>CM076579.1:1537249505-1537644259 GCA_034641835.2 Pinus albicaulis | reverse complement strand
TGGGTTTAACCTCGCTGGTGTGAGTTGTTCCAAGAATGTCCATGTCCAAAGAGAGTGTGGGAAGTAAGGATGAAGGCAATCCACATTGAAGATCGTGGGTGCGTATTGAAGGAATGGTGGAATACTAAGTCGTAAAAGCATTGTTCCCTTGCCAATTGGTGATGGTGTGTATGGCCCGTGACGGAGCGGGGCTGCTTGCGGTGAGGTCCAGTTGAGGCTGCGAATGCAAATGTCTTTGACGTCACCCTGGAAGTTGTGTGGCACCCGGTGTTGATCATGGCGTTGCTTGTACTTGGCATTGGCTCTGTCCAATATATCATGAACCTGTTGGCGGATGTGTTGAATGCACTCGATGAAGCTACTGGCTTTGTCAACTTCAGATTGGACATGAGCTGAATTGGCCTGAGCAGCTGCAAATGGCATGGCTACGTCAATGGGACATAGTGGCTGGAATCCCAAGCCCACCTGAAAGGGGCTATGGCCGATTGAACTGTGGAGAGCCCGATTATAACTATGTTGTACATAAGGGAGGCTCTCGTCCCATGTGCGTGGATGCTTTGAATTGCACATGCGCAGAATGTGTACAATCATTCTGTTGACGACCTCTGTCTGGCCATCTGTTTGGGGATGGAAAGCTGTGGACTTGGTGAGCTTTGTGTCCATCATTGACCAGAGGCTGGACCAAAATGTGCTGAGGAACCCGCTATCTCGATCTGATATGATAGACTGTGGGATCCCAAAGTGAACCCATACTCGTTCAAAGAAGAGTTTAGCAGTAGCTTCTGCTGTGATATTCTTCTTACAGGCTGCCATAATGGCCATCTTCGAGAATCTATCAACGACCACGAAAACACAGTCATTGCCATTCTTAGTAGAGGGCAGTCCCGACATGTAATCCATGGAGATGGATTCCCCTGGTCGACTAGGGGTAGGTAGTGGAGTATATAGGCCTTGCTTCTTGATGGTCGGCTTAGCAATGGCACAAGCAGTGCAGGATCTGATGTGCTTCTCGACATCCTTTCGAAGGTTCGGCCAATAGAAATACTTCTGTAGTATTGCTACCGTTTTCTCGACCCCGAAATGCCCAGCGACTCGACTGTAGTGTGCTTCCCATATCATCTTGGCACGCTCGCTTGAAGGAACACAAAGGTGTCCCAGGTGACATAAAAGTGCATCTTGGAGGTGAAAATTTGGAACCTGCGTACCCCCCAAGAGTGCCTTGTAAGTGTGGCCGAATTCTGGGTCACTCTCATAGAGAAGCGGCCAATCAGAAGTCTCATGCCCACAAGAGTTGAGCACGGTGGTGAGCGCCACGATCGGTGGTCGGCTGAGGCAATCTGCAACATTATTGGTGCTACCCTTCTTGTACTTGATGTTCAAATGAAACTGTTGCAGATATGTGGACCACTTCTGATGGCGATCATTCTGCAACTTCCCTTGTGTCCGTATGAACTGCAGGGGCCGGTGGTCTGTGTGGATGATTGTTTCCTTCCCCAAAATGTAATGCTTCCATTGTCGACAGGCTTGCACAATGGAATACATTTCTTTGTCATAGGTGGGATACTTGCGAACTGTCTCAGACAATGTCTCACCGTGATATGCCACTGGATGTCCCTGTTGAGTAAGAACTGCCCCAATAGCATAGTCAGAGGCATCTGTCTCGATCTCAAACGGCTGCTGCAAGTCTGGTAAGGTGAGCACTGGGGCAGAACATAGGCGATTTTTCAATTCTTTGAACGCCTTCTGTTGAGGTTCCGACCAAAATAATTTTGCTCTCGCTTCTCCTTTGGTGACTTGACTCAAGGGCCAAGTGATATGAGAGAATCCCAACACGAATCTACAGTAGAAATTAGCAAGACCCAGAAAACTGTGAAGCTCTGTTATAGTAGTCGGGGCTGGCCAATCCCGAATGACTTGGATCTTGGCTGGATCCACATGCACCCCCTTTTCATCAATAATGTATCCCAGATATTGAACCTGGGTCATGCCAAATGTGCACTTCTCCAAATTGGCACACAACTTGTGTTGCCGCAGTGTTTGGAAGACTTGTCGGATGTGATGAAGGTGCTCTTCCCAAGTCTTGCTGAAGATCAGAATGTCATCCAAGTACACCACTACGAATGAGTTGGTGAATGGCCGCAAGATGTCGTCCATCATCCTCATGAAGGTTGCGGGAGCATTCGTCAACCCGAAAGGCATGACCACCCATTCAAAAAGGCCTTCCTTAGCTTTGAAGGCAGTCTTCCACACATCAGAGGGTTCAATTGGTACCTGGTGATACCCAGACTTCAGGTCGATCTTACTGAAATATTTTTCACCTTGGAGTTGGTCCAGAAGGTCATCAATCCGTGGGATTGGGTACCTATTCCGGACAGTGATCTTGTTCAGCGCCCGATAGTCAATACATAGTCTCCACGTCCCATCCTTCTTCTGTACCAACACGATCGGGCTCCCACAGGGCGATGAACTTGGTCTGATGTGACCTTTCTGCAACAGCTCCTGAATCTGCCTCTTGATTTCATCATTTTCTAGAATAGAGCGTCGATAGATCGGTCCATTGGGTAGCGGCGCACCTGGGGTCAGATCAATCGGGTGCTTGACCTGGCAGTGCAGAGGAACCCCTGTGGGTGAGGTGAAGATGTCCCCGTACTCCTCCACGACCTTATCCATTTGTTGTCGCAAGGGGCCCCGTCCGGAGGTCATGGCCAGCGCTCTTCTTCGCCTTGGGCGGATCATCAGTGTGAAAATGATTTTCCCGGCCTGTGAAATGAGCTATCGATTGTTTGGCAAAGAACCAAATAGATAGTCGTAGGAGGGTGTACCTCCCCGGTATCCCGTACAACTTATTTCAAAGCACACAACAAGACGAGGTCGAGACCAAAATGACACCGATGAGATTTATCCATTACAATACATGGTCATTCTAATACATCAGAAACATCAATATGAGCAACGTCACATAATACCTCATCCGTGAAGGGCTTGATGCTATAGGGAAGGCGGCACTGCTGGCTGACGCGGAGATCTCGTCCTTGGTGAAGCCACCCGATGGTGTATGGATGTGGGTGAGCTGTGGTCGGCAAGCCCAACCGCTTCACGGCGTCTGCTGAAATGAGGTTCTTTGGGCTCCCATTGTCGACAATGAACTGTACAGGGGAGCCCTTTACCCACATCTGGGAGTGGAAGAGACGTTCCTCCTCCTCTGGATCTTCCGGTTCCTCCTTCCGGACCTTTGTAGTGGCAACAGTGGCGTTGGGCTCCGCATCAATAATCTGTTTCCCTTTTTCATTCCCCTTTTCAGGTTCTGATTCGGAGTCAGCATGGTCCGACCTGTGTAAGCCCCTATCTCGCCCAAAACCATCGCTAATCCGACATCAGCAGGTTGTAGAGCAGAGCTCTATGGAACTCACACCACTTTCCCGTGTCCTCTGGCTTGATGTGTGTTAGCCTTTTCTTTGTATTTTGATTTATTATCTTTTGAACCGCCATGCCTTGGCTCTGTCCTTTGTTCTGCGGTTTGGAAGCACCTTTTCCTTGCTTTTGATTCGCAGATCCAAAGTCTCGTTTCTTCTGTTTGAATTTCTGCTCAATCTTGGCAGCATACCGGTATGCCGTACCAAGCGAGGAGATGTCGAGGAACTCCATTTCCTCCTGAATGTATCTGTGCAGACAACTGCGATACTTTAGCACCAAATGTTTCTCTGAATCTTTGATACCCAACTTTGTGCGCAGGGTATGGAACAGATTCGTCAGCTCGTGTACATCTTGATCCCTTTGTTGTCGCAGCGTGGTCCATTGTATGTACTTGTCCTCATAGCTCCCCACGGGATAGTGCTGTTCCTTGACGGCGTCTCGGAAAGAATTCCAAGTTGGTCACTGGGCTGTAGAATGCAGAGAGGGTGGTTTTGTCTCGTCCGTTCTCTCGTAGGTTTCCCCACCACCTTTGACATGGGGTAGCTTTTGAGGAGGGCAAAAAACAATCTTCTCGATCCAAAAGTCATGAACAGAGAAATATCCTCTGGCTTAGTATTCAATGTGAATCTATTTGCTATCTGCGTCTATTTGACCAACATGGGAATGTCAAAATTTACTTGTACCTTAAAGGAGTCACAACTCCGTGAGTGGCTAATTGGATGCAGATGCGCGCCGTGGGTGCCTGCCAGGATCCTCAGAGCAAAGTTATCCATCATCGCGTTCCTTTGTTTTTCAAGGGCCTCCTCGAGCAATATTTTGATAGGATCTCCTGCTCCCTCATCTTTCTTTTCATCCCCCATGGGCGTCCGTCGAGGTTTGCGAGGCCGATCTTGCAAAGGTTCCACCAGATCAAGCCCTAGCTCCTTATACCCCGACCTCGTTGGGGACATGCAAAGAAGGATCGAGAAAAAGCAGACCGCTCTGATACCACTGATCCGGATTTATGCAGGAACGCAACAGAATAAACACATAACCATAAATACAGAGATGCAGCGGAAATAACACTTCATTTCATTAATATCAAAGAACTCAAATTTGCTTACAGACAATGGAAATAAAACTAGCTAGGGTACTGGTAGCTATCTCTGAGAAGAGATGTGGTGGCTACAGACCTCTGAACTGCTTTACAATGAGGCGCGAGGGCCTATTTATTATTGAGAAACAATGGAGAACCCTAAACATCCCCAAAACCTAACCCTAGGAGATGAAGCGCCAAAACTATGGGCCCCGTTTGGGTAAATTGGTGTTTCAACTTCCCAGGGACGTAACTTTGGCATACTATCTCCGTTTGACGTACATGATACATCATTAGAAAGCTCTATCCGAGGACTACAACTTTTGTGACAATTTGATGATCAAATCACAACAAATTTCATACCCAAAAAACGTCGTTTAGGGCCTCAAAACGGCTCCGGAAGTTTAGGATCCGAAAAACTGCTAAAAATAGTAAGTTCTGCCGAAACTGAAAAACCGAAAGAGACAATGGTGGGGCCCCAAGTGCAATAGGCGGGTGGCCACCAATATCCACCTAGATCATTCCTCCTTAGGAAGGCACGGTCCCCATTGCGTTAAGTTCCTCCATGAGATGAGGAAATTTAACTTGGTCCCCGGTGAACCACTTTCCTTGGTGGAGTGAGTCGTCACTGATACAACCCGATATAGTTGGATCTTCCGTTGGCGAGTGCTCTTTATTTTCATGTCCCTGATACAATCTGTGGTGGCCTGTTCCATGCAGTCTGGGTTTAACTCTGTTGGTGTGAGTTGTTCTGCAATGTCTGAGGTGTCCAGTAGAGGTGGGAAGTAAGGACGAAGGCGATCCACAGTGAAGACTGGGTGCAGACCAAGGAATGGAGGAATACTAAGTTGGAAGGCATTGTTCCCTATAGCCTTGGTGATGGTTTATGGCCCGTATCGGAGCGGGCGAAGCTTGCGGTGGGGTCCAGTGAGGCGCTCCTTCTGCAAATGTAGCCATACTTTGTCGCCCACTTGGAAGTTGTGTGGCACCCAGTGTTGATCATGGCACTGCTTGTACTTCGCATTGGCTCTGTCCAATATATCATGAACCTGTTGCCAGATGTGTTGAATGTGCTGATGAAGCTACTGCTGGTCATCTCAGACTGGGACGTGCGCTGATTCAGTCGAGTTGTACCAGAAATGGCATGGCCAGCTAATGGACATAGTGTACGGAATCCCAAGCCCACTTTAAAAGATGGACGGATACTTGAACTGTGGGAGAGCGCTGTTATAACTATGTTGTACATAAGGGAGGCTCTCATCCCATGTGCGTGGATGCTTTGAATTGTACATGCGTTAAATGTGTACAATCACTCGCTTGACGAATTTCCGTCTGCCATCTGCTTGGGGATGGAAATTTGTGGACTCAGTGAGTTTGGTGTCTAGCATCGACCAAAGATGATCAAAATGTACTAAGGAATTTGTTGTCCAGATTTGAGATAATTTCCTATGGGATCTCTAAGTGTTCCCACACTCACTCAAAGAAGAGTTTAGCAGTGACTTTTTCTTTGATATTCTTCTTGAAGGCCACCATAATGGCCTTCTTAGAGAATCTTTCGACGACGACAAAAACACAATCTTTTTCATGCTTGGTAGCTAGAAAACCTCACATGTAATCCATGGAGATGGATTCCCATGACTGACTAGGGGTAGGTAGTAGAGCATATAGGCCTTGCTTCTTGATGGTCGGTTTGGAAATGGCACAAGCAGTGCAGGATCTCATGTGCTTCTCGACATCCTTTCGAAGGTTCGGCCAATAGAAATACTTCTGTATGATTGCTAATGTTTTCTCAACCCTGAAATGCCCAATGACTCGACTGTAGTGTGCTTCCCATATCATCTTGGCACGCTCGCTTGAAGGAACACAAAGGTGTCCCAGGTGACATAAAAGTGCATCTTGGAGGAGAAAATTTGGAACTTGCGTGCCCCCCAAGAGTGCCTTGTAAGTGTGGCCGAATTCTGGGTCACTCTCATAGAGAAGCGGCCCCATAAGTCCGTGCCCACAAGAGTTGAGAACGGTAGTGAGCGCCACGATCAGTGGTCGACTGAGGAAGTCTGCAACATTATTGGTGCTACCCTTTTTGTACTTAATGTTCAAATGAAACTGTTGCAAATATGTGGACCACGTCTGATGGCAATCATTCTACAACTTCCCTTGTGTCTGTATGAACTGCAGGGGTCGATGGTCCGTGTGGATGATTGTTTCCTTCCCCAAAATGTAATGCTTCCATTATCGACAAGCTTGCACAATGGAATATATTTCTTTGTCATAAGTGGGATACTATGAACTAACCCTAGAGAATGCCCCACCGTGATATGCCACCGATGTCCCGTTGAGTAAGAACTCGCCCCAACAGCATAGCCGAGGCATCCTGCCTCGATCTCAAACTACCGCAAGTCCGGTAAGGTGAGCACCGGGGCAGAAGAAAGGACAATTCCTCAACGTCTCTGTTGAGGTTCCACAAAAGAATTTTGCTCTCGCTCCTCCTTATGGGACGGACTAAAGGGCCATGATATGAGAGAATCCCAACACGAATCTACGGTAGAAATTAGCAAGACCCGTGACAAATGCGGGCTCTATTATAGTAGCTGTACGGCCAATCCCGAATGACTTGGATCTTGGTTGGATCCACATGCACCCCCCATTCATCAATAATGTATTCCAGATATTGAACCTATGTCATGCCAAAAGTGCACTTCTTCAAATTGGCACACAACTTGTGTTGCCATAGTGTTTGGAGGACTTTTCAGATGTGGTAGAGGTGCTATTCCCATGTCTGGCTGAATATCAGAATGTCATCCAAGTACACCACTACAAATGAGTTGGTGAATGGCTGCAATATGTCTTCCATCAACCTCATGAAGGTTGCGAGAGCATTCGTCAACTTGAAAGGCATTAAAAGACATTCGAAAAGGCCTTCCTTGGCTTTGAAGGTAGTATTCCACACATTGGAGGGTTCGATTAGTATCTGGTGATACCCAGATCCCCTGTGTCGATCTTATCAAATATTTTTCACTCCGAGTTGGTCCGAAGGTCATCAATCCGAGGATTGGGTACTGACTGACAATGATCTTGTTCAATGCCCGATAGTCAATACAGAGTCTCCACGTCCCATCCTTCTTCTGTACCAACACGATCGGGCTCCCATAGGGCGATGAACTTGGTCTGATGTGACCTTTCTGCAACAGCTCCTGAATCTGCCTCTTGATTTAATCATTTTCCAGAACAGAGCGTCGATAGATTGGTCCATTGGGTAGCGGCGCACTTGGGGTCAGATCAATCGGGTGCTTGACTTGACAGTGCAGAGGAACCCTTGTGGGTGAGGTGAAGATGTCCCCGTTCTCCTCCACAACCTTATCCATTTGTTGCTGTCGTGCAGAGGGGCCCTGTCTGGAGGTCATGGCCACAATCTTCTTCTTGCCCCCAAGTGATCATCAGAAAATGCAACTTCCCCGGTTTGGGAAATGAGTCATATCGCATTATTTTGGCAAGAACTGGAAAAGAGACAGTCGTGAGAGGCCCATAGCATTGCATCCTGCACAACTTATTTCCCAAAGTAATAATAACAAAGACGAGGTCGAGACTCATACACAGCATATCGCTTCCACAAGTATGGTTGGCCTAATAATACATCAGAAACATCAATAGGAGCAATGTCACACAATACCTCATCCGTGAAGGGCTTGATGCTATAGGGAAGGCGGCACTGTTGGCTGACCCGGAGATCCCGCCCTTGGTGAAGCCACCCGATGGTGTATGGTTGTGAGGGTACTTCTGTGGTCGCATGAAGCGAAGTGGGAGAACAACATACCCGCGAAATGAGGGTTATTTTTGGCTCCCACTTGTCGACAATGAACCGTGGCTGTGGGAGCCCTTTACCCACATCTCGGGAGTGGAAGAGACGTCCCCTCCTCCTCGGATCTTCCGGTTCCTCTCCGGACCTCGTAGTGGCAAAAAAGGGGCGTTGGGCTCCGCATCAACTGCTTCTCCTCCTTTTCATTCCCCTTTCGTGCTCCGATTCTGACTAAACCGATCATCTCGGACTTTAAGCCCCATTGCTGATCTCGGCCACTAGTGACTTCTTGGTCACACACTCACTTGTGTTGTGAGTGGAGCTCTTATGGAAATCACACCACTTTCCTATGTCCTTCTTTGGCTTTACGGTGTTGTTCTTTTCTTGTGGCTTTGACGGGTTGTCTTTAGCCGCCATGCCTTGGCTCTGTCCTTTGTTCTGCGGTTTGGAAGCACCTTTTCCTTGCTTTTGATTCGCAGATCCAAAGTCTCGCTTCTTCTGTTTGAATTTCTGCTCAATCTTGGAAGCATACCGGTATGCCGTACCAAGCGAGGAGATGTCGAGGAACTCCATTTCCTCCTGAATGTATCTGTGCAGACAGCTGCGATACTTTAGCACCAAATGTATCTCTGAATCTTTGATACCCAACTTTGTGCGCAGGGTATGGAACAGATTCGTCAGCTCGTGCACATCTTGATCCCTTTGTTGTCGCAGCGTGGTCCATTGTATGTACTTGTCCTCATAGCTCCCCACGGAATAGTACTGTTCCTTGACGGCGTCTCGGAAAGAATTCCAAGTTGGTACGGCCGAGAACAGAGAGGGTTCTGTCTGGTCCTTGTTCTCACAGTAGGTTTCCCACCAGTCCTTAACATGGGGGGTAGCTTTTAGGAGTGCAAAAATAATCTTCTCTCGGTCTGAAAAGTCATGAACAGAGAAATATCCTTCTAATAGATTCAACCATCTATCTACGGCATCTGCGTCTATTTGACCCTCAAATATGGGAATGTCAAAATTTACTTGTATTTTAAAGGGAGTCGCAACTCCAGAGTGGCTACTGGATGCAGATGCGCCGCCGGTGGGCAGCCGTTGAAGGATCTGAGCAAAGCTATCCATCATCGCGTTCCTTTGTTTTTCGAGGGCCTCCTCGAGCAATATTTTGATAGGATCTCCTGCTTCCTCATCTTTCTTTTCGTCCCCCATGGGCGTCCGTCGAGGTTTTCGAGGCTGATCTTGCAAAGGTTCCACCAGATCAAGCCCTAGCTCCTTATACCCCGACCTCGTTGGGGACATGCAAAGAAGGATCGAGAAAAAGCAGACCGCTCTGATACCACTGATCCGGATTTATGCAGGAACGCAACAAAATAAACACATAACCATAAATACAGAGATGCAGCGGAAATAACACTTCATTTCATTAATATCAAAGAACTGAAATTTGCTTACAGACAGAATGGAAATAAAACTAGCTAGGGCGCTGGTAGCTATCTCTGAGAAGAGATGTGGCGGCTAAAGGCCTCTGAACTGAGTTACAATGAGGCTCGAGGGCCTATTTATTATTGAGAAAACAATGGAGAATCCTAAACATCCAAAAACCTAACCCTAGGAGATGAAGCGCCAAAACTATGGGCCCCGTTTGGGTAAATTGGTGTTTCAACTTCCCAGGGACGTAACTTTGGCATACTATCTCTGTTTGACGCACATGATACATCATTAGAAAGCTCTATCTGAGGACTACAGCTATTAGGAAAAATACCATCATCAAATTCGCTGGTGCTTTGATACCCAAAAAACGTCGTTTAGTGTCTCAAAACGGCTCCGGAAGTTCAGGACCCGAAAAACTGCTAAAAATAGTAAGTTATGCCGAAACTGAAAAACTGAAAGAGACAATGGTGGGGGGCCAAGTGGAATAGGTGGGTGGCCACCAATATCCACCTGGATCACCTCTCCTCCTCAAATGTCACATCTTGTCTCAGGACAATCTTCCTCTGTGCAGGAAGATATATAAGGTAGGCTCTGTTGGTCTCACTGTAATCCACTAGGATACCCCTCTCTGTTGTTGGTTCCAACTTCGTCCTCTTCTCCTCAGGGACATGTGAATATGTAAGGCACCCAAATATGTTGATGTGCACAAATTCTGACTTCTTGTTGGTATACACCTCCTTCGGAGTCTTGCTCCCCAAAACTCTGTGTGGGCTCTTGTTATGAAAATATACAACAATGTTACACACCTCAGCCCACGAGAAGAAAGGTAAACTTTGAACATGCAACATTGCTCTAGTTGCACCCATAATGGTCATATTCTTCCTCTATGGCACCCCATTCTACTGAGGTTTGTAAGGCACAATGAGCTGCCTCTTGATGCCAACACTCCCACAAAAATCCCTCATCTTTGAGGAAGTATACTCGCCCCCATTGTCTGATCTCAAAACCCTTATTTTCCTGCATGTTTGGTTCTCCACAAGAGCCTTAAACTCTTGGAATCATCGGAAGACCTAATCATTTGTCTTCAGGAAGTAAATCCAAGTCCCCCTGGAGTGGTCATCAATGAATGTCAAATAGTACTCATATCCACTCAATGAAACATGGGACTTAGGACCACATACTTCAAAATGAAACTTAGGACCACATACTTCAAAATGAATCAAGTCAAGGATACCTGTAGCTCCATTGCCACTGCTCTAGAAAGGTGTCTTATTGTATTTTCCAAAAGCATGCCCCCTACACACATCGTGATGATTTGTGCTGAAGTCAGGCAACCTTGTAACCATCTCTCTCAACATCCTGAAAGCTCCATGGTGCAAGTGGGCCATCCTCCTATGCCACAACTCACATAACTCATTGCTACTGGTCTGCGATACCATAGCTCCAAGAGGCTGAAACATAAATCTATATAGTCTCCCACTACGAGCTCCAATCACACGAGCATGATCGATACTAGATCCCCTGAGATATATCAATATTTTTCCCTTCCGAAACAATACCTCATACCCCTTGTCCTCAAAGCTAGAGACTAACATCAAACTCTTCTCCAACCCTAGAAAATAAAGAATATTTGTCACCTTCAGAGGAGGTGATGACTCCCTCTAAAATTAAATTGTCCCCATCTGTGCCACTTTGAATTTTTAGTTGTCACCAAACACAACCTCCAAGTCAATATCATCCTCCAAACGGCTCTTGAAGTGCTCTATAACTCCTGTCATATGGCAGGATGCTCCACTGTCTATGAACCATGCATGGGAATATGTGACATTAGTGTATAAACTCACCACCAAAGCACACTCGGAATCAAACATAGTCGTAAAATCATCCACATTTACTGAAACTGCAACTCCTTGTTTCTTCTTACCCTTCTTATCAGGACATTGTATAGCATAGTGACCCATCTTCCCACAAGCAAAGCATTTCACTTTGATTGTGTCCTTCTCCTTATCCTTCTGCTTCTCCTTCTCCTACTTTGCTCCACTAAAAGACCCCTTCTTAACCTTATTTCCCTTCTTTCCCTTAGCCACAAGAACAACATTCTCCTCTTCACCTCCCCCACCACTCTTGCTACCACTCCTCACACTCCTCGTGATATCCTCCTAGATGAAATCGTCCCACATCCTCCTCCAACTAGGAAAGTGCTCTCTAGCCACCAAGTCATGGATAAACCCATCCCATTTCTCGGTGAACCCATCTAAGCCAATCCTAACCAATTGTTCCTCTGGAACAACCTCTCCAATGGAAGCTATCTCATCCTTCACTTGTGAGACTCTAGTGAGGAAATATGTCACACTGTCGGTCTTGGTCATCTTAGTGTTGCATAGCTTTTGTCTCAACACCATCTTCCTGTTCTCATTGAACTTTGGCGTAAAGAGACCAAGCACTCCCACATATAATATGCATATATCATCCCTGAAGCATGAGGGAATAAATGGTCCTTGATGGCATCTAGAAGGATCCTCTTTTCCTTCACATTATTCTTGTTGAACTCCACCAATTGAGTTGGATCAATGAGTGCTTGCCAGTTGCTTCAACAACATCTCACACTTCCACCTCCTCCAAGAAAAGCATAATCCTCTCCTTCCATGAGAAAAAGTTTTCAGCCCCTGCCAATCTGTCCTCTACTCTCAACCCAGTAGCCATGACCCCACAACAAACAATATGGAGCAAATCTGGAAGCTAGAACCTTCCTCCCTATGAACTACTAAAGTCGTTGGGTTTTTGGCAAAGTTTCAAAGGTTTTGGTTCATTGTTTGAAGAATTTAAATGCTTGTTTCCCTCTTTACCAGCAGACTGAAATCTAAGATTTGAGCCTTAACTTAGCTCAACTTTTCTATGATACCATGTAGAAAATTTATGATCTGCACCCTTAACCGAATTTACAAGTTTACATGTGTTTGTTTAGACCCAACCCACATGTTTTTCCATGGTGATATAAAATTTAGTATGCATTTATTGCAAACATTAAAGAGTGATTCTACTACTTTTTTTTTTTTTTTTTTTTCACTTTGACAATGTAAACTATGAAACGGGAACTATAAACTAAAAACGAGAACTCTAGCAAAAAAAAACCCAAAAACATAGAAAAACAACTCGAAAACGAAAAGTGTTGATGCTGGAATACCAACTTTTTTTTTTCTGGGGTAACTTTTCAACATGTTTTAAACATGGCAGTGAAAACAAATTTTTTTGGTGCGAAAAACACTTTGAAAACAAAAAGTGTTGATGCTGGAATACCACTTTTTTTCTTCATGAAAAAATTTCAACATTTTGAAATAATGACATAAAAGATAAAATATCTTGACTCCAACAAACCTTAAAATTTGAAAAGAAAAATGAAAAAAAATTAAAACAATGAAAATAAACAAAAATAATAAAACCAAAGTTAAAAATAACAATAAAAAGTAAATAAAAGTATATATATTAGAAAAAAAAACAAAAATCAAACTTAAAATTGTAAAAATAAAAACAAAATTAACCTATAAAAAAATAAAAAATAAAAACAAAAAATATAATAAAAAAATTATTTACAAAAAAAAAAAAAACAAAAAAACACTTAATTGAATAATAAAAAAAAACTTTAAAATAAATCAATAAACTATATATTAAAAAAAACACATTTAAAAAAAATTAATAAAATTAAAAATTAAAAATAAAATTTAAAAAAAAAAAAAACATTAAAAAACTAAAAAATAGAAAACATTAAAAACAATGAATTACAAAAAATATTTAAATAAATAAGAAAAAAAAAAAAAAAACATTAAAAACAAAAATAAAAATAAAAAATTTAAGATATAAAAAAACTAAAATAACAAACAAAAAGTATTAAAAAAATTAAAAAAAAAACTAAAACTAATTAAAATTGATATATATATATATATATATATATATATATAGTCCTTTGGGCCATCGACGGACTCAAGCTGATTCTCAAAATTGACTAGGGGGCCAAGCTGATTCTCAGAATCGGATTTGAGCTGTTGGTGGCTCGAGGGGCTGCTTGTTGTGGGCGGGCGGAGTTGCTGTAGCTCTGCTCGCCCCACGACAGCCAACCACAAACAACTCAAATATGATTCTGAGAATCGTATTTGAGTCGTTGGTGGTAGCCCCTCGGGCCACCAACTTCTCAAAGCAGATTCTGAGAATCGAATTTGCCTCGAGCCACCAATGACTCAAAGCGGATTCTCAGAATCAGATTTGAGTCGTTGGTGGCCGCTTGTTGTGGGCGAGCAAAGCTACTGCAGCTCCGCCTGCCCACGGCAAGTAGCCACCAACAGCTCAAATCTGATTCTCAGAATTGGATTTGAGACGTTTGTGGTCAGTTGTCGTGGGCGAGCAGAGCTACAACATCTTCATCTGCCCACGACAAGCGACCCCTTAGGCCACCAACAACTCAAATCTGATTCTCAGAATCGGATTTGAGTTGTTGGTGGCCCAAGGGGCCACCTGCAATGGTCGGGTGGAGTTGCTGCAGCTCCGCCCGCCCACGGCAGGTGGCCCCTCGGGCCACCAACGGCTTAAGGGATGCAATAATTCTTTTATTATTATTATATATCCGTGTGTGTGTGTCTTATTTTTAAAGTATATACGTTCTGTTTATGTTTTTAAATTGTTTTATTTAATTTTTTTAATCTATTTTTTTTTTCTTGGTTTTTATTTTTTTATTTATTTTTTTCAACGTATTTTTATTGTTCAATTTTTTATTATTTTTAATGATTTATTTTCTTATAACTTATTTTTTTGTGTTTATGATTTTTATTATTTTTATAAATTATATGTTTTATTTTAATTTTAATTCTTTTTAATATTTAAATGTTATCTAAGTCATTTTTCTAGAATTTTTATTTTTGAAATGTCGTTTTTTTTACATAAAATTTATAAAATTTGTTATTTTTTCCAAAAAAAAATTATTCAAAATTTCATAATTTTTATTTATTTAACGTGTCTTTTTTAGTCAAAATGTCTTAAAATACATACTTTTTTAATTATATCTATATGCAAAATGTATATTTTTTTCGAGTTTTTAAAATTATTATTTTTTGGTGATAATTATTTTATGTGTATTGAAATATTAATTAACGATATATAAATATAAAAGAAATCCTAACCTCAAAATATTAATTTTATTAATTTTTTTTAGTTTTTGAAAGCAAAAAAAATTATATATATATATATTGCAAAGGAAAACAAAAAACAAAAAATTGAAAACCTTTAAAAAACAAATATCTTAGGACGAAAAAACATGAAGAGGAATAAGACCACTTGAAAAATGGTTAAATAATCAACATTTAACAACAATGGTTAAAATCCGCTTGAAAATCTTCAACTTTTTATAAAAAATTCCACACTTCATACATTATAAAATTTAAACTGTTAAAAATAAGCCCTCTAAAAAAGGGGGTTGATGTTGCATCAACACTTTTCAAAATTAGCATGAAAAATCACTAATATTTAAAAAAAAATGTTCATACCTGATACATGAGAAAATTTAAAGTGTCATAAATATGGTTTAAAAAAAAAGAAAGAAAGAGTGTATTATGAATCAACGCTTTTTTAAAGTCAGATGATTTTTTGCTACCTAAAAAAAAATGGTGTATTCTGAATCAACACTTTTCAAAATCAGATGATTTTTTGCTACCTCAAAAAAGCGGGTACTCGTATCAGTTTCTGTTTCAAAGTTTACATTGTTCTTTCCTATCAGCGGATCTTTAATACAAAATTTAGGTAAACATTCATACATATGAGACACTTATTTTTTGTCAAGTTGACCCTAGAAAAACCCCATAACCTCTTGGGGAAAACTGGTCTTCAAATGAGAATTTTACTGGTTGAAAAATTTAGAATAAGTACATAAAATAAACACAATACTTATCTCCCTTTTCTGCTGTAACATTTAATGCAAATTTCAGGAAATTTGTGCCCATTGTAATTTTCAAGTTTCTACAAAAATACATGCCCAGAATTTCTACATTTTATCAAAGCTTAGCTCCTTGGAATTCGTGCCCAAAATCAGCCTCGATTTCTGTGTTAACTTCTTATTGTACCTCCTCAAAATTTGTGCCTAACTGTTGCTGAAATATGCCTCGAAAAACGCATTGCTTGTAGGTGAAAGTCCCAAAAATTGTGCCTCAAATTTTGGGCCAGACAAGTGATGTTCCTTCTCGAACTAGATGGTAGTATTCTCCTTGTTTTTAATGCATGTTGCCTCGATATTTTGTATTTCCAATCTCATTGAATTTCATGCAAACTATCTCCTAGAAAATTGTGCCTCTGCTCCAAGATTTTCGTGCTAGTAGTACAGTCCCTTCCTAGAAATTTTTTCTCTGCAATTTCTCCTTCTCTCCTTGAAGTTTCTCCTCTCCTCTCTTCTCTGCATGCTCAAGTGTGAAATAAAGAATGAGATACCTTTTCCCTCTTTTGTCTCCTTGGAAAAGATTGAATCCCTAAACCTAGGATCCAATCGTTGAGATTTAATCCTCAAATCTCAAGACGTGTGGTTGATATCACTTCTCACAAATGACCCCCCTCATACATTGGCCCCATCACTTAAAAGTTTCCTAGTACCTTTTTCAAGTTGTGTACCTTTTCTATTTTTTCTCATAAAATGATTTTCATCTCACTTTAATATTAGAAAAGTACACTTAGTACTTTACACATAAAGTCACTTTATAAAGTACTAGTGACTTTAATATTAGAAAAAGTACATGGTACAACACTTCTAAGTACATTTTCCACCATGACATTAATATAACTTATAAATTTCATTGAGACAAAATTCATTAATGTGTTCACTTGGCTAAAAGGGATAAAAGCCTAGTAACACCTCTCCTTGGTACTATTTTCAACATTAGCAAGGCACAAACTTCAGCGCATCGATACACTCTCTCAAAATGAATATAAATATATATCAAGTATTGTAATGTGTCCAAAATTTGACACTGGAGCATCCCATGCACACATAGAATGTTGTATGTACCACGTCAAACAATTCTCACAAATAGAATGTTGCATGTGCCTGTGTCAAACAATTTACAATTTAAACCTCTATAAGTCGTCATATGTTCAATTTTGTTCGTTCATTCTTCTTTGTATTCCAAAGTATAGTTAGTTATAGGTCCTTTATGCATATATCATTATATGTTCAAAGTTGTTTGTTCATTCTTGTTTTGGATTTCAAAGTCTTGTAAGTTTTAGCTCCTTTATACATATTGTGGGCATGTTTGAATGACCCGTACAAGCCCACAAGGCTCATGCCATGCAGGGCCACGTGGATCATGCCTTCCAAGCCCACAGGGTAAGCTCGAAAGAAGGAATATTGTATTAACACAATTCCATTTTGACAGCAACTACTGCAACCTGAAGAAAAGTCCCACAAGCCCAATACAAGCCTGCTTACACAAACAAGAGGAAAAATGGTATGAAACCTATTGCAACTTGTTCTTACCAATAGCATTGAATTTTGTGTCATAAATGTCATGTTTAGATACACACACTTCCATAATGGCATGTGAGAGAATCAAATAAGGAAGGATAGTCTTGATACAAATGGAAGAAGGATCACATGAAGTTCTATGTATGTGTCTTTATAACATGGATACAATATACAAGAATGATGTATTTTTAGTGCACGGGCACAGACCCATCTACATCCAAGTTTGAATATTTTGAATTTTAATATTTTATACATAAATCTTTGTGCGAACTTGAGGCATGCATCTATACCCTTTGCAACCCTAAAATGCATATTAAACTCGGATTTAGATGGTTTTGTATTAGTGTTCATATTCAATCCAATCAATGGAACAATACATAAATGCAAAGTATTGATGGATTTATATAGGTCTATGCTATTCTATGTATTTAATGCAACCAGTGAAGTCCTTGGATTCAATGAACCAGACACACACACACACACACAAAAGTCAATAGCTTTAGATGAATGTGTGTTACAGTCCATATTAAAAGCACCCAATGTAGAATCAATGTAAGATTTATTATGTTAACGAAATTAATATTTAGTCTTCATCACAAGTATAATTCCCAAAATAAGCATCCTCATGCACATTCAACATTCAACATTCAACATAAATGTCACAATAAGACGAGAGACAATATATATGTGCATAATTTTCCTTCTTAATATAATTTTGAAACATGAAACAGTTTCATCCCATGGCCTATTCTCATTTTACATCAAATAACCAAGCCCTTGGTTCACCCAACCAAGTCCCACAAAAAAACCACCAAAAACGTTTGTCTACATTCTCAAGCCTTCACTCGCATAGTCCATTCATTCCGACCATTTTTCTTTTTTTGTTCCTTCCAAGACAATACTCGCAAGACTTCCCAAACTTCGGTTGGCTTGGCTCACCTCTACCGTGTGGTATAGCAAGCCCTCTCCAACAATTTATTTGTCTCTAAACACTTGTGATTCTTTTGCACGACTTGTCTCCTGCTTCACGTTGATATCCTTGCTCTTCTCCACTCGTTCATCATTTATATATACGACACCATCATGCCAATCGAGCCAGCGCGCAGTTAAATGGGACACTGTTTCTTTCTATCCCATCGTGCACAAAGCCCCAATTTTGAGGGTGGCCGACTAATTTCGTAGAGCTGACTCGTTCTGCCTTGTCATGCTCGTTCCATGTAGAGTGCCTTGGGGCCAATTATACACATCCTGCCAACTCGAGCATTCTCGTAGGCCAACTTGGGCACCCGTCGTGCCACCACTCGAGTGCTCTCTCCAACATGTCATCTCAGTAAGGAGGAACAAACACTTTGGACACTCAATTGAGATAGGCGAGTGCATGAGTGCCTAGGGGTATTAAATCCTCCCCCACCATGAGTGATTGTCATCCTTGGCAATCCAATCACCTCCTAATGTCTCCTCTTCTTGAACTAGTGGATCTCCTTCTTCCATCTCCAGAATGACTCCCTTGTCTGCCATTAATCCTCCTCAAGTGCATTCTCCAAACGCACAAGATACTCTCTCCTCCTATTATTTTCGACTCTGGTAGTCTTGTACGAAACTATCTCCTCAAGCTCTGACTCAAGATGATAAAAAATAAATGTTGGTCCTTGCAATGGCTCTGCTCTCTGAGGGTACTCCATGTCTAACCAATATTGCTTCTATTAGCTCCCCGTAATTTTCTAGATTGATTGAGATACAAATGGACAGGGGTAACATAAAACCAAGCTTTAGAATCCAAGGACCTAGCCTTCCTGGATTGAAAGAGGGATCTCTCTATTAGGTGCAAAGATGTGAACTTGTTTGTTGATTAGCGTTGATTTTAGGCTAGTTATTAAGTGCAGGGTATTTTGATTGTTTTTGGTTGGGTATGATGCTCAGATGGATTTAGATAGAAAACATGGAAGATTGTTAAGTCATTGGGCAATGGAGTCTAACAAGGTCATGATAAGTTCATCAATGGTGTTAAGAGAATTTGCAGGGCAATTTTAACTTGGTTGGTGGATCTTTAAGGTTGTGAAGGATCATGAGATGGACATTAAGTCTAAGAACAACAAGCTAATAAAGGGCAGAAACAAAATCCTTTATATACTTGTAAACTGAAGGAGTTAGAAGATTTATAAGCATAGCAAGAGAATCGAAGGCATAAGAAAAACCTAATCCATTTTAATTCAGATTGAAAGCAAATAATCAACCAAGACAAACATTCAAATAAAATATAGAGAGGCAAGAGACTTATTTAACTTTCATAGATTTCATCATCAAGAGTAGAAGACATTTAAGATGCAAAAATAACTATAACCATAGAAGGAGAGAAAACCCTAACATATAAAGTTACAGCTATGAAGGTTCCTTGAAACAATTTTAGCTAAGTAAAGGCAAAGAGCATGATTGAAACAGACTTCTTTGATAAACCTAGGAAAATATGCTTAAAGAAATGATTCCAAGAACAGAGTATTTAGTGGTGACAAATATGCAGGGCTAGCCATGAATCATGTTGAAACCAACTGATCTAAACCATTCAAGAAATAGACAAGCATAATAAATACTTAGAGAGCAAAAAGATGAATTCTCTAATATATCCTAACAGCAGAAAACATTAAGGTAGTGAAGGAACAAACAGACTTAAGGTGCCATTAGCAAACATGTCTTAGTCTAAATTCTTTGTCCTACTGCAACATAGAAAGATGGAAACATATGATAAACTAGAAAACATGAACAAAAGAAAACTTCACCATCAATCAGGCTTATGGATCGTGCAAACAGTCCTCCCCCATCAACAAACAAATCAAGTCATGCATGAGCTCCAAGACATCAAATTCTCATCAAAACTCCAAGAGAATATGTATTGCTCTAGAATAAGTCATAAAAATACAACCCAATACATAAGAGCCTCATGCTCTATTTATGGAGCAAATGAGGAGATGGAAACCATAAGAGGCTTCCAGAAACCCTAATTCTGTCATAAATGTCATAAATGTGCTTAATGACCATGCAAGGCCCAAGACACATAGTAGAGAAGATAATAAATGAAAAATATCAAAATATAACTCCTCAGTCAAATATGGAGTGATTTGTCCAAGAAAATATTAAAAAACCATTTTGCCATTAATCAGTGTCTTTTGTTGACTTTTTGGCAAAAGACAGTTTCTGTGCATAGCGCCTTTTCAGCAGAAAATAGGGTCTGTTGCAGCTGAGTTTTGGATCCCTTCCTAGAATCGGTTTTGGCCCCGTGATGGCTTGTTGGAAATATTTATAAGTCTAATTTCCAAAAATACTTTATTTCTGCTGAATGGATGCCATTTACCTGCTTAAAAATCAAATCTCCAAACACTTCTCTGTGCGTAGCGCCACCTCCAACAAAAAATAGGCTCTGTTGTAGCCAAGTTTTGGACCACTTCCCGATGTCGGATTTTTCTCTGTGATGGCTTGTTGGAAAGATTTATGAGTCCTATTTCCAGATATTCCTTTGATTTTTTGACTAGGTGCCATTTTACTATCCAAAATTCATTCTCCCAACACTACTCTGTGCACAGCACCTGGTCTGAAAAGGAGGCAGAAAGGTCAAATTTTGGGTGTTTTTTGACCTTTTGAGGGGGTTAAAATGCTCCAATTGATCTGAAATTTTGTGGGTAGACTTTTGGTGATGTAAAAAATCCAAAAAAGTAAACTTTGAGAGTTGAAGATGCACCAATTTTTTGCGTAGCGCCTAGGGTGCTGCGCTCCTAGGGGTCAAAATTTGGAAAAACCAAAAGTTGTCCAATTTGCCTCAAAATTGGTGGAGAGGTCCTTCAAGGGTTTAGATAAGCCTATGAAAAATATTGAGTTATGTCTCTAAGTTTTTCTTGGTCTTTACCTTCTTTGAGTGCTCAAATTTCAATGAAAAGGGTATCCTCATTTATCATAAGTGAATGACTAACGTCATGACTATCTTCTTGGCTGCCTTATCTTTCACTTGCTGTACTATCATGGTCATCCTCTGTATTAATGCCTCTTTCTTCAAACTATATTATTACCATTACTGCTAGATCTCCCATCACCTTGTGCATCATTATTTTTCCCATTGAGAGAGAAGTGAGCCTTACTGCTGCCTTCAACACTTTCATCATTGTCACCCTTTTGCTATCCTTAATATTGTTACCTTGGTCTTGGAGTTTATCATCAGCCTTTGCATCTGCTTCACTTTGGCCTTGTACTCCATTGATGTCCTCTTAGTGGCATTCTTTTATCACTGTCTTGCTCCAATTGCTCATTGTTTTCCTTTTCTTGACTGCCATTTTCATCACTCTCCTCCATGCCATCATCATCCTCTTGGTCTTCCTCATTAGACTCTGCCTCTGCCTCACTGTCTTCTTTATCTCCACTGTTATTTGTTTTTTCTTCATTGATACTGCCATCATCTTCTTCCTCAGCACTACTGTCATCTTCTTTTTCTTCATTCATATGATCACTGTTTGCACTAAGATTAGGATCACTGTCATGCCCATACTCATTCTTCTCTTAGATGTCCTGTGAACCTTCTTGTTGGTTGTCATATTCATCATTCTCTTCATTACCCTCTTGGTATTATTCATTAGACTCTGTTTCTGCCCCATTGTCTTCATCATTTCCTCTCTTTGACTATTAGCAATCATGTTCATCATGACTATGGCTCATTGTTTTGGACATCTTTGAACAAAGGGTTTTTAGCTTGGTGAGAGTTTTTAGGCCCAGGGATGAAGAAATGAGTGATGGTGAGGGCAGGATTTTAGCAAATGAAGGGCAAAAATGAGTAGGTCTAGGAAAGCTTCAGATTTTTTTAGGAGGAGGCTTAGCTTGCATTTGAGTGTCTTTAGGCCTATGACAACCTTTCACTTGGTAATTATTTTCCCTAGGGGATCAAAGGCTTGATTGGCATGAAGGTTTTAGGGTTTGGCCAATTTTTAGGGTTTTTAACTTTTCCTTTGATTGTTCATATAAAAATATCAATGGGAGGGCAAGAAAATGACCACTGACCTTGTTTCACTCATGCAGGAACCTGGGGCAACTTTGAGGAGGAGAAAAATTTAGTTTTGGCAATTTTTGAGAAAATTTGGCCAAGTCTCCTCTGTGTGTAGCGCCTGCCCAGGTGCGTAGCACCTGGCTCTAGGTGCGTAGCACAGTGTTATTTAACACTGCACCTACCTCCTCTGTGCGCAACGCGAGGCTCCAACTGCGTAGCGCCTCTGCCGGTGTGTAGCGCCCATTTGGAGAGGGAATTTGGAGGCCTTCCTGGTGTTGGAATGAGCTCCGTGATAGATTGTTGGAAAGCTTGACTTGTATACTTTCAAAATATACAATTTTTTTCCTGTTTGGAGTTGATTTTCCCAGCCAAAATTTGATTCTCCCAAGATTGGTCAAAAATTCCTGAATGATGGTGTGGAAATGCAGAGTGCTAGTGCAGACCACTTTTGGATGACTTCCTCATTTCAAAATTGAGCTCATGATAGCTCCTTGGAAATTTCTTGAAGTCTAGTTGTCATTTTAATCATTAAGGAAGTCATTTGGACACTCCAGCTGTGAGAAAAACTGATTTTCCCAAGGTCACTCCAGAAGTGCAGAATTTCTCCCGTGACACCTGTATTTTTGACATTGATCTCAAACCATGATACCTGTGTAAAAAATGAAGGAGGTTTTCTTCTTGGCCCTATGATGGACAAAAACCTCTCTCACTGTTGCCAAATTCATCGTTTTTTTGGTCATAAACACAATTTGAAGCAAAACTAGCCCTAGGTGTGACACATGGCTTGTATCTTGGAATGAATTCTTGGAAAATGATGGAGGCATGATGTTTATGAGCTGGTATAGAATTATTCTTGCTGACATGATATATCATATGAATCATTTTCTATTGTGCTTCCTTTTCATATCAAACCCTAGCTTAGTTGGAAGAGGAAATTAGGGTTTGGTGTAGGGGATTTAGGACCGCCTTGCAGAGGGAGGGGAATGATGGTGTTAAGGGTTGTCTGAATTCTTGGGGAAATTTTTGGGGATAGGGATAGATGTTAGGGAGTAGGGGAAAGTGGAATTTCAAGAATTGAGTGAGGGGAAGGGGTCCAAAAGGTCAAAACACAGGCCTAGTCTCAAAAAGTGTCAAATTGTGGCAATAGACTAGTTTTTGTAGAAAAATGATGATTTTGAGGGATAGGAGTGATGGGGAGTGTTTATGAAGGTATATTAAGGATAGGAGGAGGTGTAAGAGCATCAAGATACAAGCCTTGTGGATTATTTAATCATGGAGGTCATGAAACCAAGAGAAATGCCCTTAAAAACCCTAGATAGACAATGGAGGAGTTTAGGCAAAACAAAAATAGAGGGCTGAGGCCAAAAGTGGTGAAACATAGTGATAATGAGTGACATGAGCCCATGATGGGTCTTCTGGTATGGGTGATCTGAGCTTGACATGACAGAATGATGAAATACTGAAAATTTATCCTAAGGGTAATGAAGGTCGTGAGATTTCTAGAACTCACAATGTTCATGAACTTTGTTTCTAGAAATGTAGAATCGATACTTAGTCATATTCATATAGTGAAAATTATGGATGACTAATAGCTTCGATTGACTCACTTGAAACACTAGAAGGCAGACTCGTAAGTGAGATGGCAGATCCAATTTGTAGGCTACTTATCCAATCCTCTCAAGCACTTCAAATGGACCCTCAAACCTTCTGATCAAGGACTTTGACATCCCCTTTGGAAATGGAAACTGCTCCTTCATCCTGACAAAAAAATTATCATGAGCACTGAAGTGTGCATCCAATCTATCTCTATCTTCCCACTCCTTCATTATTTCCACTGCCTCTGTCAAGTTAACTCCAACCAACTCTATGTTCTCCTTCCATCCTTCCAAGAATCTCAAGGCCAAATGACTTCTCCCATAGAATCCTTGTGTCATTATGTGAGGTGCAATAGGAATCTGCCCATTGACTAGCTTGAATGGACTATAATCTGTCATTTAACTCTTCTAAAGGTTTTAGTGGATTTTTTTTGCATCAAACATATCGAGCCAATTCTCCTTATCATCTCTCACAAAATGTCTCAAATAATATTAAATATCAAGGTCCAAAACTTCCCTATAAATCGTGTATCTCTATTTAACATGATGCTCAAAGGTAATCCCCAATACTTCACCACATACTTGAAGAACTTCTTTACTACCTCGTCAACTCCACATGATACCTTCGTTAAAATTAAGACAACTTACTTGGAGAAACAATCAACAATGACCATCACTCCATTAACTCCATGTGAAAATTTTGTTACCCGGAATCCTACTGTAGCAACTAATATAGTTTCTTCTATTTGTTAAATAAATTAACACAATCATTTACTGTGTGCTACGGTAAATATCAAAACTAATACACTGCGGCCTTCACAAAACAAATACTTCGGAAGAAAAATAAATGCTCGAAGAAAAAATGCACACAAACAAAAATACATAATTATTTTTGGACTAAGTCCCTGGAAAAACCCAACTCGAGAAAACTGGTGCAGCAGATGAGGGTTTAATTCTTATGCGGTAGTAAATCTGAGTACAAAAATATCGATGCTTAAATCTAGAAATCCATACAAAGAAATGACTGGCAGTAAATGTAATGAGAAAAATCTCACTCCCACAAGTGATTTGACACTGACCTTAGCTCGATTTGAGCTGCTCCTTGTTGCCTCTCCACAGTCACTGCGTCAGCCTACGCAATATTGCGTCCAAAAAACTCGAAATCGCTTCTCCTCTCACTATCTTGCCAATTTTTGTCTGGGAAATGGATCCTCCTGGCATCCAGACTCTCTCTTTGGCTTCTAGCATTGAATTAACTCTTCTCCCCATTAAAATACACAATCTCCTCTGAAGCACTACGCTGCCTCTACATGGCTCTACGTTGCCTCTTTGTGGCACTCTTTACCTCTTTGCAATGCACTCACTAGAACTGGAAAATCTTCCTCCAACCTTACTATCCCTGCCCATCTCTCACTACTTCAATCTCAATATATCTCTCTCTGGAAACTCAGCTCTTCTACTTAGGAAATTGATCTGCCAGTGAAATCGAACTCTGCAAGTGTCTTCTCCAAGCCCCATCGAGTTTCTTATTATAATCTCTCGTTGAGACTTCAACACCACGATTAAAACTTAATCGATTGCTAAGATTAACTAGAACTTTATCCAAGTCTTTTTCTAGAAGTTTCTCACCATGACTTAATTAATTACTTTAAATTAATCATATTTCCTAACTTTAGACTTAGGAAATATAATTAAAAACTCAATAATTAATTTAATTAAGTCGTCTCTAGGTGGAATTTCCAGAAACGATTTCTGGGTATTGCAGAATACATGTATTCTAACCTCTATGCCAAATCTCGAGGCTAGAACACATATGATGCTACAAAAACTACCACTCCCTCTTAGCGAGGAAAGTGTTCTAGTACTACAACTGCAACTACTTCTATAATACACTACCTCTGCACCATCTCCTGTCACATTGTTGATTTTTGGTTGTTCTGCCCACCAACTACTACGCAACTCTTATATGTGTTGCATATGTGTTGTTGCTAACTATGTTGAATTATTTCCAACTATTTCATTTTCACTGCAAATTTTTTGTTGTTGCTACTACAACATCTGCAACTCCCTCTCATTTGCTGATGTTGCAACTGCAAAATCTGCAACTGAGAAATATCCAAGACATTGAACCATCTGTGTCCTGTCTGATGCATCTGTCACCCGAGTCCTTACTGCTACTAGTCTTTTCACTACCACTGAAGCCTCTGTGCTATTGTTGACTTCGCAAATGTGACAAATGCATTTTTTCCAACTCTGCACTGCACTGCCTAGTTTCTGACTGCTACTAGCCACTGCATTTATCACTCTCGCATCTGATTGCACCATATTCCACTGGCCCATTCTGCTACTTCATATTGTGGGCTCCCGTAGCAGGGTATTGATTCAAAGGTGGACCTCCTCAATAATCCTTCCCATCCTGTAGCTCTTTAGGGCTATAAAACCAAGTCACCCCACCTCACTCCTTCAGGGATGTCAGCTATCATGGAAAAATCTCCCTCCAGTCTGGAGGACAACCTATCAATCTCTACAAATGCAGCATGATGGTCCTACTTCTCCTCTTTGTCCTTCTTTCTGAGAGGACATTGAGTGTTGTAGTGGCCTAACTCACCACACCTAAAGCATTTGACCTTGGAAAGGTCCTTCTTCCTCCTGTGTTGCTCCTGCTTCCCCTTTACTGCAAGGGCCACATTCTCCTCTTCCTTCACTTAATTCATCCCACTGATGTTTATCCTAGCATTGATGGTGCTCTTCATCATATCTCTCGTCATCTCCTCCTGTTGCAGATCAACCCACATCTGGTCCCACTCTAGCAACTTGTCTCTGCGCAGGATACTTTGGACAAAGACCTGTCAGCCTTTGGAAACATTGTTCAGAGAAAATTGCACCAATTCTGTAGGTTGGGGCACTAACCCTATAGCTGACAGCTGGTATTGAACATCCTGAAGCCTAGTGAGAAAGGGATCTATGCGATCTCCCTTTTGCATATGGGTACACCTCAACTTCTCCTCCAAATATATCTTTTGCTGCTCAGAAGATCTTTAGTACAATGTGGCAAGAGCATCCCACATCTACTTGGTAGTGTCATTTCCATCTATGTGTGACACCACATGATCTCGAACCCCATCGAGAATCGGTCTCTTCGCCTTCGCCATCTCCTTTTTCTAGGACTTCAGCTGATCTGGATATGTGGGTACAACCACCATGTTATCAATGTAGGCCTTGAGATTTTATTCATCTAGAATACACGAAATCCTTACCTTCCATATCATGTAGTTGGAGGCTTCGTCCAATCGATCCTGATCTCTTAGCCCTAATGATGCCATCTCTACAAAAATGTGGAACTCCTCCTCTTCTCCTTTGCGCATATGCTGTTAGGCTCTATGCGCTCCCTACTGGAGTGGGAAAATCTGTTCACAACGACTACTGCTCTGCATTGATAAATCGAACTTCTGAACTAGAAGCCCCCTGAGGAAATAATTCCCTCAGTGTGTGCTCTTTCTTCCTCTTGACGCTATTTTTCACTAGAAACTACTACAAACTATTGTGTCCAGCTGAATATCTTCTTCTACAAGGAAAATATTCTTGCTCCCTCTGCCTATGGCAATATTTGATATGGAAAATATAATTTCTCTGTCGACTCTTTGAGAGAAATAGAATTATCCTCAAAAACTGACCCTCCTGTCCAGATGGATTGCACAAACTTTGGGGTTTCAAGTAGTTTCTTATGTAGTCCTACGAAGCTCCTTCTCCTCTCTGCAACTGAGCTCTCTGGATTTCTATCTGTGCTCTGATACCATGTGAAAATTTCGTTACTCGGAATCATAGTACAAGAACTGATATTGGTTCTTCTATTTTTTAAATAAATTAAGAAAAGTATTTACTATGAGCTACGGTAAAAATCGAAACTAATACATTGGAGCCTTCAAAAAACAAATATTTCAGAAGAAAAATAAAATTTGGAAGAACAGATGCACGCACACAAAAATACACAATTATTTTTGGACTAAGTCCCTGGAAAAACCCAACTCGGGAAAATCGGTGCAACAACTAAGGGTTTGATTATTATTTAGTAGTAAATATGAGTACAAAACTATTGATTCTTAAATCTAGCAATCCATACAGAAAAATGACTGGTAGTAAATCTAGTGAGAAAAATCTCACTCCCACAGGCGATATGACACTGAACTTAGCTCGATTTGAGTTTCTCCTTGTCGCCACTGCGCATTCACTACATCATCCTACGCAATGATGCGTCCCATAAACTTATAACTACTTCTCCTCTCGCTATCTTTCCAGCTGTTGTTTTGGAAATGGATCCTTCTAGCCTCCAGACTCTCTCCCGCTTCTGGAACTGAATCAACTTTCTCCCCAATAAAATACAGAATCTCCTCTGAAGCATTGCGCTACCTCTCTGTGGCACTCACTGCCTCTCTGCAATGCACTCACCGGAATTGGAAAATATTCCTATGCCCTTACTATCCCTGCCCCTCTCTCACTGCTTCGAGCTCACTAGATCTCTCTCGAGAAAATCAGTGCTGCAACTCAGGAAATCGATCTGCCAGTGAAATCGAACTATGTAAGTGTGTTCTCCAAGCCCCATCGAGTTTCTTCTTATAATCTCTCGTTGAGACTTCAATAGCCACGATTAAAACTTAATCGATGGCTAAGATTAACTAGAATTCGATCCAAGTGTTTTTCTAGAGGATTCTCACCATGACTTAATTAATTCCTTTTAATTAATTATATTTCCTAAGTTTAGACTTAGGAAATATTAAAAATTGAATAATTAATTTGATTAAGTTGTCTCTAGGTGGAATTTTCAAAAACAATTTATGGGTATTGGAGAATACCTGTATTCTAACCTCTCTACCAAATTTCGAGGCTAGAAAACATCCTATGTTATAAAAACTAACACTCCATACAACATCAATAACTGGGATATGAAGTCCATTGACACAGTTTCCCATGACTTGTCTAAAATCGGTAAAGGTTGTAATATTCCTCCCTGTAATCTAGTATCACGTTTGTCTTGCTAATAAATGATCCAAGTCTTTACATACTCTTGAAAAGTAGCGAAGGAATGGATTCCTTGATTTGTGGCTTAATTCAAGAAATCGATTTAGTGATCTTAATCATGCATGAGTTCCAGTGATGAGGACGAGTTCAAGAAGTAGTTTGGCTAGTGTGAGTTTGTGGAGGATCGATTTATTTTTCCTCTAGTGTGAGTTAAATTTGGAACCGAACGTTAAGTGGAGTTAGTTAGTTAACTAGTTCTATTGACTTTTGTTAACTAGAAAATCTCTAGTTTGACTTCCGAATATAGAAACTCACTAACAATAGCCAAATCGAAGTGCTTATAAGGAGATCAAAGGCACACCTTGTATTCATTATTCTTGAGCACGATTTTGTGAGAAATAAATATTGTGGAGGAACGAGCCAAGGGTTTTCATTTTGTGCGAATTACTATGGAGAGAAATTTCTCTTTGGAGTGTGCATAGAAATAGGGAAATTCGCTATTTAATAGGAGCTTAGCCAGTGCTAGGAAATAAGAGGTTATTTTTTAAGTATTTGCACTAGGAAATCATAGCCTCTAGTGCGCATAGAAGGGGAAATCATATCAGCTATCAAGCATTGGTTTCAGGCCTAGGACATGCAGGAGAATCATTGTATTTTCATATTTAAAATAGCTTCTATTCACATCAGATCTATTGCTCAGTTTTCCTTAATAAAATTTTGAAGAAAGTGAGGGTTTTCCTAGTTGGGTTCCCTTGAAAATTGTTGTGTCCTATTGTGTGGATTTGTGAAATTATTTTTGTTCTATTCTGCTACTATTTGGTAGAGAAATTATGTGCTATGTGAAAAGAAAAGAAAAAAATCAGATTCTTCATACTAGCAGATTATAATTTCGTGGATTTTATGCAAGGTATCATATTTGTGAACAGGAATCGATCAGCACATAGCCTTCAAGATGAAAACTCACACAGGATTAGGATTGCAAGAGACATATAGACTAGATGGCTCTTAAAATTTTGGTGTTTGGAAGGTCAGCATATTATTCTTGTTGTAATATTTGGACTTGAGTAATTGGTTGAGAAAGGTGTTGTAGAACCTTCAGATCTAGACAAGTTGAAGCTCTTCCAAAATCATATGGCGAAGGCCAAGCGGACGATCCTAGATGGATTTTAGGATCATGTAGTCCCTCATATTTTAGGTAAAGATACAACTAAAGACATGTGGGATTCCTTAGTCAATCTCTACCAAAATTCTTCTGAGAATCATAAGATGTTCCTCAAAAAGAAGCTGGGGACAATCAAGATGTTGAACGGTGAGAGTGTAACTACCTATCTCACCAGAATCCAGGAATTTTGCGATGAGGTAGCAGTTGTTGGAGAGAAACCCATGGACACAGAGCTAGCGTGTTTGGCTCTGAATGGGTTTACCAAAGATTGGAATAATTTTGTTCAAAGAATTATTGGACGAGACAGGTTGTTGAATTGAGAACGTCTATGGAGTGACTTCATCCAGGAGGAGCTAAGGCTCAAATTAGTTGAGACTTCTAGCAGCAGTGGGAAGGTTTCCAAGGTTGAGAAGGGGGAGAAAAATCTTGCTCTTGTAGGAAAATTCAAAGGCTGAAAGGCAAAGGGAAGAGAAATAACAATAAGAAGAATGAAAAGAAGAAGGATCTAAGCAAGATCAAGCTCTTCCATTGCCATTTTTTGGAAACATGCTTCTAATTTTCCTAATAGGAAGAAGAATGGGTCGAATAAGGAGCATGTAGTTGCATCAGCTAAGGTAGATGAGTTTGCCTCTCAGTTTGAGGACTTCTCATTGATAACTTGCATGGCAAGCTCAGTAAGGAGAAGTACAAGGTACATTGATTCAATATCCTCTTTCCATATGATGGGGAATCGAGAGCATTTCAGCCAGTTGGATGAGAAGGATATGCAGGTGAATATCGAGCTTGAAGATAATAGAAAGTATGCTACCAAGGGAATTGGTACTGTGAAGCAACAAAACTTAGAGTTGTTTTGCTTTATTGTTAAATACACAATGTATTGTAAGTAATATTTTTATTAATAAGATGAATGTACAAGAATGTTGAATGTTACAATGAGGGCCCGCTTATATACATAAGCAGGTGCCTCTTCATCAATAATGTCTTTTATACATGCCTTCCAATTTAACTAATGTCTATTTAATTAATAAATATGATTATTTATGACTTACATTTGTTTATATTTATTTTACTTTTACATAAATTATATTCATAACATTTCCCATCTCTTCAAAAAGCTTTGTCCTCAAAACTTAATTGCTGAAAATTTTCTTCACGTTTGCATTTGTCATCTCGGCATGTATAATTTGTCAATGATACTCCCTTGGAATTAGGGTTTGTCCCCTTTTTTTGATTTTTTTTTCTCTCTTTATTATTATTATTTATTTATATGAATTAATTATTATATATATAATTTAATTAATTATTATATCTTAATATATATGTATTTAATTAACTGAAGTAACTCTATAAAAAATGATTATAAGATAACTTTATATTTTAATAAAGTTACTCATAATATATTTATAAGGTTATTTCAATTATTAAATTTGTTTTGATATGCCCTAATAGTCACAAAACACATTCTTAGGGTCGCGATCAGCCAACACTTGGTTTAACCAAGACAAGTTTGCAGATTATTACTCGGCTTGTAGGTTTGCAGGTTCATCATCCATGTATAATAGTTTATGTGTATATATCGGTACATTCCATCGAGAAAATTGGTTTGTGCTTCTCTTGAATTTCATATCGGGACTGGGTTTGAAAGCCACCACCTTGTTTACTATAAAATTAGATAACACCCCTAAATCGACACCCTCAATTGTCACCAATAATATATTGTTGGCAACATCTCCAATGTTTTTATTGTTTACGCTTTCTTTCCTATTTGAGTATTGCAGGTAAATAATTTTACCTTGTACCTGAGCAGGTTTTGATGATGAAGCATAATATGAAACCATCTCAATGGCTTCATTAAAATATGAAAATTCAACAAAAGCTCAGTTATGGTTGGCTCCCTGTTGAAGCCCCGAAAATCGGGTCTACAACAAGGGGGATACCCACACGATCCGGACCTTGGTTGGCAGCTCATTTTCCCTTTGGTATAGTGGGTCCGACTGGGGATAATGGGACCAGTTTCCCAATATGTGTGTGTGTGTTGAGAATTGATATTTCCTTTCTAAAAGTTCCTAAGTAAGATGCTTTTATTCTAACTCTAATCTAATAACATACAATTGTATTCTAATAAACAGAAATATCTAATTCTATACTAACCAGGGATGTAATCTTTCCGTTATGCGATCTAAAATTATTTCAAATAACAATTGGTAATAAAGATCATTCAACTGTTATAAGAAAAGAATTCAATAAAGATAAACTACTTCGTATAAAAAGTTAAACGAAACAGTTGTGAAAAACATATCGCATAATAAGCTACTCACATATTAAGCATAAATAAATAGCTATCACCGTACAGAAGTGCCAAATGATAACTCAAGAATTCAAGCATTAATATATAAACAACTGAACATGAATATCACTTTAACACAAAGGCAAAAATAGTTAAGAGATAAAAGTACCATTTATAACTAGTTCTACTCATGAGCTTCAAGTAATAATGACTTATCTCTTCTTAATCCAACATCCACTAAGAGTACAAAAGTGCAACATTAGTAGTAGATATTAAACGCAGATATCAATAAATCCTGTTCCATTCATTCATCAAAACCTCCTCGGAGGGTGCAAAAGTGCATGTTCTGAGGACAAGTTTTTGACAAATTTCAGGACCCTTCTCTAAATGCATGAGAAGGGTTTAAATACTACTAACTAAAACTAAAAATATTTTATTACAAAAATGTAGGATACGGTTTAAATGACCGCCCTTATTTTAGGAAAAAATAAAGAAAAATTAATACTAAATCTAAAATCAACTAACTATTTGTGAATCTGTTCTTTGAAATTGCAAGCGTTCAACATTTGTTTGAGAAGAGTAGGCTGGCCGACTTCAGCCTTTAACTGTCTTGTGAAAAAGGAATCGGAAAGAGCTGGCGCCATCTTCTTGGCAGAATTGATGATACATTTGAGAGTCATGCACTGGTTGTGTGGTTTTACCAAACACGCCTAGTAAGAATCCCAATTTAACTGAGTTAATCTCTTAATTGATTCTGCCTTTTCTTAAGCCTTTTGTCTCCAGCCTGTCTACAATTGCTGTGCTTTCGGTAGATACCCTGGAGTGGTTTCTAATATCAGATTTTCCTTGCGCAAATTTTCATTTATGAAATCAATAAAATTGTTTGCTGCTGTGGCTGCTTCTTCTGCCGCTTGCTCTGCTTTCCTGATTTGTGCATCCCAATTATTAAAGAGCATTTCTTTGCGATTGTCGTCGATTATTGGTGCACCTTCTCTTTTCCCCTCCTATGTTTCTTGCCAAGCCAAATATTCGGTAACTCTTTTATCAATTAAATCATAATCATGTCGTAAGTCTATGACTTGATTAGTGATTTTATCACTTTCTTCACAATAAGAGTTCCACTGTGATATTCTTTGGCACAATATTTCCTGTTGCTGCAGTAGTTGATCATTCAAGGAAATGGATTCTGTGATGAATTTTGTAAGCTTGGGATCATCCTTGTCCATATCTTGCATAACCTGTAACTGTTTTTCTTTTTCAGCCAAACTGTTTTGGTACCCTATCTGCATTTGTTGGAAGTCCTGCTGTAATTTTTCAAGCTGTTTCTGTGCTTCATTGTTGGCGTTGGCTTGTTGTAGATGTTGTTGCAAAACCTGTACTTGATCTTCTTTCTCATTCAGTAATTGCCATACCTCAGATGCTTTATCAATGGCTACATAGGCATATGCTCCTGTGATCTAAGATAATTTGGTGAGATTTTCAGTGGGATCAGCGATAGGATCTTGCCATAGGATGTCTAATTGCTTTGCATCATGAGAGAGCACGTTTTCCAATTTCCTTTTCTTTCTTTGTATTCTTACCACTACCTTGTGTTGTGGACTATAAAATACATCGAGAGGAGGAATTTCCTCTATTTTGAGCATAAGTTCAGAGGATGCGGTAATGGGAATATATTCCATTTCTAAGACATTGCTAGTTATTTTTATGACTATATTTTTTGTTGCCTGTATATTACTCACAGGTGTCTGTGTGTTCTGTCCTTCAATATTGATTAAATCATTGAATGTCTCCCATTCTTTATCTAGCTCAGTTCTGACTGATGATTGCTGTACGATGAGAGGGGGAAGATTTAGTTGTGGAGAGGTCAAAACCTGTTGTTGTGGGAGTTCTTTTGACTGGGCAGTATCCCTTACTGACCCTTCATTTTTATCATGGTCATTTTCAGACCTCTTAGAGTGTTCTAACGTTCCTCTCCCAGACTTAGATTTATATCTGTCTGTGCCTGAACTTCCACTGAGACTAATACTAGGAGTTGGTTCCCTTATGGGTTCCAGGCGTAATTTATCCAAAGGGATACTAGATAATCTCCTTTCCTTGTACATCTTGAAATCTTGAAATTCTGCTGGAGGAAATCGTATTTGGGCCAAATGTAGAACCTCTTTAAGTGTGCCTTTCTCTTGGAACATGTCATCAAAAAGATCATCTTCTTTAGAAAAAACCCTTATTTTGACTGCAATGGTGAAATTTTTAGCAATATCATAAGGGTCGAACGGTCTTCTTGGAAATTTGAACAAACGTAAACATGTTATGTTGTTTAATTCTTTGAATGCATGGCCTACATCAAATAGTGAAAAGGCCCCACAGGCCACAGGAAATTGTGGCCAAATAGCCTTCTTTTTATCTTTCAAATCTTTAGTCAAACCTCCTTCTCCGCAAGTTTGATAAGCAATTTCTCGTGCCATGAGTTTATCAGGAACATAAAAAGGTAAGACATGAGGGGAAGCGAGACTTCCAAATACCCTGACATATGTAAATATTTCTTCTCCAAACCATCTTGTGACAGGAAGTATATCTACTTCTGCTTCAGGAGAAAACCTTGAAGCGTCTTTATCATATAACATTTTATACAGGGACAACATGATTCCATGACATATCTTGTAAAAATAGGGAATGAACTTGGAATCCTACAATTCTTTATGATAAATATAAATGGGTAAGGGGTCTTGAGTCATCCATTTCCAACCCATTAAAGGAAACTTGGAAATATAACAGATTTAATCCATCACATATGCAGATAAGTAAAAAGGGGGATAAATTCTCTAAGAAACAGTTCTTTTAGAGCGGTAATTCAAAATGGTTGTGGCTAAGTTATTGGATAATATCTTAGCCCAATCCACAACAGTAGCATTAACAGCAGCATTCAATAATGGTAGCCAGTCAGATGAAAATTTATTAATGTCTGGCTTCCCAAAAAGCCTACAGAGCATAGCAGCAGCAAAGCAATACGGGGAGGTGAGAGAACCAGTACTATACATACCGTGTTTATCCTTTTTTAGTGGTTCGTCCCTCCTTGACCAGTCCTTAGTACATACTGCCAGGTCTTCATTTTCTTTAGCAAAATTCTCCATGAACTGTTTGTTATAAGTTTCCTGTGGCTCTGGTAAATGATATATGAGTCTCAAATCTTGTGGAGTGAATGAGCCAATGAGTTCTTGACCCTGAGTCTTAAACTATTTGCTTGTGATATCAGTGCTGTCAAGTACCCATTTAACCATGTCTGTGTATGAAAGAATTTTGGGCCTCGCCGCTATTCGGTGCAAGAATGAGCAAGCTAACTCTGTAATAGACGCCTCAAAAGACCCATGTGAGCCTGCAGTAGCTGTAACCTCCATTACTCTGGGGTTCTCTTTCTCAAGTATATTTTACATGCTTTCCCAAGTAGTAATACCAACATCTTTGTTACAGGTGGTGTCTGTATACAAGGGTGTCATTTCTTTGTCTTCAGAACTCGGAGCCTTGTCTTTCTTTCCCATAATATCCTTAGTACTGCTTTTTATAGTTCTCTGTTCTTCGTTCCTGCAGTTTACAAGTGAGATGAGAATAATGATAAAAAAAGGTGACATGAAAGCTTTTAAATACTGAAGACATATAAAATATACCACCTTACGTGAAATGGCTCTTCGATCATAACAAAACCATATTTCATTAATGATTGACAACCAATTCATTTATTAACATTAAAGCGCATAACCAGGCCTCGGTTTATGGAAAATATTTTTCGTACAATGAACCTTAAAGATCTGCGATTTGCTTCGCAATATCGCAAATCGCAGTATTGCAGATCACAATCTTGTGGAATTGCAATATCTCAATACTGCGATATCACAAAATCGCTGGAGATTAGCATATGACAAATATACGTTAATGTGTTTTTCTGCGAAACAAAATTTGCGATATGTGCCATCGCATATCGGCGGTTTGAGGTTTTTAGCGTAAGTGATATTTGAGGCATGCGGTGCGATGAATATTTTTTAGTGCATAGTATCGCATCGTGATCTCGCAATCTTTAGAATTCCGCTTGTAAGGAGATATTCATTACCTTTTTGCGATGCAATATTCCTTTAAGGAATGATTGTATTCTATCTTATCATAAAACTTAAGATTTTTAGATTTTTCAAGGGGTATTCTCCTAAGTCTATGATATTAAGTTTTATTGAAAAAAAAAGGAAAAACAAGCACTAATCAATTTTTAAATTTTTTGACTAAGGGCCCCCACTTATTTAGTAGTAGTGAGAATACTAAATAAGAAGGGGAGTTGTTGCTGGCCACAAAAATTGGCGATTCACTTGGAAGAACCAGTTATCTCTGCTTTTCTTTTGAATTTTCTAAACTTCCAAAACATAAAATTTTTCAGAAAATCAAACTTTATTATAAAAAGACAAAGTACATCATGCTTTTATCTATCAATGATATTTCGTTTCTTCTATATTTAACTTTGATTGTTTACTTCCTCAAGCTAGTCCTTGTATCTACATCAGTCATTACTTGGTTTATAAAGATAAAAACAAAGGCTTCTCTGTAAATCAATTTTAAATATGCTCATTTGTCGTAGGTAGTGCCTCTGCTGTGAGCAGCCGTTTATAGCCTCGACAGGGTTACCTGTTACCCAGAAATGATCCTGTATCCTACTTAGAGAAATATACAATTTTCAAAGAGAAATCCATATTCACACTTATTGCTTTCATTTTATTTTTACCCTTAAAGAACAATGTCTTGGTTTGGTAGCCAATTTATGACAATGGAATTCACTTGATTTATAACTTTCCTAAACAAGCTGGCTCGTGATGAGACCCCTTGTCTTTTGATTGCAACAATCTTGAGTCATTGCCCTGTTGTGGTATGCAGTATTGGCAAAGTCAGCAAGCTATAATATCCATGATCATGATAAGTCGGCTCGTGATGAGACCTCTTACTCTTTAAGTTAAAGTGTATCATTGGATTATTCCGGGAACATTGTAATTTCCTAAGTGGGGAGGAAGTCATTGTTTCCTTAAGATAGCTCTGGACGACAATGGTAGAGTTTTTGGAAAGAACTTTTCTACAGATAATCTTCCTTTTGTTATTGATACCTTTCATTTGACTGATATAAAACAATTTCCCACTAAAGGTCGTTTTTATCAAAACTTATAAGGTTGAAACTAGAATCATTTCTAATTTTAAAGCCTTTCACTGTATCTTTCAATAATGATGATCAATTTTCTAAAATAATTCTATTTATACAAGTGAAAAAACAAAATCTAAAAGAGAATTTGTATCTTTTTCGTGAATTGGAAATGTAACCATTTACAACTGGTTTTATTATGAATATAAAGAAAACTAATATACAAAATAGAATAATGATCTCCTATGGAAAATATTTTTTGAGGATCTGTCCATTAACAGGTAAAGACTCTCTTTTTCCTGTTAAATTCTGTAACATAAAAGTAGATGGACCTATGACTTCTGCGATTTGGAAAGGGCCAAGCCACATTCATTGAAATTTCGTATGTTTCCCTTTTTCCTCATGAGCCTTGTCCCATTTTAAAACTAGATCTCCCATCTGAAAGTTCTTTCTGGATATCATGTTTGAATCAAAAGAAGCTTTTACTAATGCTTGGTGACGAGCATGAGTTATTTTGGCATGTTCTCGTTGTTCTTCTAGCTTAATTATTTCTAGCTGCCTTAGTTGTAAGGAAGAAGTTTGTGTTTCATCAATATATTGAACTAAGGCTAAAGAGGGAATTGCTAGATGATTTGGAAGAACCACTTCTTTCCCATAAACTAAATTAAAGGGAGAAGTGCCAATGGAGGCTTTCTGCGTTATTCGATCTGCCCATAAAGCATATATTAAAGACTTATGCCAATTTTTGTGATTTTGATCAATGGTTCGTTTAATGATTCTGATTAAGTTTTTATTTGTAGATTCAGCTAACCCATTCCCCTGTGGGTAATAATTGGCAAATTATTTCAGTTTGAAACCCCTCTTGAGTGCAAATTCAGTCATAGCATTACCAGAAAAATATGATGCATCATCAAACATTAAAGTAGAAGGTAAACCAAACCTGGTGATTATGGACTGATCTATGAACTCAATGATGTGCTCAGCATTAGCCGTCTTGAGAGGAACTGCTTCTACCCATTTAGTAAAATAATTAGTTGCTGTAAGGATATACCTATGCTGTTTAGAAGAGTGAGGAACGATCTCACCTATTATGTCCAATCCCCATTGATCAAAAGGTTGCTCAATGTTGATTGGTTGCAGCGGCAATGATGGCTTCTTTTGTCTCCCAGCAGTGGTTTGACAAACTTGACATTTCCTTACGTAGCTATGTGAGTCTTTGAATAGTGTAGGCCAGTAATAACCTGCGCGAAGGATTTTATGTACAGTAGCATCTCCAGCATAATGTCCGCCTGCTGGCCCATCGTGGAGCTCTTGCAAGACTTTTTCAGCTTCAGATTTCTCAAGACATCTAAGGAGAACAGAATCATAATTCATTCTAAAAATAACATCATTCACGAGATGATATTGTTTAGATTTCAACCTTAGAGCTCTTTTCTTAGTGTAATCGAGATTTGGAGGAGCATATCCATTCTTTAGATAAAATATGATATCAGCATATAATGATTCAACATCGTTTAGGCTTACCTTATACATTTGTATCTCTACAGATGGTATTTCGGAAATAAGCGATGCTCCAGCTAGCATTTTGCAAAAGCCTTGACCTTTACAATACTCGTTGGTTTGATTTCTACGTCATATTCTTGTAAGGCAGTAACCCAATTGGCTCTTTTCTCACCCACATCTTTCTGTACTAAGAGATTTCTTACCGCTGGGAACTGTACTATTATTTTTGTATGGGTTTTAAGTAGAAAGGGTCTGAAATATTTAATTGCTTTGAAAACAGCATAAGCTTGTTTCTCTACATCTGCATAATTCAACTCAGCCCCCTGTAAATTTGAACTGAAGAAAGAAATTGGGGCTTCTGCCTTGTCTTGATTTGCTTGAGTGAGTATCGCAACATATGATCTATCGGAGGCAAATGTATATAAAATAAAAGGATCGGGAAAATTTGGGGTTGCTAAAGATGGAGCGTTAACAATTACTTGTTTGATCAGATTGAATGCCTCATATTCGTCTTGTCCCCATTTGAAGTTTGAGTTCTTTTTAATCATTGCTTGTAAAGAAGATACAACTTTTGAAAATTTTGGCACAAATCTCTTTACAAAATTAATCTGGCCAAGGAAAGATTGCATAGCTTTCTTGTTGTGAGGTAGGGGTATTTCGAAAATCTCCTTGATTCTATCAGGATCAATATGAATTCCAGATTTTGACACTATGATTCCAAGAAGTTTTCCTTCACTTAATGCAAAAAATATTTTTTTTGGGTTAAGTGAAATTCCATACCTTTGACAACGTTGGAAGATCTATTTTAAATCTCTAAGATGATTGCTTCGTTTCTTGGAATATACAGTTATATCATCCAAGTAAATTACCACTGATTTGTTAACTAACCCCTTGAATGTAATGTCCATGGCTCTCTGAAATGTGGCACCAGCTTTGATCAGACCAAATGGCATCTTTTGATATGCGTAAGTGCCCCATTTGGTTTTGAATGTGGTTTTCAATTGATCATCGGGATGGACCAACACTTTGTTGTAACCAGAGAAACCATCCAAGAAGGACATTAATTCTCATCCTGCGACTGCCTGCAATATTTGCTCCATAGGAGGCAAAGGAAAATTATCTTTTTGGCAGGCTTTGTTAAGATTTCGAAAGTCAATGCAAATTCTAATGTCTCCGTTATTCTTTCTAACGGGAACCCTATTGGAAACCCATTTAGAATGTCGAACGGTAAAAATGATTTTGGCTTTCAATAACTTATTGAGTTCAGATTTGATCTAGTTTTCTAGATTGGGATGGATCTTTCTCGGCTTTTGTTGGACAAGTTTTTCATCGTTTATCATTGGGATAGTATGTTGGATGATAGAAGTGTCATAAGTTTTGAGTTCATCGTAGTTCCAATAAAAGACACTTTTGTATTGTTTCAAGAGATGAACATACGCTAATTTTTCTTCAGGAGCTAGGCCAAGGCCTAGGTTGATATTCTGTGGTTTGGTATCAGTGCCTAGATTTACTAATTCATAGTTCAAAGTTGAACTTTGCAGTTTTGAATTGGTAGATCTTTTGAATCGATCTTTCAAATCATAAAGGTCTTCTAACTTGACTACTGACTTCAGCATAGCATTATTAGTGCTATCTTGTTGCAATTTTTTGTCATGTTGGTCCTCATCAATTATCTGATTGTTGTAAGATCCTTCAGATGTGAGGAAGCTTACAATATCAGGATCATCGTTGAAAATCCTCCAATTGGTAATGTTATCAGGAATCGAGGGTCTAAATATTAATTCGATTGAAAATCGATCAGGGCTATAGTCTTCTGAAGGAATGAGTTTGGAAGCTACGTTAGCTAGGAGGTCTCCACTAGCATTCTGAAGTTTGGGGATTGATGAAATATTAAATGCTATAAAGTGTTCAGTTAGATCTTGAACTAAAGATTGATAATCCATTAAATCACCTGATAAACAATGTATAGTATTGCGTACATGTCTGATTACAATTTCAGAATCTCTGAAAACTTGTAGATATTTGATGTCTAATCCAATTGCTTTGTATAATCCTTGGACTAAAGCTTCGTATTCTGCGGTATTATTGGTGCAATCGAATTCGAGTCTGCAAGTTAGCATAGTTTTGTTTCCCTTTGGACTGATTAACACGCATCCTGCTCCCGCTCCTTCATTAGACTTAGAACCATCAAAAAATAACTTCCAAAATAAAGATTTATTTATAGGAGCATCTAAAAAATTAATACATTTAGAACTATTTATTTGAGAAAAATTTTCTATTTGAGATAAAACAGAATGTTCTAAGTAAGGTGAAGTATGAGCATTAAAAGTTCCTAAGAAAGAATCAACTGAGTAGTTGCCAATGATATTATTGCCGTATGCTACCGGTTCATTTTCTCCTTCCAGTTCTGTTACTATGTATTTTTGATGTTTTTCTCGCTCAACCTTTATCTGATTTGGTTTACCATTGTAAGGGTCCACATGTGTGACCAATCAGTTGCAAATTATCTGTGAAGTTTTTTTGACCAATCTCTGCTAAGAATTAAGCCATAAAATTCTGGAATATCTGCAACTAAAATGTCGATAACTTGACACACCTTTGGATTAGATTACAACCTTATGGTAACCTGATTTAATTCGCCAATCACTTCAACTTGTGATCAATCTAGCTGAACTATGCGCACAACATATTTTTGCGGTTGAATGTTCAACTTTGCACATATTGATTTTGGTAGAATATTAGATGAAGCTCCAGAATCCACTAAACAATTGTGAAAATTTTTATTGAAAACTTCATAAGTAAGAAGAAATGGGGGAGTATGAGATCTTGACCTACCTCCAATTAAAGAGATATTTTCTAGATCAACTTTATTAATCACATTAGTTGGAGGTCTTCCCATTTCATGGGAAGCTTGAGAAATTACAGGGTCGGGCAAAGATTTTTTTGGTACAGCATGTAACTCTTTCAAAAGTACCTTTTGTTGGTGTTTTAACTTGCTCAATTCATAAAAAGTGATATTAGCCCTAGTCTTCTTCATGTCTTCTATGATATTATACTCCATTTCATCTTAAACGATCAACGTTTTTGATGGAGTTGATGAATCTGTTTGGACTGGGCTGGTTTGAGTCGCTTTAGATGTTGTTTTCTTGGCTGTGACTTTATCCTTAGTCATTGAGCTTGTGATCTTTGGCTTAGGAGTAGGTTGAGGAGGATCAAGTTGATTTATACTTCAAGTGCTCACTGGGGACGCCTCTTGATCTTCTTCATCTGAGAGGATGAAATCCCACATACCTTGTACCTCTACAACTTCTTCTTCATTGGTAGTTTCTTCAGTAGCAATCTCTTCTTCTTCTTCTTCTGATTCAGCACTTGTGATAGCATTTGGTAGTTTTGAATCAGTCAAAGGGTTTCTTCTATAAGGCTTGTATGGATTTTTAGAAGATCATTTTTCCACTTGTTTCTTAATTTCAACCATTTCGTTGGACATGGTTTTCAAAACTTTCTGCAATCCTTCTAAATCGAATGGATCTTTCGATTGTTTTTTCTTGGGGTCTTCCTTAAAAGTAACCTTCTTGGATTTTCGTTCCTCTATCAAATTTTTCTTCTCTAGAGCAATGATATGTTTCTCTACTGCTATTGATTCCTTCATATTGTCAGCTAAAGTTGTTTTGTTATCCCTGTCAACAAAGATTGCTATGTTTGATGGTAAAGTAGAGATGTACCATTCACTTCACACTTCTTTGCTATGCTTGGACACAGTAGGAATTTTATTTAACAGTTTATTGAAAAGTGAATTAAAATCCTCGATAGGTTCTTTTGACTCAGCCCTAAGGTTAGACAGGTCATTGATCACTGTCGTTGTAGACCTGTCATCACCGAACTTAGTCAAAAATTGATCTTGGAAGATATCCCAACTAGTGATAGATCCAGACGGTAATGAGAAATACCATGATCCGGCTGCTCCTTGTAGAGTATAGGGAAAAAGTCGGAAAATAGCGTCTTCATTGGTAACTCCATTGATATTTATGGATAACATAAGTTATTTATATGTTCTTCCGCTAGCATGCCTGCTTCAGGATTAAACTTAGGCAACCATTTTTTAGGATGGGCCGGTAATTGACTCAAGGGTGCAGGCATTAAGACTGCCCTTGGGTTATTCCATGGAAATTGGGCCATCGCTGAACTAACAACAAAGGAAAGCATAGAAGATGATCCTTGCGATTGGGAAGAAGAGGATATTATGATTCCAGATGTTTGAGAAGGAGATGTGGAAGTTCCAGTGGATATTATGATTCCAGATGTTTAAGAAGGATATGTGGAAGTTCCAGTGGGCTGACGGACAATAGTCTGAAGTGGAGGCGTGGATGGTTGAATTCGCAGTGAAGAGGTTGATATGGATGATGATGATGAAAGAGTCTCGCTATCAGACCCTTTAGGTTATTTCTTTGCTCTCTTCCTTGTAGGTAGAGGTAACTCGGTTGGCTGAACGCCAAAATTTTCGCTCTGTAATCTGGTGAGAGGATGAGCAGGGTTATATTGAGAAGTCACACTGCCTTGAGATTTATCATATTTTTGAGGTGATATTGAAGATCGCTGAAGTTTATGGATCAAAGATTCAACTTCAGGAGGTTCAATAGCAGATTCTTCTAAAAAGTCAGGGTTTGTAGCAGTGGCTGTTGTTCTTTCGACTTCTGGCTCTAGATTTATAGATTCTAAGTGCGATGGGGAAGTCGGGGGAGATGGTGAAGGCGATTTACTCTCAGAATGGTATTTAGATTTTGACTTACTTGCCATTCATATTTCGGGGCCCTCCTTCTAGCGCCAAATATGTTGAAGCCCCGAAAATCAGGTCTACAACAAGGGGGATACCCACCCGGTCTAGACCTTGGTTGGCAGCTCCTTTTCCATTTGGTATAGTGGGTCCGACTAGGGATAATGGGACCAATTTCCCAATATGTGTGTGTGTGTTGAGAATTGATATTTCCTTTCTAAAATTTCCTAAATGAAATTCTTTTATTCTAACTCTAATCTAATAACATGCAATTGTATTCTAATAAACAAAAATATCTAATTCTATACTAACCCGGGATGTAATCTTTCCGTTATGCGATATAAAATGATTTCAAATAACAATTGGTAATAAAGATCATTCAACTGTTATAAGAAAAAAATTCAATAAAGATAAACCACTTCGTATAAAAAATTAGACGAAACGGTTGTGAAAAACATATCGCATAATAAGCTATTCATATATTAAGCATAAATAAATATTTATCACCATACAAAAGTGCTAAATGATAACTCAAGCATTCAAGCATCAATATGTAAAAAAATGAACATGAATATCACTTTAACACAAAGGCAGAAATAACTAAGAGATAAAAGTACCATTTATAACTAGTTCTACTCATGAGCTTCAAGCAATAATGACTTATCTCTTCTTAATCCAACATCCACTAAGAGTACAAAAGTGCAACATCAGTAGTAGATATTAAACGTAGATATCAATAAATCTTGTTCCATTCATTCATCAAAACCTCCTCGGAGGGTGCAAAAGTGCATGTTCTGAGGACAAGTTTTTGACAAATTTCAGGACCCTTCTCTAAATGCATGAGAAGGGTTTAAATGCTACTAACTAAATCTAAAAATAATTTATTACAAAAATGTAGGATACGGTTTAAATGACCGTCCTTATTTTAGGCAAAAATAAAGCAAAATTAATACTAAATCTAAAATCAACTAACTATTTGTGAATCTGTTCTTTGAAATTGCAAGCGTTCAGCATTTGTTTGAGAAGAGTAGGCTGGACGACTTTAGACTTTAATTGTCCTATGAAAACGGAATCAATAAGAGCTGGCGCCATCTTCTCGACAGAATTGATGATACATTTGAGAGTCATGCATTGGCTGTGTGGTTTTACCAAACACGCCCAGTGAGAATCCCAATTTAACTGAGTTAATCTTTTAATTGATTCTGCCTTTTCTTGAGACTTCTGTCTCCAGCTTGTTTGCAGTTGCTGTGCTTTCGGTAGATACCCTGCAGTGGTGTCTGATATCAAATTTGCCTTGTGCAAATTTTCATTTATGCAATCAATAACATTGTTTGTTGCTGTGGCTGCTTCTTTTGCCGCTTGCTTTGCTTTCCTGATTTGTGCATCCCAATTATTAAAGAGCATTTCTTTGTGATTGTCGTCGATTATTGGTGCACCTGCTCTTTTCCCCTCCTCTGTTTCTTGCCAAACCAAATATTCGGTAACTCTTTTATCAATTAAATCATAATCATGTTGTAAGTCTACGACTTGATTAGTGATTTTATCACTTTCTTCACAATAAGAGTTCCACTGTGATATTCTTTGGCACAATATTTCTTGTTGCTGCAGTAGTTGATCATTTAAGGAAATGGATTCTGTGATGAATTCTGTAAGCTTGGGATCATCCTTGTGCATCTCTTGCATAACCTGTAACTGTTTTTCTTTTTCAGCCAAACTGTTCTGGTACCCTATCTGCATTTGTTGGAAGTCTTGCTGTAATTTTTCAAGCTGTTTCTGTGCTTCATTGTTGGCGTTGGCTTGTTGCAGCTGTTGTTGCAAAACACGTACTTTATCTTCTTTCTCATTCAGTAATTTCCATACCTCAGATTCTTTATCAATGGCTGCAGAGGCATATGCTCCTGTGATCTGAGATAATTTGGTGAGATTTTTCAGTGGGATCACCGATAGAATATTGCCATAGGATGTCTAATTGCTCTGCATCATGAGAGAGCACGTTTTCCAATTTCCTTTTCTTTCTTTGTCTTCTTACCACTGCCTTGTGTTGTGGACTATAAAATACATCAAGAGGAGGAATTTCCTCTATTTTGAGCATAAGTTCAGAGGATGGGGTAATGGGAATATGTTCCATTTCTGAGACATTGCTAGTTATTTTTGTGACTATATTTTTTGTTGCCTGTATATTACTCACATGTGTTTGTGTGTTTTGTCCTTCAATATTGATTAAATCATTGAATGTCTCACATTCTTTATCTAGCTCAGTTCTGACTGATGATTGCTGTACGATGAGAGGGGGAAGATTTAGCTGTGGAGAGGTCAAAACCTATTGTTGTGGGAGTTCCTTTGACTGGGCAGTATCCCTTACTGACCCTTCACTTTTATCATGGTCATTTTCAGACCTCTTAGAGTGTTCTGACGTTTCTCTCCCGGACTTAGATTTAGATCTTTCTGTGCCTGAACTTCCACTGAGACTAATACTGTGAGTTGGTTCCCTTATGGGTTCCAGGCATAATTTATCCAAAGAGATACTAGATAATCTCCTTTCCCTGTACATCTTGAAATCTTGAAATTCTGCTGGAGGAAATCATATTTGGGCCGAATGTAGAACCTCTTTAAGTGTGCCTTTCTCTTGGAACATGTCATCAAAAAAATCATTTTCTTTAGAAAACACCCTTATTTTGACTGCAGTGGTGAAATTTTTACAATATCATAAGGGTCGAATGGTCTTCTTGGAAATTTGAACAAACGTAAACATGTTATGTTGTTTACTTCTTTGAATGCATGGCCTACATCAAATAGTGAAAAGGCCCCACAGACCACAGGAAATTGTGGCCAAATAGCCTTCTTTTTATCTTTCAAATCTTTAGTCAAACCTCCTTCTCTGTGGGTTTGATATGCAATTTCTCGTGCCATGAGTTTATCAGGAACATACAAAGGTAAGACATGAGGGGAAGCGAGACTTCCAAATACCCTAACATATGTAAACAGTTATTCTCTAAACCATCTCGCGATAGGAAGTATATCTACCTCTGCTTTAGGATAAAACCTTAGAGCGTATTTATCATATAACATTTTATACAGGGGCAACATGATTCCATGACATATCTTGTAAAAATAGGGAATGAACTTGGAATCCCACAATTATTTATGATAAATATAAATGGGTAAGGGGTCTTGAATCGTCCATTTCCAACCCATTAAAGGAAACTTGGAAATATAACAGATTGAATCCATCACATATGCAGATAAGTAAAAAGGGGGAAAAATTCTCTGAGAAACAGTTCTTTTAGAGTGGTAATTCAAAATGGTTGTGGCTAAGTTATCGGATAATATCTTAGCCCAATCCACAACAGTAGCATTAATAGCATCATTCAATAATGGTAGCCAGTTAGATGAAAATTTATTAATGTCTGGCTTCCCAAAAAGCCTACAGAGCATAGCAGCAACAAAGCAATACGGGGAGGTGAGAGAACTAGTACTATACATACCATGTTTATCCTTTTTTAGTGGTTCGTCCCTCCTTGACCAGTCCTTGGTACATACTGCCAGGTCTTCATTTTCTTTAGCAAACTTCTCCATGAACTGTTTGTTATAAGTTGCCTGTGGCTCTGGTAAATGATATATGAGTCTCAAATCTTGTGGAGTGAATGAGCCAATGAGTTCTTGACCCTGAGTCTTAAACTGTCTGTTTGTGATATCAGTGTTGTCCAATACCCATTTAGCCATGTCCATGTATGGAATAATTGTAGGCCTCGCCGCTATTCGGTGCAAGAATGAGCAAGCTAACTATGTAATAGACGCTTCAGAAGACCCATGTGAGCCTGCAGTAGCTGTAACCTCCATTACTCTGGGGTTCTCTTTCTCAAGTAGATTGTACATGCTTTCCCAAGTAGTAATACCAGCATATTTGTTATAGGCGGTGTATGTATACAAGGGCGTCATTTTTTTTTCTTCAGAACTCGAAGCCTTGTCTTTCTTTCCCATAATATCCTTAGTACTGCTTTTTATAGTTCTCTGTTCTTCGTTCCTGCAGTTTACAAGTGAGATGAGAATAATGATAAAAAAGGTGACGTGGAAGCTTTTAAATGCTAAAGACATATAAAATATACCACCTTACGTGAAATAGCTCTTCGATCATAACAAAACCATATTTTATTAATGATTGACAACCAATTCATTTATTAACATTAAAGCGCATAACCAGGCCTCGGTTTATGGAAAATATTTTTTGTACAATGAGCCTTAAATATCTACGATAAGGCGATCTGCGATTTGCTTCGCAATATCGCAGATTGCAATCTCATGGAATTGCAATATCTCAATACTGCAATATCGCAAAATCGCAAAATCGCAATATCGCAAAATCGTTGGAGCGTAGCATATGACAAACATCCGTTAATGTGTTTTTTTGCGAAACGCGATTTGCGATATGTGCCATCGCATATCGGTGGTTTGAGGTTTTTAGCGTAAGTGATATTTGAGGCATGCGATGCGATGAATATTTTTTAGTGCATAGTATCGCATCGTGATCTCGCAATATTTAGAATTCCGCTTGTAAGGAGATATTCATTACCTTTTTGCGATGTGATATTCCTTTAAGGAATGATTTTATTCTATCTTATCATAAAACTTAAGCTTTTTAGATTTTTCAAGGGGTATTCTCCTAAGTCTATGATATTAATTTTTATTGAAAAAAAAAAGGAAAAACAAGCACTAATCGATTTTTAAATTTTTTGACTAAGGGCCCCCGCTTATTTAGTAGTAGTGAGAATACTAAATAAGAAGGGTGGTTGTTGCTGGCCACAACAATTGGCGATTCACTTGGAAGAACTAGTTATCTCTGCTTTTCTTTTGAATTTTCTAAACTTCCAAAACAGAAAATTTTTCAGAAAATCAAACTTTATTATAAAAAGACAAAGTACATCATGCTTTTATCTATCAATGATATTTATTTTCTTCTATAATTAACTTTGATTGTTTACTTCCTCAAGCTAGTCCTTGTATCTACATCAGTCATTACTTGGTTTATAAAGATAAAAACAAAGGCTTCTCTGTAAATCAATTTTAAATATGCTCATTTCTCGTAGGTAGTGCCTCTGCTGCCAGCAACAGTTTATAGCCTCGACAGGGTTGTTAGCCACCTGTAATATTTTGTTATACCAAAAGGTGGCTAAATCTTTTTTAAGCCTCCAAGGAACAAATTTTATCACTAAAAATTGTTGGCTCTTGAAGACTCCTTCTAGGCCTCATGCCTCTGTCCAAAATCCTCATTTGCTGTCTCATTTTATACTCAGAAAAATCTGTTGATTTCGCATAACAAACTGCTGAAGAAACCATCATTTTTCTTCCCTTGTTTCTCCATATTATTCCTCTACTTTTCATAAGTTCTCCCTCCATTTATGAAAAATTCCCCTTTCATAGTTAAAAACTCACTTTTTAACTATTTCGGAACCCCCAAATCCATTTTAATCCTTGAAATTTCTCATAAAAAATCAAGGTTTTATTGCTATGGACCTAAGCCCCTTGGGCTAAGTCCTAAAAACCACTTCCCCACATATGCCCGTCACCCAAGACCAAGAGCTTAAGCATTGGGGGCCAATCGCAATCGAAGGCCGGGCGGGAGACAAATTCCTTTGTAAATATTTTAAAACCCCGATGCGATTAGTTTATATTGTTAAGTCTTGCGACGTGTTCCGCGCCGTCGATCTGTCGCAAGATCTGACGTCCAGCGCTCAATCGCGCCACTCCCCCTGATCGCAATCGCAACACCCATCGTGCGCCTCCCGATTGCGATGCTCCGATTGAAACCCTCCCGATTGCATAGTGGCCGTTGATCTCCCCGCGATCCGACGGCCCTCCGCTGATCGCAATTCCTTCTGCTCCTCCTCCGATTGCGTGCCCCGATTAAATCTCCACCGTCCATTCTTCCCGCAGATCAACGGTCTGCGCTCAATCGCAAGCCCATGCCCGATCGCAATCGCAAGTTGCATTGGCACCGCCCCGATTGAAGCCTTCCGATTTAATCTCAGCCGTCCGTTTTCATGCTGATCCGACGGTCCTCCGCCAATCGATGATCCCCTCCGATTGTGTTCTCCACCGTTGATCTTCCCGTCAGATCAACGGCCAGCGCTCAATCGCTCTGTCCCCTCCGATTGTGTTCTCCACCGTTGATCTTCCCGTCAGATCAACGGCCAGCGCTCAATCGCTCTGTCCCTTCGATCGCAATCGCAAGTCCTTCTGTTCGCCTCCCGATTGCATCGCAGCCGTCCATTTCCCGCCTATCCAACAGCCCTTATTCCCTCCGATCGCAAGTCCTACCGCCATTTCAACCCTGGCGATTAGTTTCATGTCGATCTGATACGAGATCAACGACGGTATCAATACGCCTTTGAAGTTCAATCGCTTGTCCCCTTTTGTGCCACACAGTTGAGACCCTCGAATTAAATATGGACCGTCCACGTGTCCGGATCGGACGATCCAAAATGCTATCTCCTTATTCTTTTCCCGTATCCTTTTTTGCCTTCCCTCCTCTGTGCGGATCTCCACCGTTGGTTGCCTTCATCAAGCCAGCGAACGGCTCACTATCCCACTTCATACGAGCCGGTTTAAACCCATTTCGCAGGATTTCTTAATTGTTTTTGTTTTATGCAGGTGTTTTTGATGGTTTTCCATTGTATAACGAAGAAATGCCAAGGGCTGGGAATGACGATTCTCACGCCCTCGTTTCATTACAGAGAAGCCATTCACGGGGCTCTATTCCATGTTTCGTCAGTACTCTATGAGTATTGATGCCGTAAAGCCCAGTGCAGGTCTGCACATCGACAAGACACGGTTTTAATTCAAACACAATTAAAGAATATCAGTTTGAAGACAGAGCACAGCATATGAAGATTTAAGACGGTTTTTATGGGGATTACGGCTAAGACCGTTATCAAAAGCCTAATCCCCAATATAAAACACAGTTTAAAGGAAAACCTAAAGTGTTTTGATCAGACGGAAAGCCTCCACCGCCACATCTGAGGCAAATTGATTCCTCAGCTACCACCGAGCCACCTGTTGCCTCAAACCTTTCAAACAGAGGCCGAAGTTATTAAAGAAGATCAGATTTCGCCTCAGAGCAACCAAGGAGTTACTTCTGTAGGGTAATCAATGCAGAAATATCTGCAGAGTTACTCCCCACATTACTCAGAGCCTCAAAGTCAAAATAAAGCTCCCACCGAGCTTTGATATTTATTGTAAAAAGTTAATACGGTGATCCACCTGTAAATTTCTCTCTCGAGCCCCTCGAAAGGCCGAGAAGTCTTGAACCTGTATTAATTATCCTGAGAGATATTTTATCAGATCACCTCCTCATTCTTCTATAAATACCTCAGGAGAAGATGCGGAGTTGTTGGTTGCAGAACTTTGAAATACACTTGAGTTTGAGACTTCTTTTTGTACATAGTATTCACTGGCCCTTGAAGCTCTGTTTGTGCTAGAGTAGTTAGGTTGAATAGTGAAGATGATTGTTGAACTGAAACATTGGACTTGAAGTTTGTAGCTGGTTTGACATCAATATAAAAGCTGTTTCATGGGATCTTGATCTATATTGACGGTGATGTTATTCTCATTTGTAACTTGTTGTTTTATTTATGTTTTCATGTTGTTTCATTCTCCACAGTAAAGAACAGTTTAAACAGGGTTAGGACCTGCTGTATATCAGTAACCTTCTCTGGCTGAGAAATCTTTATTTGAATGTTTTCTTCCAATCTGTGTTATTCAGGAATGACTTAATTCAGTTTAGGCATGAGAATGCTGGTGTTCCCTCATTTTATCGTCCTAGCTGAATATTATTTCTGAACGTTACTTTCAGTATATGTTATGTGATGATGAACTGAAGGAAGATATGGTTAGCCCTGGTCCCAGACTTGTCTGCATAACTAACAGATTTTTTCCCTTGGAATGTGTTAAAAGCTGGCTAGTTTAGAAGCACTTGCTAGATCTTAGACCATTCTGTGTTATCTTTGTATTTCCCCTTGTTTTGTATGTTTTCTATTGGAAGTGTGTCAAAGGCTGGTTGGTTTAAAAGCACTTACCAGATCCTAGTCTGCTTTCGTGTCCTCCTTAAGTGTTTGCCAAAGGCTGACTGGTTTAAAAGTACTTATCAGATCCTAGGCTGCTCTTCGTTCTGCATCTGTTTAATTCCCCTTCTTAGTGTATCACTCCATTCCATAAATCAAAACTTAAAGAAATCCTTAGGTATAGATAACTTGCCCCTTGGATCACACTTGATGTTGTTATTCAATTAAAGCCCAGATATGACTCCATAGCCCAATGGACTAAAAACCAGCGTTATATCTATCTATCTGCCAAAACTGTTCTATTTGCTTGCAACTTCTCACTTTTGAAACTTTTTGCACTTAGGACTTTCCCCTCAAGTAACATTTCATGCTCAACCATCCAAAACAAAACAAAACCGTTGGCCTTCATAACTAGCCTAATATCATTACCTTAAGCTTTTCAAAGACAATATCCATCTTTGCACATATTGGAGAGATCCCTCTCCGGATTCAGGAGGGCTAGATCCTAGAATCCCAAAGTTGGTTGAAATGATGTTAACTCTGTGATTGGACTCTCCCAATCTTGCTAATAAATTACAGAGACCTAACATTTCTGGCGACTCCGCTGGGGAAAAAACTCAGAAACTTCTACATTCAAATCTATTCATAAAGAAGCTTGCGTTGGGGTTTCATGGAGCACTTGCTTTATTAACCAGCTTGAGCCACCAGAACCTAACATTTCTGGCGACTCCGCTGGGGAACTCAGTGTTTTTAATACCTTTTAGAGGCCTCAGAAAACCCTTTATTCGAGAGCATTTTGAGAGTAAAAAGCAGCCTTTTCAAGCACTACCAAGAAATGGTAATCATGATGGAGCTTGTTTGAATCAGTGACAAACTAGGTCAACCCTAGGATTCTTTTAAGCTTTTATCTAACCTTGGAAAATCAGCTGGCTTAGCTATAAGAGTAGACTGCCTTTGTCTCGCAACCTTAGCTAAGTTTTGAAACAAAGTTAGGATATTCTTAACAACCACAAAACTAAAAAATGACTTAGAAAAACCTAAAAATATTTCAGATTGGAATTAAATAAACATGGTGGTGGACCATAAGACCTTTTACCTCTGAAAGGAGCTAAAAATTTCCACTTGGCGACTCCACAATCTTAGCAGACCTTAAGACTCCACTGGGAAGAACCCTTATCATTAATAAAACCATTCAAACTCACTTAGAGGACTGTGGGATTTAAAATTGTGAAAACAGATTGGTTAACCTCTCCAAGATTGTCATATCTGGTTGAACTTTTCTTGTTTTAGGTCTAAACAACACAGCATAGTGGCTTCTAAAAATATTCACACTAGAGCCCACCCAGACCCTAACCCACCTGAGATAGTTGATAATCCAGAAAGTATCCTTTGGAAGCCTCCTAAGGTTAAATTATTAACTGTTTTCAGATCACCCTTGAGAGCTAAATCAGTCCCTGAAAATCTTTCAGCTCTGCAACAATCACAAACTGATTTAGTGAACCCATTTAGGACTAGGTCATTTGATGATATAATCCAGTTGGACTCTGAATCTTCACTTTCATCTCCTGAAACAAGTGAACATCCTGGTAACAGGGAAACGACACCTCCTGATTTACATTTCCTTCACAATTTAGGTGTTTCCCATCCAAGATCATCTCAACAGTCTACTCCTGGTCCATCCACTTCTACTCACCCTACATACGCTGTTCAAACCACTTCACCTCAGCCCACTTTCCCTTCTGTAAATCCACCTCCACCTCCTGCCATGGCAACATGGTATGCTCCCTTAGCCCTTAATATACCACTAGTCAATCTTCCACCGGACTATCAGTCCAAAATTCCATTATATGATGCTAATAATGCTACAACTGCATCACAACATTTGGATAAGATGAATGACTATTTTGATCGAAATGAAATTGATGATGATTCTATCAAGCTCAAACTGTTTGCTTAGAGCTTAGGGGGAGAAGTAAGAAAATGGTTTAAAGGTTTAGCCCCCCGTAGTATAAATGACCTCCAAGGCTTCCATCAGACATTCTTAAATAAGTGGGAAGTGAGAAAGAATCCTCTCCAAGTCCTTGCCGACTATAACAATCTCCATAGAAACCCTGGGGAAAGTGTACAATCTTATTGTACCAGATTTAACAGCGTCTATAATGCACTTTCCCCCGAACTAAAACCTCCTCGGGGCTCAGCTTTAAACAAATTTCCTGAAGGGTTTGATCCAGACATGACATATTCACTTAGAGAAAGAGTTTTTGCAACCCTTGAAGACATGCAAAGGGGTGCTCTTTCTATGGAAGTAAACTTGATGGAGAAAAGAGCAAGAATGAAGAGCGAGAAGAGAGTATCTTTTAGAGAGGAATCAACCCCTTCCACTTCAAGCTCAAAGATAGAGAGAATGATGGAAGAAATGATGAAAGAGATGAGCATAATTAAGAGAGCACAAGCAAATCAAAATCAAACCACTCCTCAAAATAGGAACCAAAATCAGAATGTTAGAAGGAACCAACCTCCAAACAGACCCAGGGATGATGATCAACAGATCACTCCTCCCTTTCATCAAAACTATGTAAGTGAGGTTGAAGAAACAGAAGACATAATAGGGGGAGACGATATCAACATGTTTGGGGAAGAGGATGATGACTTTGAGGTTCATTATGATAAAAAACAGGGTCTTTATACACCTTACGACGACAAAAGAGATGATAATGGAAATTATTATCAGGACATGGAAAATATCGTCATAGAACCTCAAAGAGAATATGACCTTAGAAGTAAGACCAGTCAACAAGCCCCCAACACCAAAACCTCTGACAAATCCTCTCAAAGCAGCACCGCAGCTAAACCCAAAACAACCAAACAAAAAGACAAAACAGTGCTTGTTAATTCTGATAAGGATAAGGAGAAAAACACTCAAAATTCTGAAAAACAGAGTGAAGACATCAACAGTACTAACACTTCAGCTAGTACTCCTTCTACAACAGTTGTGTCAAGTAAAACAAATCAGCAAGCTGTAATTGTTGATAGAGTGACAGCTAATAAGGTTGAAACAAGTGCTTCAAAGAATCAAACCCCTTTCAGCCTTGAATAGGAAATCTTAAAGATCAAAATCTCTGTTCCATTAACTGAGTTAGCTGCCCAACATGTATATAGGAACCAAATTTTGAAGGCTTTAAATATAGAGGAGAATGGAGATACAGTTAATCTTAGTGATGACCTACCAGAGTTGATTTTTGGCCCTAAGATTGAAGGGAAGTTTCAAGAAGGACCAATTCCTCCCTTTTATGTGAGTTTGAACATTCATGACAAAATTCTACACAACGCTATGCATGATTCCAGGGCTTCTCATAATTTAATGCCTAAAGCTGTGATGGAGAGCCTTGGTTTAGAAATTACCAGACCCTACAAAGACCTATACTCCTTTGACTCAAATAGAGTAAAATGTCTAGGATTGATCAAAGACCTCTGTGTTAACCTAGCCCAGATTCCAGCCAAATGTTTACTTATGGACATTGTCGTGGCTGATGTTCCCCCAAAGTATGGAATGTTATTATCAAGATCCTGGGGAGCTAAGTTACAGGGGACTATGCAGATGGACATGACATATGCGACCATCCCGGTTTTCAATCAGACCAGAAGACTTTACAGGGAGTCTCATATGCAATACACGGTTACAAGTCAAGACAGACCACGAAACTCTCCTATATATTCTGTCAATACAGGCCTTGATTCTTTTATCATGTTTAATAATGAAAATCCTAGTGAACAAGTCACTTTAACAGAATTAAAGGCTGACAGGGAAGAAGAGTATAATAACGCGGAAGTGTCCAAACAGTTTGCCACATGTGAAAACATTAGTAAACAAAGCATAGGTCTTGATTTACCGGTTATGAGTCCATTGTTTTTTGGACTTAACAATCCAGAAAATACCCCTAACGTTTATGGCATCATCCCTCAATCTATTGAAGAATTTGAGGAGTCAAAACAAATTCAATTGGGTGCTGCTAACCCTGAACAGTCAGAAGGCACCAAGTTAAAAAGGACAATCGCCAAACAGACGAAACCAAAGACAGTCCTTTATGGAGTATGTATTTTGATGGGTCATGCACTAGAAATAATGCTGGTGCAGGGGTTTGGATCATTAACACTGAAAACAACCACACAGAATGCATCTCATGCAAATTAAACTTTCAGTGTTCCAACAACATAGCAGAATATGAATCCCTTCTCTTAGGCTTGCATCTCTTGAAGAAATTAGGAGCCAGAAGAATTAATGTGTACGGGGATTCTGAGTTAATCATTAGGCAAATCAATGGGGAGTATAATGCGAATCATCCCAGACTTAGAGCCTATCGGAATGATATCATGGATCTGTTGACGACATTTAAGGAGTCAAACCTGAGTTTCATCCCAAGGAAAAACAACATTATGGCCCACAATTTAGCTTTTGCGGCCAGAACATGTCTAACGCCATATGAGACTGGAGACAACACAACTCCGATAAAATTTAGACCGGCAGTGCCTGATAACGAAAAATATTGGCAAGTGTTTAACAGTGACAAACAAATAGAAGACTTCATGCAATTCAGAAATGAGTTCGAACTGCACAGTTCAGATTCAGATTATGATACAGACTGCGGTGAAGAAAACTTTCTTGGTGAAGAAGAATCATCTCCTCAACCTGCCAATATTAACCTATTGTCTAGCAAACTTAGGAGCAAAACAGAATTAAGTGCAGAGTTAGAAACGGAAGAATTACAAACTCTGCATTCTAAAGATGAAAATATGCCAAGTGGTCTAACGCCTTTAGAGGAGTTGTTCGATTTTAACGATGTGGCCAATAAACCAAAACTGGAACCTGTAGAAACTGAAGTAGAGGAGTGCAATATAGGCAGTGAGGAAAAACCGAGAATGATCAAGCTGTCCAAAACTTTGCCAGCTCACATTAAACTCAAATACTTAGAGCTGTTCAAAGAATTTTCTGATTTTTTTGCTTGGAGTTACGAAGATCTCAAATCCTATGACACTGAAATAATACAGCACAAAATCCCTCTTAAAGAAAACCAAAAACCATTTAAACAGAAACTGCGCAGAATAAACCCTGTCCAGTTGCCATTGGTTCAGAACGAGATCATGAAAATGTATGAGGCTGGCATTATTGTCCCTATTAGATATTCTGAGTGGGTATCTAATCTGGTGTCTGTTAGGAAGAAGACTGGAGAAATCAGGCTTTGTATAGACTTTAGAGATTTAAACAAAGCTTCGTTAAAGGATAACTACCCTTTACCAAAAATGGATCACATTTTACAAAGGGTGGTGGGGTCTAAAAGGATTTCGTTGCTTGATGGCTATTCAGGGTATAATCAGATTTTAGTTCACCCTGCTGATCAATTAAAGACGGCTTTCACTACTCCATGGGGCACTTTCATGTATGTGAATATGCCTTTTGGTCTAATGAACGCTGGAGCAACCTTTCAGAGAGCCATGGACATAGCATTCTCGGAAGAATTGGGTTTCTTCATCATTATCTATCTAGATGATGTCACTGTGTTTTCAAAAACAGATGAAGAACATTTAGAACATTTGAGAAAAGTTTTCGAGAAGTGCAAAAGGTTTGGAATATCTTTAAACCCTAGGAAGACACTATTTGGTCTCCAAGAAGGTAAGCTTCTTGGACACATTATTTCAGAAGAAGGTATAAAGATAGATCCAAAGAGGATTGAGGCTATATTGCAAATCTCTCATCCTCGAAATATCAAAGAGTTGCAGTCTTTCATTGGAAAGATTAACTTTTTAAGAAGGTTCATCCCTAATTTGGCAGAACTCCTTAGAAATATCACAAACATGTTGAAGAAGGAACGAGGGATAAAATGGACCTTGGAAGCAAAGACATCCTTTGAGCTGGTGAAACAAGCATTAACCAAAACACCGGTTCTCATAAGCCCTGATTTTTCAAAAGATTTTTATATCTTCTCATTTGCATCGGAACATACCATTGCTGCTGTCCTTTTACAGAAAAATCCACAAGGACAAGAGCAGCCTATTGCATTCTTTAGCAAGGCATTGAGGGATGCCCCTTTGAAGTATAATATTATGGAAAAGCAAGCTTTTTCTTTGGTTAAAGCATTAAAAGACTTCAGAGTATACATCCTTCACTCACACATCATTGCCTTTGTCCCAAATTCAGTTGTAAAATATATTCTAACACAGGACCCAGATGGTAAGAGAGGTAAGTGGATTGCTGTTATTCTTGAATATGATTTAGAGATAAAACCCACTAAACTCATCAAAGGCCAAGGTCTAGCTAGATTAATGGTTGAATCCAATTTTGAAGTTCTTGATATTAATGTGATTAATGCTTTGGACAACCAAGAAGAATTCTCAACTCCCATTATTGAAAACCATTTTCTGAATTCTCCTTGGTATGCTGATATCGTTTATGTTTTGCTTAATTTAAACACGCCTCCTGGTTTATCGAAAACGAAGGCAAGGTTCTTAAAGCTAAAAGCAGTAAACTATTGCATTGTAGATAGGTGTCTTTATTGGAAAAATGCTAGTGGTATATTGCTTAAATGTTTGCCTGAGTTTGATGCAGAGAAGATTAAGCAGGAATTTCATGAAGGAGAGTGTGGAGGCCATTTGTATTGGAAATCAACAGCCAACAAAATTTTGAGGGCTGGTTTCTTTTGGCCCACCCTTTTTCCTGATGTTCAAAAAATGACAACTACTTACCATAAATGCCAATTGTTTGAGGGCAAGAGAAAATTATTACCTCTTCCTCTGCATCCAATCACTGTTGAAGCTCCTTTTCAACAGTGGGGACTTGACTTCATAGGTGAAATCCATCCCTCATCTTTTGCCCAGCATAGATGGATCCTTACTGCCACAAACTATTTCACTAAATGGATAGAAGCCATTCCTTGTAGGCAAGCCAATGATTCAGTTATTATCAAGTTCATAGAAACCAATATCCTTTCCAGATTTGGCTGCCCTACCAAGATCATCACGGATAATGCAACAGCATTTAGAAGCAAGAAAATGGTGGAATTCTGTCACAAGTACCAGATAACATTGGGACACTCCACAGCCTATTATCCTCAGGGTAATGGACTCGCAGAGTCTTCCAACAAAATCTTAGTGAACATGATAAAGAAACTGTTGGAAGACAACAAGAAGTCTTGGCACACAAAGCTGATCCATGCACTTTGGGCTGATAGATTAACTTTGAAGAAATCCATTGGTATGTCACCTTTCCAGCTTGTATATGGTACAGATGCAATTTTTCCTAACAGCCTGGGTGTACCAGTTACGAAGTTAATTCAAGAGTTGCGGACTGAGGATAATGACATGATCAGAAGAATAAATCAGACCATTCATCTTCAGCAAATCCGAGAGGAGGAGTACACCAAAACATTGCAGAAACAGGACAGCATTAAGAAGCTTTTTGACAGAAGAACAAAAGCCAGCAATTTCGAGATAGGGGACAAAGTTTTAAAGTGGGATTCAAAGAGAGAAGATAAGGGAAAGCATGGTAAATTTTACAATCTATGGCTTGGCCCTTACTCTATTCATTCAGTTGCTGGAAACAATGCATTCTTCTTACAAGAGCTGGATGGAACAGATTTGTTTGGGGGTCCTGTCAATGGCAGGATGCTCAAGCATTACTTCTCTTGATTCATGATATATTTTTAAGCCTTCCTTTTTTCTTTCTTCCATTGTAAACAGTTCATCCATCATTGCATTCAAAGTTATGAAAAATCAAAAAATACAAAAACAAAGAAAAATAAAAAGAGGGCAGAAATGAAAACAAGAAAGGCAAAGACCCATGCCAAAAAGAGAAATAAATCTGAAAGTGTGCAAGCTTAAATACCACTCCTACAAAACACACATCTAGTTAGTCAAACAACCTAATCTTGACTAATTAGCTTTCAATTTTCTGTTGATAGGGTAGTGAATTTGATTTGCCAAACTGTTTAATCTTGGCTCATCAGTAGATAGATTAGGATAGAAATTAAGGTTCAAACATGTTCAAAAGCTTAACCACAGTTTCCCAAAGAGAGATGACCCAAAACTGTTTTATTTTTTGAGTCAAGGAAAGTGTAAATCTGGTTCTAAATCACTCAAAATCTGAACCAGAAGAAAAGAAAAGACAGCTCAAACCAGAGCTATGAAGAAAGGGAAGGCAGTACTTAAACTTTCAGATCTTAAGCCTTCTATTTTGATTTTAATTTTCTGCAAATAATAATCTATGTGCAGCTTGTTTTTATGCCATAGATCACAGCAAGTCAAACAGTTTAACCTTGACTTAGCTGTTTTTAAATTTCTGCTTTAGAATTTAGAGAATGAAAGTTTGTTGGACTGTTTAACCCCAACAGACAGTAGATTAGGTAGAGAAATATCTGAGCTCAACTGTTTAATTTGAGTTCAGGGAGAAATAAGGAGTAGAATTAGATTAGTTTTTATGCTTTCAAAAGAATAAAATGTTGTAAGAGAGTTTGCCAATCCAAGTGCACTCTAAGAAGAAAAAATGTTAGATCAGTGGGATTGGGTAGGTAGAAAGCTTGTAGATGAAAATCCATTATTTTCATGACTGCTGAATATGTTTTCAGAACCAGATCATCCAGCAAAAGAGGGACATCCCAATGTATCAGGCACAAGTCAGCGTCCCAGAGAAATCAAATCTAAATTCTTGATGCCTTCAAGAAGGCACCATCCCCAAGTGGAGCCACTGTTAGCCACCTATAATATTTTGTTATACCAAAAGGTGGCTAAATCTTTTTGAGCCTCCAAGAAACAAATTTTATCACTAAAAATTGTTGGCTCTTGAAGACTCCTTCTAGGCCTCATGCCTCTGTCCAAAATCCTCATTTGCTGTCCCATTTTATGCTCAGAAAAATCTGCTGATTTCGTATAACAAACTGCTGAAGAAACCATCATTTTCTTCCCTTTTTTCTCCATATTATTCCTCTACTTTTCATAAGTTCTCCCTCCATTTATGAAAAATTCCCCTTTCATAGTTAAAAACTCACTTTTTAACTATTTCGGAACCCCCAAATCCATTTTAATCCTTGAAATTTCTCATAAAAAATCAAAGTTTTATTGCTATGGACCTAAGCCCCTTGGGCTAAGTCCTAAAACCACTTCCCCACATATGCCCGTCACCCAAGACCAAGAGCTTAAGCATTGGGGGCCAATCGCAATCGAAGGCCGGACGGGAGACAAATTCCTTTGTAAATATTTTAAAACCCCGATGCGATTAGTTTATATTGTTAAGTCTTGCGACGCGTTCCGCGCCGTTGATCTGTCGCAGGATCTGACGTCCAGCGCTCAATCGCGTCACTCCCCCCGATCGCAATCGCAACACCCATCGTGCGCCTCCCGATTGCGATGCTCCGATTGAAACCCTCCCGATTTCGTAGTGACCGTTGATCTCCCCGCGATCCGACGGCCCTCCGCTGATCGCATTTCCTTCTGCTCCTCCTCCGATTGCGTGCCCCGATTAAATCTCCACCGTCCATTCTTCCCGCAGATCAACGGTCTGCGCTCAATCGCAAGCCCATGCCCGATCGCAATCGCTAGTCGCATTGGCACCACCCCGATTGAAGCCTTCCGATTTAATCTCAGCCGTCCGTTTTCATGCTGATCCGACAGTCCTCCGCCAATCGATGATCCCCTCCGATTGTGTTCTCCACCGTTGATCTTCCCGTCAGATCAACGGCCAGCGCTCAATCGCTCTGTCCCCTCCGATTGTGTTCTCCACCGTTGATCTTCCCGTCAGATCAACGGCCAGCACTCAATCGCTCTGTCCCTCCGATCGCAATCGCAAGTCCTTCTGTTCGCCTCCCGATTGCATCGCAGCCGTCCATTTCCCGCCTATCCAACGACCCTTATTCCCTCCGATCGCAAGTCCTACTGCCATTTCAAAGCCCGCCGATTCGTTTTCCGCCGTCGATCTGATCTGCAGATCAACGGCCAACGCTTAATCGCATTGGAAGTTCAATCGCATCCCCTTTTGTGCCACCCCCGATTGAGACCCTCCAATTAAATCTGGACCGTCCACGTGTCCAGATCGGACGGTCCAAAACTGCTCCTCCTTATTCTTCTCCCGCTATCCTTTTTGCCTTTCTATGCAGATCTCCACCGTTGGTTGCCTTCATCCGACGGCTACGCTCCTCCCCCGCCATCTGAAGCAGTTTAAACCCATTTTGCAGGATTTCTTAATTGTTTTTGTTTTATGCAGGTGTTTTCGATGGTTTTCCATTGTATAACGAAGAAATGCCAAGGGCTGGGAATGACGATTCTCACGCCCTCGTTTCATTACAGAGAAACCATTCACGGGGCTCTATTCCATGTTTCGTCAGTACTCTATGAGTATTGATGCCGTAAAGCCCATTGCGGGTCTGCACATCGACAAGACACGGTTTTAATTCAAACACAGTTAAAGAGTATCAGTTTGAAGACAGAGCACAGCATATGAAGATTTAAAACGGTTTTTATGGGGATTACGGCTAAGACCGTTATCAAAAGCCTAATCCCCAATATAAAACACAGTTTAAAGGAAAACCTAAAGTGTTTTGATCAGACGGAAAGCCTCCACCGCCACATCTGAGGCAAATTGATTCCTCAGCTACCACCGAGCCACCTGTTGCCTCAAACCTTTCAAACAGAGGCCGAAGTTATTGAAGAAGATCAGATTTTACCTCAGAGCAGCCAGGGAGTTACTTCTGCAGGGTAATCAATGCAGAAATATCTGCAGAGTTACTCCCCACATTACACAGAGCCTTAAAGTCAAAATAAAGCTCCCACCGAGCTTTGATATTTATGGTAAAAAGTTAATACAGTGATCCACTTGTAAATTCCTCTCTCGAGCCCCTCGAAAGGCCGAGAAGTCTTGAACCTGTATTAATTATCCTGAGAGATATTTTCTCAGATCACCTCCTCATTCTTCTATAAATACCTCAGGAGAAGATGAGAAATTGTTGGTTGCAGAACTTTGAAATACACTTGAGCTTGAGACTTCTATTTGTACATAGTTTTCACCGGCCCTTGAAGCTCTGTTTGTGCTAGAGTAGTTAGGTTGAATAGTGAAGATGATTTCTGAACTGAAACATTGGACTTGAAGTTTGTAGCTGGTTTGACATCAATATAAAGGCTGTTTCATGGGATCCTGATCTATATTGACGGTGATGTTATTCTCATTTGTAACTTGTTGTTTTATTTCTGTTTTCACGTTGTTTCATTTTCCACTGTAAAGAACAGTTTAAACAGGGTTAGGACCTGCTGTATATCAATAACCTTCTCTGGCTGAGAAATCTTTATTTGAATGTTTTCTTCCAATCTGTGTTATTTAGGAATGACTTAATTCAATTTTAGGCATGAGAATGCTGGTGTTCCCTCATTTTATCGTCCTAGCTGAATATTATTTCTGAATGTTACTTTCAGTATGTGTTATGTGATGATGAACTGAAGGAAGATATGGTTAGCCCTGGTCCCAGACTTGTCTGCATAACTAACATTTTGTTTCCCTTGGAATGTGTTAAAAGCTGGCTAGTTTAGAAGCACTTGCTAGATCTTAGACCATTCTGTGTTATCTTGTGTTTCCCCTTGTTTTGTATGTTTTCTATTGGAAGTGTGTCAAAGGCTGGTTGGTTTAAAAGCACTTACCAGATCCTAGTCTGCTTTCGTGTCCTCCTTAACTGTTTGCCAAAGGCTGACTGGTTTAAAAGTACTTATCAGATCCTAGGCTGCTCTTCGTTCTGCATCTGTTTAATTCCCATTCTTAGTGTATCACTCCATTCCATAAATCAAAATTTAAAGAAATCCTTAGACATAGATGATTGCCCCTTGGATCACACTTGATGTTGTTGTTCAATTAAAGCCCAGATATGACTCCATAGCCCAATGGACTAAAAACCAGCGTTATATCTATCTGTCTGCCAAATCTGTTCTATTTGCTTGCAACTTCTCACTTATGAAACTTTTTGCACTTAGGACTTTCCCCTCAAGTAACATTTCATGCTCAACCATCCAAAACAAAACAAAACCCGTGGCCTTCATAACTAGCCTAATATCATTACCTTAAGCTTTTCAAAGACAATATCCATCTTTGCACATATTGGAGAGATCCCTCTCCGGATTCAGGAGGGCTAGATCCTAGAATCCCAAAGTTGGTTGAAATTATGTTAACTCTGTGATTGGACTCTCCCAATCTTGCTAATAAATTACAGAGACCTGCGACTGCCTGCAATATTTGCTCCATAGGAGGCAAAGGAAAATTATCTTTTTGGTAGGCTTTGTTAAGATTTCGAAAGTCAATGCAAATTCTAATGTCTCCATTCTTCTTTCTAACGGGAACCATATTGGAAACCCATTTAGAATTTCGAACGGGAAAAATGATTTTGGCTTTCAATAACTTATTGAGTTCAGATTTGATCTAGTTTTCTAGATTGGGATGGATCTTTCTCAGCTTTTGTTGGACAGGTTTTTCATCGTTTATCATTGGAATAGTATGTTGGATGATAGAAGTGTCATAAGTTTTGAGTTCATCGTAGTTCCAAGCAAAGACACTTTTGTATTGTTTCAAGAGACGAACATATGCTAATTTTTCTTTAGGAGCTAGGCCAAGGCCTTGGTTGATATTCTGTGGTTTGGTATTAGTTCCTAGATTTACTAATTCATAGTTCAAAGTTGAACTTTGCAGTTTTGAATTGGTAGCTCTTTTGAATCAATCTTTCAAATCATAAAGGTCTTATAACTTGACTGATGACTTCGGCATAGCATTATTAGTGCTATATTGTTGCAATTGTTTGTCATGTTGGTCCTCATCAATTATCTGATTGGTGTAAGATCCTTCAGATGTGAGGAAGCTTACAATATCAGGATCATCGTTGAAAATCCTCCAATTGGTAATGTTATCAGGAATCGAGGGTCTAAAGATTAATTCGATTGAAAATCGACCAGGGCTATAGTCTTCTTAAGGAATGAGTTTGGCAGCTACGTTAGCTAGGAGGTCTGCACTAGCATTCTGAATTCTGGGGATTGATGAAATATTAAATGCTATAAAATGTTCAGTTAGATCTTGAACTAAATATTGATAATGCTTTAAATGACCTGATAAACAATGTATAGTATTGCTTACCTGTCTGATTACAATTTCAGAATCTCCGAAAACTTGTAGATATTTGATGTCTAATCTGATTGCTTTGTATAATCCTTGGACTAAAGCTTCGTATTCTGCAGTATTATTGGTGCAATCGAATTCGAGTCTGCAAGTTGGCATAGTTTTGTTTCCCTCTGGACTGATTAACACGCATCCTGCTCCTACTCCTTCATTAGATTTAGAACCGTCAAAAAATAACTTCCACAATAAAGATTTATTTACAGGAGCATCTACAAAATTAATACATTTAGAACTATCTGTTTGAGAAAATTTTTCTATTTGAGATAAAACATAATGTTCTAAGTAAGGTGAAGTATGAGCATTAAAATTTCCTAAGAAAGAATCAACTGAGTAGTTGCCAATGATATTATTGTTGTATGCTACCGGTTCATTTTCTCCTTCCTGTTCTGTTACTATGTATTTCTGATGTTTTTCTCGCTCAACCTTTATCTGATTTGGTTCACCATTGTAAGGGAGCCACATGTGTGACCAATCAGTTGCAAAGTATCCGTGAAGTTTTTCTGACCAATCTCTGCTAAGAATTAAGCCATAAATTTTGAAATATTTGCGACTAAAATTTCGATAACTTGGCATACCTTTGGATTAGATGACAGCCTTATGGTAACCTGATTTAATTCGCCAATCACTTCAACTTGCGATCGATCTAGCTGAACTATGCACACAATAGATTTTTGCGGTTGAATGTTCAACTTTGCACATATTGATTTTGGTAGAATATTAGATGAAGCTCCAGAATCCACTAAACAATTATGAAAATTTTTATTGAAAACTTCATAATTAAGAAGAAATGGGGGAGTATGAGATCTCGACCTTCCTCCAATTAAAGCAATATTTTCTAGATCAACTTTACTAATCACATTAGTTGGAGGTCTTCCCATTTCATGGGAAGCTTGAGAGATTATAGGGGCGGGCAAAGGTTTTTCTGGTACAACATGTAATTCTTTCAAAAGTACCTTTTGCTGGTGTTTTAACTTGTTCAATTCATAAAAAGTGATGTTAGCCCTAGTATTCTTCATGTATTCTATGATATTATATTCCATTTCATCCGAAACGATCAACGTTTTTGATGGAGTTGATGAATCTGTTTGGACTGGGCTGGTTTGAGTCGCTTTAGATGTCATTTTCTTAGCTGCGACTTTATCCTTAGTCATTGAGCTTGCGCTCTTTGGCTTAGGCGTAGGTTGAGGAGGATCAAGTTTATTTCTACTTCAAGTGCTAACCGGGGATGCCTCTTGATCTTCTTCATCTGGGAGGATGAAATCCCACATACCTTGTACCTCTACAACTTCTTCTTCATCGGTAGTTTCTTCAGTAGCAATCTCCTCTTCATCTTCTTCTGATTCAGCACTTGTGATAGCATTTGGAAGCTTTGAATCAGTAGAAGGGTTTCTTCTATAAGGCTTGAACGAATTTTTAGAAGATGTTTCTGCCACTTGTCTCTTCCTTAAAAGTAACTTTCTTGGATTTTCGTTCCTCTATCGCGTTTTTCTTTTCTAGAGCAATGATACATTTCTCTACTGCTATTGCTTCCTTCATATTGTTAGCTAAAGTTGTTTTGTTAGCCCTATCAACAAAGATTTCTATGTTTGATGGTAAAGCAGAGATGTACCATTCACTTCACACTTCTTCGCTAGGCTTCGAAGTAGTAGGAATTTTATTTAACAGTTTATTGAAACGTGAATTAAAATCCTTGATAGGTTCTTTTGACTCGGCCCTAAGGTTAGAAAAATCATTGATCAATGTCGCTGTAGACCTGTCATCACCGAACTTAGTCAAAAATTGATCTTGGAAGATATCCCAACTAGTAATAGATCCAGACGGTAATGAGAAATACTATGATCTGACTGCTCCTTGTAGAGTATAGGGAAAAAGTCGGACGACAACATCTTCATTAGTAACTCCATTGAGATTTATGGACAACATAAAGTTATTTATATGTTCTTCTGCTAGCATGCCTGCTTCAGGATTAAACTTAGGCAACCATTTTTCAGGATGGGCCAGTAATTGACTCAAGGGCGCAGGCATTAAGACTTCCCCTGGGTTATTCCATGGCAATTGGGCCATCGCTGAACTACCAACAGAGGAAGATGCAGAAGATGATCCTTGCGATTGGGAAGATGAGGATATTATGATTCCAGATGTTTGAGAAAGAGATGTGGAAGTTCCAGTGGGCTGACGGACAATAGTCTGAAGTGGAGGGGTGGATGGTTGATTTCGCGGTGAAGAGGTTGAGATGGATGATGATGATGAAAGAGTCTCGTTATCAGACCCTTTAGGTGATTTCTTTGCTCTCTTCCTTGTAGGTAGAGGTAACTCGGTTGGCTGAACGCCAAACTTTTCGCTCTGTAATCTAGTGAGAGGATGAGCAGGGTTATATTGCGAAGTCACACTGCCTTGAGATTTATCAGATCTTTGAGGTGATATTGAAAATAATTGAAGTTTATGGATCAAAGATTCAACTTCAGGAGGTTCAATAGAAGATTCTTCTGAAAAGTCAAGGTTTGTGGCAGTGTCTGTTGTTCTTTCGACTTCTAGCTCTAGATTTAAAGATTCTAAGTGCGATGGGGAAATCGGGGGAGATGGTGAGGGTGATTTACTCTCAGAATGGTATTTAGATTTTGACTTACTTGCCATTCATATTTCGGGGCCCTCCTTCTAGCGCCAAATATGTTGAAGCCCCGAAAATCGGGTCTACAACAAGGGGGATACCCACCCAGTCTGGACCTTGGTTGGCAGCTCCTTTTCCATTTGGTATAGTGGGTCCAACTAGGGATAATGGGACCAATTTCCCAATATGTGTATGTGTGTTGAGAATTGATATTTCCTTTCTAAAATTTCCTAAGTAAGATGCTTTTATTCTAACTCTAATCTAATAACATGCAATTGTATTCTAATAAACAGAAATATCTAATTCTATACTAACCCGGGATGTAATATTTCCATTATGTGATCTAAAATGATTTCAAATAACAATTGGTAATAAAGGTCATTCAATTGTTATAAGAAAAGAATTCAATAAAGATAAATTAATTCGTATATAAAGTTAGATGAAACAGTTGTGAAAAACATATCGCATAATAAGCTACTCACATATTAAGCATAAATAAATAGCTATCACCGTACAGAAGTGCCAAATGATAACTCAAGCATTCAAGCATTAATATATAAACAACTGAACATGAATATCACTTTAACACAAAGGCAGAAATAGTTAAGAGATAAAAGTACCATTTATAACTAGTTCTAATCATGAGCTTCAAGTAATAATGACTTATCTCTTCTTAATCCAACATCCACTAAGAGTACAAAAGTGCAACATCAATAGTAGATATTAAACGAAGATATCAATAAATCCTGTTCCATTCATTCATCAAAACCTCCTTGGAGGGTGCAAAAGTGCATGTTCTGAGGACAAGTTTTTGACAAATTTCAGAACCCTTCTCTAAATGCATGAGAAGGGTTTAAATACTACTAACTAGATCTAAAAATATTTCATTACAAAAATGTAGGATACAGTTTGAATGACCATCCTTATTTTAGGATTGCGTTCAACATTTGTTTGAGAAGAGTAGGCTGGCCGACTTCAGACTTTAACTGTCCTGTGAAAACGAAATCGGCAAGAGCTGGCGCCATCTTCTCCACAGAATTGATGATACATTTGAGAGTCATACACTGGCTGTGTGGTTTTACCAAACACACCCAGTAAGAATCCCAATTTAACTGAGTTAATCTTTTAATTGACTCTGCCTTTTCTTGAGCCTTATGTCTCCAACCTGTCTGCAGTTTCTGTGCTTTTGGTAGATACCCTAGAGTGGTTTCTGATATCAGATTTTCCTTGTGCAAATTTTCATTTATGCAATCAATAACATTGTTTGCTGTTGTGGCTGCTTCTTCTGCCGCTTGCTCTGCTTTCCTGATTTGTGCATCCCAATTATTAAAGAGCATTTCGTTGTGATTGTCATCAATTATTGGTGCACCTGCTCTTTTCCCCTCCTCTGTTTCTTGCCAAGCCAAATATTCGGTAACTTTTTTATCAATTAAATCATAATCATGTCGTAAGTCTACGACTTGATTAGTGATTTTATCACTTTCTTCAAAATAAGAGTTCGACTATGATATTCTTTGGCACAATATTGCCTGTTGCTGCAGTAGTTGATCATTTAAGGAAATGGATTTTGTGATGAATTCTGTAAGCTTGGGATCATCCTTGTGCATCTCTTGCATAACCTATAACTATTTTTCTTTCTCAGCGAAACTGTTCTGGTACCCTATCTGCATTTGTTGGAAGTCCTGTTGTAATTTTTCAAGCTATTTCTGTGCTTCATTGTTGGCGTTGGCTTGTTGCAGCTGTTGTTGCGAAACCTGTACTTGATCTTCTTTCTCATTCAGTAATTTTTGTACCTCAGATGCTTTATCAATGGCTGCAGAGGCATATGCTCCTGTAATCTGAGATAATTTGGTGAGATTTTCAGTGGGATCAGCGATAGGATCTTGCCATAGGATGTCTAATTGCTCTGCATCATGAGAGAGCACGTTTTCCAATTTCCTTTTCTTTCTTTGTCTTCTTACCACTGCCTTGTGTTGTGGACTATAAAATACATCAAGAGGAGAAATTTCCTCTATTTTGAGCATAAGTTCAGAGGATGGGCTAATGGGAATATGTTCCATTTCTGAGACATTGCTAGTTATTTTTGTGACTATATTTTTTGTTGCCTGTATATTAATCATAGGTGTCTGTGTGTTTTGTCCTTCAATATTGATTAAATCATTGAATGTCTCCCATTCTTTATCTAGCTCAGTTCTGACTGATGATTTCTGTACGATGAGAGGGGGAAGATTTAGCTGTGGAGAGGTCAAAACCTGTTGCTGTGGGAGTTCCTTTGACTGGGCAGTATCCCTTACTGAACCTTCACTTTTATCATGGTCATTTTCAGACCTCTTAGAGTGTTCTGACGTTTCTCTCCCGGACTTAGATTTAGATCTGTCTGTGCCTGAACTTCCACTGAGACTAATACTGGGAGTTGGTTCCCTTATGGGTTCCAGGCGTAATTTATCCAAAGGGATACTAGATAATCTCGTTTCCCTGTACATCTTGAAATCTTGAAATTATGCTAGAGGAAATCGTATTTGGGCTAAATGTAGAACCTCTTTAAGTGTTCCTTTCTCTTGGAACATGTCATCAAAAAGATCATCTTCTTTAGAAAACACCCTTATTTTGACTGCAGTGGTGAAATTTTTACAATATCATAAGGGTCGAACGGTCTTCTTGGAAATTTGAACAAACATAAACATGTTATGTTGTTTACTTCTTTGAATGCATGGCCTACATCAAATAGTGAAAAGCCCCCACAGGCCACAGGAAATTGTGGCCAAATAGCCTTCTTTTTATCTTTCAAATCTTTAGTCAAACCTCCTTCTCCACAGGTTTGATAAGCAATTTCTCGTGCCATGAGTTTATCAGGAACATACAAAGGTAAGACATCAGGGGAAGAGAGACTTCCAAATACCCTGACATATGTAAACAATTCTTCTCCAAACCATCTCGCGACAGGAAGTATATCTACCTCTGCTTCAGGAGAAAACCTTCGAGCGTCTTTATCATATAACATTTTATACAGAGGCAACATGATTCCATGACATATCTTGTAAAAATAGGGAATGAACTTGGAATCCCACAATTCTTTATGATAAATATAAATGGTTAAGGGGTATTGCGTCGTCCATTTCCAACCCATTAAAGGAAACTTGGAAATATAACAGATTGAATCCATCACATATGCAGATAAGTAAAAAGGGGGATAAATTCTCTGAGAAACAGTTCTTTTATAGCGGTAATTCAAAATGGCTGTGGCTAAGTTATCGGATAATATCTTAGCCCAATCCACAATAGTAGCATTAACAACAGCATTCAATAATGGTAGCCAGTCAGATGAAAATTTATTAATGTCTGGCTTCCCAAAAAGCCTACAGAGCATAGCAGCAGCAAAGCAATACGGGGAGGTGACAGAACCAGTACTATACATACCGTGTTTATCCTTTTTTAGTGGTTCGTCCCTCCTTGACCAGTCCTTGGTACATACTGCCAGGTCTTCATTTTCTTTAGCAAACTTCTCCATGAACTGTTTGTTATAAGTTTCCCGTGGCTCTGGTAAATGATATATGAGTCTCAAATCTTGTGGAGTGAATGGGCCAATGAGTTCTTGACCCTGAGTCTTAAACTGTCTGTTTGTGATATCAGTGTTGTCCAGTACCCATTTAACCATGTCCGTGTATGGAAGAATTTTAGGCCTCGCCGCTATTCGGTGCAAGAATGAGCAAGCTAACTCTGTAATAGACGCCTCAGAAGACCCATGTGAGCCTGAAGTAGCTGTAACCTCCATTACTTTGGGGTTCTCTTTCTCAAGTAGATTGTACATGCTTTCCCAAGTAGTAATACCAACATCTTTTTTACAGGCGGTGTCTGTATACAAGGGCTTCATTTCTCTGTCTTCAGAACTCGGAGCCTTATCTTTCTTTCCCATAATATCCTGAGTACTGCTTTGTATAGTTCTATGTTCTTCGTTCCTGCAGTTTACAAGTGAGATGAGAATAATGATAAAAAAGGTGACGGGAAAGCTTTTAAATGCTGAAGACATGTAAAATATACCACCTTACGTGAAATGGCTCTTCGATCATAACAAAACCATATTTCATTAGTGATTGACAACCAATTCATTTATTAACATTAAAGTGCATAACCAGGCCTCGGTTTATTGAAAATATTTTTCTACAATGAGCCTTAAAGATCCGCGATAAGGCGATCTACGATTTGCTTCGCAATATCGCAGATCGCAATCTCGTGGAATTGCAATATCTCAATACTGCGATATCGCAAAATCGCAAAATCGCTTGAGCGTAGCATATGACAAGCATCCGTTAATGTGTTTTTCTGCAAAACGCGATTTGCGATATGTGCCATCGCATATTGGTGGTTTGAGGTTTTTAGCGTAAGTGATATTTGAGGCATGCGATGTGATGAATATTTTTTAGTGCATAGTATCGCATCGTGATCTCACAATCTTTAGAATTCCGCTTGTAAGGAGATATTCATTACATTTTTGCGATGCGATATTCCTTTAAGGTGTTGATCATGTCAGCATCATGTTAAATTCTGCCAAGCAATCCCCTTGAAAGCCCCTCTGTTTGGCCTAAAAAATTCATTTTTTCGCCTATCGTTCCCCTTCTATAAACTCAAAATTACATTAAAAAGGGGCAAAAACCCACATTTGAGAATATATATGGTTTGGAACCTTTCGGCCCTAGCCCCACAGTCTTTTCTCCACATAACCCGGGTGCTAGACCAAGTCGTAGCCCGGAGAGCGCTTATTGCAGGTGAATATCTGGCGCATCATTATCCATCGATCTGTACAGATCGGACGGCCTACAATGATCAACGTCGCGCCCATGGACCAACCCGTTTATCACTCTGATTGCCTGTCCACCATCCAATCAAACTATAAATCAACGGTCTGCAGCTCACCTTCCTTTGTGGTCCCCGTGCCCAAAAACACTGTTCAAAACCGGTGGTATTCATCGCACTGCCTTTGGAGGGCGGGCGGTATTTTCCATTTCGGAGCAATTCCACTCAGCATGTGACACGTGGCTCCGTCACTGTTTCAAAACCGCCCCTCCATCGCGCGTTATTGTTCAGCATTTGACCTGACGCGATATGCATAATAACCGTCTGATCTGGGACTCTTCATCCAACGGTCATCGCACTCCGAAGATGCGTGGAAGTTAACCCAAGGTATCCGTACCCCGGGCCCGCCGTCCCTCGCCCTTCGATATGTTTTCAGCCGTCGATCTCCTTCTGAGATCGGACAGTCCATATTGCTTGTCCACCCGCCATCGACACGTGTCCTCTACCACGTCACCATTCCACGTGTTTTTGTCACGTTTTCCTCCGTCCCTCTATATTTTTCATTCAAAGGTCAAAATGTCAAGTTTTCGCGTTCAATTTTCTGCATTCCGCCAACCCTCACCAGAGCATTTCTCTGCCATTCCGTTGCATTTTTCCGCCATCACCATGCTACGTTGTCATCCTCATTATCCCTTTTGCATCCACCTTCCCGTGCATCTGTTTTCTTGACGATTTTGTGTATTTTGCAGGGTACGAATGGTGGCAAACTGCCATGATTCACAGTCTTCATTACAATAGCAGAGAACACCGGAAAGGACCATTTTTCAGAGGATAGAATTATGGAGAAAGGGTCTGGGAAGCTGTTACGACATGACCGCCATTAAAGAAGCAGGGTTAAACTCTGCCAAACCCTCCAGAGTCATTCAAAGCGCAGATTTCGCAATTAGAAACATTAATATGGAAGACAGAGAGCTTTAGTGAAAGGTAGAGAATTAAAGGCATGTAATTGAAGATTTTGGAGCCTTAACCTAACCATTTGAGGGAAGAGTACCAGATCGAAGACCCTGCAGATCACTCAGAATTTTTATGCACAAATAACGATACCCTCAAGGTTTTATTTCAACATAATTTTCTCTCCAGGAAAGGACAGATTGCCCATAAGGTTTTTATTTGTCTACCGTGTTCCTGAAGAGACTTCCACCCAGTGCATTTATTTCAGAAAGCAGGCCACAGGGTACATACAACATTACAGAGTCATCAAGCAGTATGGGCGTGCACATTTTAGCCATCCTTTCTTTATGAAGCAAATTAAATGTTCATCATCGACTTCATTTACTAAGTTTTCTTTTTTCTCTGTAAAACCCTGGAAGAACAAATTATTGAGGGTTCCAGATTTTATCAGAAAATCATGCAGTAAGAGGATTTTTGTATGCATTTTGTAAAAGCCTTCATATGAATGTACAGAGCCCGTTGGGTTTCAGTGAGGAGGAGTTCTGTCTTTAAAGAGGATTCTGGTCTTTGATTTCTCACAGTGTGTAACTTTCTCTCACATGTGCTATTTTAATAGATCATTTCATTTCATCCACCTTTCTTGTATCATGTTTCTGGAATGCGAGTGGCTCACTGATTTTTGGTATGGATTTATCCTAGTTGATACCCATGCTCAAATTAGTCAAGCGCTTTAAATATGGCTCAGGCATGATATTTTGTTTCACTATTCACTCAAACCATATTTCTGCTATATTAGTTTCTTTGGGAGGTTATTTTTAAAATGCTATTGTCATGAATGGATTCTTAAATTGGTAAGCCCATTACATGGTGATATTGTGTATCTGGATATCAGCTCAATGACAGCTAGTATTCTCTTAATCTTTCATTCATAGCCACACCCTCTGATAATTTATTTCTGTGACATATCATTTGAATCGGCCCTCTTTACAGTAAGCTGCCTCTGAATTGTCTGATGCTTTTATATTAGAGTTTTGCACGTTGCCTCTGCAGTATTCCTTTCCCTATGTCAGTTTCTGAAGGTCTTGGTCCCATTCAAAATAACATTTCTTGTTTTTCAGGAAATAGCATGAGAGCTTTTTGTTGAGAACTCTCCCTGTTATATCATACGCTCCTTGCTATATAAGATGTCCTAGGCACTGGTCTTTCATAACTCAAGGCTGTCTCTAGGAACGACAACATAAGGAATGATTTAATTCTATCTTATCATAAAACTTAAGCTTTTTAGATTTTTTAAGGGGTATTCTCCTAAGTCTATGATATTAAGTTTTATTGAAAAAAAAAAGGAAAAACAAGCACTAATCGATTTTTAAATTTTTTGACTAAGGGCCCCCACTTATTTAGTAGTAGTGATAATACTAAATAAGAAGGGGGGTTGTTGCTGGCCACAACACTCCCATATTGCACTCACTATTTACAATTTTACCAAATGGTTTTCAAACTCAATAAGCTCCTCCTCAGTACATTCCCAAGAAATATTTCTAAGGTGCAAAACTTTCGATGGAGATTGCGTGTATCGAAATTGGGGTTGATTGGCTAAGGAATCCATTGTTATGTGGATAAAGGCTTCACGAATTAAACAAGAGGGATTCGAACTCCTAAGAAATATTTATGAGGTGTAGAACTTTCTACGGAGATTGCGTGTATCGATATTGGGGTTGATCAGCTAAGGAATCCATTGTTGTACGGAAAAGGCTTGGGGAGAAAGGCATCGTGAATGAAATAAAGAGGGATTCAAACCCTAAACCATCATAGGAAGAAGAGAATACAACCCTTATTTTTGTTTCGTTCTCTTGTCCTTCCCCTTGTAAGGAGCCTTTCCCCCCACAAAATGTATGCATTATTAACCTTGTATTTTGTTAATAAGTTCACTAATGGGTGCAAAAATGACCGCGGCCAAGTGATTCCCTTCTTTCATATTGAATACCATGATGCTTAAATGCGGGTGGTGTCGGTGGAACATAGGAAAATAGAAGAAGTCATTGCAAAATATCAACCCCTTGCACAGAGACCACACCGAGACATTCTAGGATAGTGTTGCAGTGACCCTCCATGATTTCCTAGAAGAATCGTAAATTTCAACTATATATTCTTCATTTCATGACAAGCCCACAACCATCACATTATAGGCCTCTCCTAGAAGGAGTGCATCTATGAAATTTATCAACTTAGAAAATCTACTTTTCTCATTGTCCACCAAATTAACACAACTACTTGAACACAGATCACCTTTAACAGCAGGCCATTTGAAGGAATTGTTTATTGGGTTTTCTTGTGCTCTTCTATGATTAAGCATTCCCTCCATCATTACGTTTTTTCTTATAGATTCATCATTCGAGCCAAATGCATCTTGTAAAATGATTTATTCAACAACATGGAGACCTGCCATCTCCCCTCTTTGAATGGTTTTGATAGTAAAAAGACCATTTCCATGAACTTCAAATTCCCTAAATCGAAATATTTTTTCTCATTTTTGTGGAAGCAAGCAAGACACTCTTTGTATGTGAAAAATTTTGGTAGACTAGCTTCTCATTATGTTTTTAATATCTTGTCTATAACTTCTTGAGAATGTTGGGAGTATCCCATAGGATTGTGAATTGTGGAATTTATGTTGTATTTTCCTTTCAAAGGATTATACACAAAACATCTAGATGCACAAAGTTTGTCTATCTTGCAGAGTCCAACTTCTTCTAGGTTATTATAATCGTTTGAAGAAGAACTATCATATGATGAATCCCCATCCACATCAAGATCAACTTCATCTCAATCATCAACTTGATCTATATAATATCCATCTTTATCAAACATATCATCATCATAATCAAGATCATCTTCATTTTCTTGCAAATATTTTTCATCATGATCAAATTTATCATCATTATCAAATGTAATTTGTTGTGTATTGTTCTCATTATTTTTATCATGGTGTAATATCCGAAATAGGATTTTTCACTGATTTTGCAGAAATATTACTAACCCAACATCTTACCATAAAATTACTGATTAATTAACAAAAGATTTCCATGTAAAATAAAAACAAATAGAGCACTGCAATCCATTAACACATTGAATCAGGAAGAATCTCAACTTTTTATTATAAATGGAAAACTAGGGTTACATGCATATCTAACCCAAAATAGTTGAGATGGAAAGTTGGTCTCTAATATAACCTGGTGCACTGCACCAGCCTCCAAAACTAAATAGTTGCACTTTCCCTCCAACAACAGCTGCCACTAAATCAACTGAAAGAACATTAGGGGAATTTTGAGGTCTAAAATAGGCCTCCTAAGAAAACTGTACAACCAAAATAAACTTTATAAGAACCAATAGGATTCAAGATGATGATGTCAACCATGGGGGATGATTCACCATTTTTTAAGTAAAATGGTAAAATTATTAAAAAATAATAAAATAATAAAACTACTTTTTCAACTCGTATTTTCAACTTATCTCCCAAAGTTTTTACTCAAATTTTGAGCAGGAGTACTCGTTGGATGAAAACATTAATTTCTCATCCAAGGAGTACCCATCTTGCATACTTTCTATGGACCATACTACACAAAAATGATAAATACATGAAAACACGTGAATGCAATCATGTTTTTCATGTATTTCTCATTTTTCCTGTAGCAGGGTCCATCAAAAGTATGCAACATAGGTACTCCGTGAATGAAAAATTAAATTTTGCATTCAACGAGTACTCCCGCTCGAAATTTGAGTAAAAACTTTGGGAGATAAGTTGAAAAAAGTATTTTTTCCTTTTTCCTTCTAAAATTTGATGATGTAATCAAATCTTATTTTATTATTTCCACTATTATTTTATAATTTCCTTAAGAGGCCCATTTTAGACCTCAAAATTCCCCTAATGAATGAAGCACCAATTGAGGACCTGAATAATCCTCACTCCAATATCCGTAAAGCTCCGTGAAACTCCTGAATGAAGTCTCCTCAAAGAGAGTTGGGTTTTCGTCCAACACTTGACAACATACCTGAGGGTTTTCATCCTAGGGCTACCAATGGAGTAGAGAACCGAATTCTCAACCTGACATACAAGAAAAGCTATCAAATCCAATATATTCCTTAGTGGCTTCCTCCTCTTATTTTATAGTTCTCGTGGACCCCTCTAGAGCCTTCTATTTTATTATTATTTTAATCATGGAGCACTTTTCCCTCTTATTTTCCAATTAAAATGTTAATTTTTAATGTGAGAAAGAGTAAATCGGCCACCATGTCTCCTCAAGTCACTTAAACTCATGTCTAACCATCCCATCATGTAGGTATTCTCTTTCTGGTTCCAACGAGCTATTACACTAAGGTTTTATATCATGTATTCCTCCCGGAATGCCACCTTGAGCATAATTAATTGAGTTAAGCCCAAAAATAACTCAGTTTTTCGAAAGTTGTCAAAATGCATCGAAACGAAAGGAAAACTGTGCAGATGATGGAATATACCAATAAAATGCCACCGGTCCTCATAGAAACTCCTCAAAACTCCTCCACAAATCCATTGGGCCCGCTGATGACAACAACCTGTGCCTATGACCTGTCTTCTCCCAACTCTAAAAGTCCATCGTAACCTATTCATAAGGAACACCAGAAAAAGGAATATTAAACATGGCCTTCTACATTTTCCTAATATTTAGTAGCATCCACTTCTTTTCCAAGAATACCATCTTCATAATTATCTTTTTCAAAAATATCATCTTCTTTTTCTTTTTCTACTTTGACATGCTCAATATTATCTTCAACACTCAGGTCGACTGTAGGTTTTGTACCTTCAAAATCATCATCAGACGATTCTGCATTTGAATTGATTTTAGAATCAATTTCCTTCTCTATGACACAGCCTTTTTCCTGGTTAGAACATATTTCATTGTTAGTCTCTTTCATGTCAATATCCTCTTCCATTGTAGGTGTTGAATTTGATGTTTTTAAGGCCTTTAATGATTATGCAATTTTTTTTTTATTTGTTGTATTTGTTGTAATGTTTCTCCAATTTCATTTAACATTTTAGATTTATGATATTCACTTAATTCTATTATTTCAGGATCTAAACTTAATGACATATTGTGCAACAGATAACATCCAAAGGCTCGAATGGCTCTAATACCACTGAAGCAACAAAACTTAGAGTTGTTGTGATTTTATTGTAAAATACACAATGCATTGTACGTAATATTTTTATTAATAAGATGAATGTACAAGAATGTTTAATATTACAATCATGGCCCACTTATATACTTAGGCAGGTGCCTCTTCATGAATGATCATGTCCTTTAGACATGTCTTCCAATTTAACTAATGATTATTTAATTAATCAATATGATTATTTATGATTTACATTTGTTTATATTTATTTTACTTTTATATAAATTATACTCATAACATATTGTCATCTTTGAGAGGGAGTCAAGTAATACTCTTCATCTCAAATATGTTCTCTATGTTTTAGGGTTGGAGAAGAACTTGGTTTTAGTTGCTATCATTGAGGATAAAGGATATGATGTCATATTTTGAAAAGGTAAGGCTTGCATCCAACACTTGGCTTATGAATGTAAGAAGTAGATAGGTGTGAGGGTGAAAAATCTATACAAGTTGCATGTAGAGACTAATGCAGCCTTGAGAAGAAAGGCAGGATGTGCAAATATTGGTGAAATTTGGCACAGGTGCATGGGACGCTTGCATCATGGAGCAGTAAATATTATTCAATAGATTTCCACAGGATTACTAGCAGTAGGCCTTGACAAGAGTGGAGTGTGCAAGGGATGCAAGCTTGGAAAGTATGCCAAATATTCCTTCCATGGTCAGGAATCGGGATAGCCAAGCCAAAGGTATCTTGGAGCTAGTGCATTCAAATGTGTGCGGGCTCTTTTCTTCTCCATCACTAATGAGACACAGGTATGATGTTACTTTCATTGATGATTTTTGTCGAAAAAATTGGATTTATTTTATGAAAAATAAATATGAGCTCTTAGATAGTTTCATGGAGTCTAAGGCCTTGGTAGAGAAGCAGACCAAGAAGAAAATCAAGGCAGTGAGAATTAACAATGGTGGGGAATATATCTCTAATTACTTCAAGGAGTTTTGTGCAAAGGAAGGTGTTAGGAGAGAGTAGATAGCACCTCATAACCCTCAATAGAATGGGGTGGCTGAGAGGAAGAACAAGAATATTTTTGGAGCGGCTAGGGCTATGTTGCATGATCAGAATCTACCTAGGTTCTTGTGGGCAGAAGTAAGAAAAAATGTAGTATTTCTGTAGAACGGGAGTCCACACAGGGTGCTTGGATGAGTCACACTAAAGGAGGCTTTCACATGAAAGAATCCTGATGTTTCACACTTCTGTATCTTTGGCACAAATTTCTATTGTCATGTATCCAAGGATAGTAGGAAAAATCTAGATCCCACACTAGAAAATGTAATTTACGTGGGATATAGTGAGACCTCTTAGGCATACAAGGTGTATCTTCCAGGACTCAGGAAGACAATTGTTAGGTGAGATGTGAGATTCCAAGAGGACTAGGCTCTGAGAGTTTCCTTAGAGCGTGAGAAGTTATAAGTATCTGAGGAGGAGCTACTTGCTCCCAAACAGGAGTCAGAGCATCTCAGAGTCAACCACAACCACAGTCTAGTGACAAGAGGGTAGCACAACAAGATTTCTGGCAAGATGAAGAGGGGAAACTAGGCTGAGAGCAAACAGATCATCCAGGTCCACCCACCACAGGGAGGAAGAAGGGCAAGTGAGATGAGAGGTTGATCCAGGAGGCTCAAGAGCAGCTTTAGACTCCTAGCACCATGTTTAGGCAGAATAAACGACCACAGAGGTACACAGGTTATATGGCACTGATGACAGAGTTGGTGGCTGTTAACACCAGAAAATCGTACAGGAAAAAGACATTAAAAATGTCAAGCAGAAGGTACATATGAAGATTTTAAGAGAAGGAATACATTAGGGCAGACTAAAATTTATTTTTTCCTAAGGTTAAGATGGCAATCAATGGAATGTGCGCCTGCATAATAATAAAAATTGCACACAGCGCGACTATTCTTTCGATAGCCGCGAAGATGGCGAAATGTCACCATCTGTGACCACTTCGCTCGCTTGGTTAAGATGATTCTCCACCTAGTACTGTCAAGGAAAACTAGATTTGAGCCACCTTGAGGAGTAAATGCAATCCACAAAAGAATCCCTCCTCCACTCTTGTGTCACTATCCATCTTGGGCCAAGAGAAGAGGGAGGAATTCAAAAAATCTTTATATAAGCCAACCTTTGGAAGAAGAATTGGAGACACATTGTTATGCTAGCCAAATTGATTCATAACAAGCTTGCATATTCCAACAGTAGAAGGATTGGAAGGACTCATATGTTGGCCAACCAACATCTAATTCCAAGAGAGAGAGGTCCACCAGTTGATCTTGATCTACCATCCTTTGAGAGAGGGAAGAGGCACTTGCAGGAACTCGAGGGAAGGATACCTCATTTTTTTGGGTATTTGAGCTCCATATCTCAAAGGACCCTCTTCACGTGTTTAGCATTGCATATTTTTACCACTAGCACCTAATAAAGGGAGAATTCTCCACTTGTGTTATGAGGTTTTTTGTTCCATCAAGTTTTTGTATTTTGCATCTTGTGTTTTGTTTTGTTCTTAGTGTTGTATGCTTATTTTTCCCTCAAACTTAGTTTACATTTTGTCGAATTTGTTCCACTAATAGTAGACAATAATTTTTCTCTATGAATTGTGCAGGTAGCAACCATCTTGCTAAAGAAGTGTATTTCGTACACCCTTGCGCCAAATACACTACCACAGGAATGTCGACTCCACTGGATTCTTTATTTTTGAGTTAATGGTTGTTGATGCAAGTCATTATTCCTGCTCAATTTTTTGTAAACCACCCCTACATTCTCCATGCATCTCCAATCACACTCAGTGAAAAGTGTTTCACGAAATAGGGGGCAGTTTTTCTTCATTCTACCTGACAACGTGCTTTGTGCTCTGACATACGCGTGCTCCACGCCTATGGGAAGATAATCTGCGCAGCAGGCCAACAAGCAAAAAATTTGCTACGTTTTCCCATTTTTAAGGTGATTGGAAACCCCTAATAAATTTCGACCACTTTGTCTCTGTATTTCACTACTATTAGGACACTCATGTGCTATGTTTAACCTCAAATTAGCTTAGCAACTAGGTAGTTTTAATTTTAGTATTTTATTTCGAAAATTACACATAGTTTAAATACGAAACAAGTAAGTGGCTTTAAATCCAGATATGTTTTCTAAACAAATTATTTGTTGATAGAAGACACAAAACACGTAGCTTAGTTAGTAAAGACTAAGTGGCCCATATATCCACATATCTTTTGCTAGTTCAATTTTGTCAATTTTTTGCATTAGATTAGTTCAATTTTGCATTAATATTTGGGACAAGGATCAAACTGTCAACAAAGAAAGTAAGTAATCTATGCCACCCTTACACCTCTCATCGAGATTGGGTACGCATATGAATGCTTTCCTAAGACAATTTTCCATCTCCCTATAGGGCAAACATAATCTAATTAGGCAAGGTGTAAGCAGCCCATCATCTACCCATCATTTCAATTTTTGCAAGGAGAAATCACACATAGGGTAATTAGAAAAGGATTGTAAAGGATCAACTCATATCCACATCTCATAACACTTGTGATTGTTCACTCCAAAGCACACACGAAGCATCGGTAAGCATTGGACCATAAGGCACCCCGTGTGTTGGGACCTTTATTCTCTTCTTACAGTTACTTCACCAAAGCACACCCTAAGAAAATTTGAGCCTCTCTAAAAATAATCATTAACCGAACTCACTAAATTCTCCCCACAGGCGCCACAGAATAAATTATAGTTCAGGTTAGGACCATTGGGGGTAGGCATCCAATAAGTCGACATGGTCATAATAAATTTTGAAACATAGATGTTGACATTTTATGGAAATTCAAACCCGTCTATACACCCATGGAACGAATACCTGAGCATTACAGAGACCCATTTCATAGAGGGTTAATCTCAGGCCTAGTGCGTGTGGTACTCTTTAGGGCTACCTTACTCATCTAATGCTAGGTACTGGTAATAAATTACGAAGAAGCTCAAGAATCGAATGCTCACGTGGGACGACAGTACTTTAGTGGCTAAAACTAGGGCATCCTTCCCTATAGGTGATGGTGCAGGCATCACTTGACCCTCATACCATTACCTTGGTTGATTCTTTGATTATTGGAAGGCGTCGCTAGTTCTTTCAGGACATTAGCCCCTGTACCCATCAGAAGATATCCTCGCAAAGCCCAGTTACATTGAGAGTGTAAGGACAAGTAGGTCTATATAGGCTTTCGGAGTCATAAACAAAACAAACAAAACCTCACTTTTTCTTGATTGATCACATAGTGTAACGTTAAAGAGAGAAATCACCTTTTCATTTTTCACTTTGTTTTATGCATGTGATTATAAAAACCATCCTACCTCCCAAAACACAAAAAGGTCGCACTAATAAACATCATAGGGGACCCAACAAAACCTCGTCAATATAGGCATTTCTTAAAGCTCCCCCCATTAAAGGGAGGAGTGTCAGCCCTCCTACCATTCAGGCACAGAGGATGTCGTGTTTCCGCCGTTATCGGAACATCCTTTATTGGGGCATCTTTGGTTGGAAACCCCCAAGGGTCACCAAACACAACACCAGTGGAAACCCCAACAGTGTCACCACACTCAAGTCCTCTGATGGCCCCTCGCGGTCAAAAGGTAGCTACCCCTCCGAGTAGTCAGCAGAATATCTATCAAGGTACGCCATAGGGTAATATCCCCCAGGCACCACCCCTGAACCAACATATTCAAATATTTGTTTCTCAACAGAGTAAAATGGCAGTTAATTCATAGTTACCTTCTTAGCATCGCTAAATCTTTCAAACTAATAAAGTTAAAAAATGACCCCATTGCACATGGTATTAATTGGTCCCCCATGCCCATGAAGCTCCCTTCTAATATACCAAAATTTGAAGGGAAGCAAGCGGAAGACCCCAAAAATCATATAATGACTTTCTAATTGTGGTGTTCGTCGAATAGTACCATTAATGATACCATTCGACTAAGACTATTTCAACACACCCTCATAGGGCCCATGGTGAAATGGTATGTAGAGAAACCACCTGCATCGCATGGAACCTTAAAGGCCCTTTCTACTGCATTCCTCAAATATTTACAACTCCCCTTTCATCATTACTCAGGAATGGAACTTCTCACACATTTCAGACAAACAACATTCGTCCATATATTGGACCATCTCCACGAATGGCGACGACGTCGTAGTTTGTGTAAAGCCAAACTTGACGACATAATGTTGCTGGATTTTTTTTTGAAAACCATCACCACTGAGATTTCAAAATACGTGGCAACGCAGAAACCAAGCTCAGAGGAAGACGCCATTAGCAAGTCCCAACAACTTGAACTCATTTACATATAATCGAGATATATATACAATGTCCTACCAAACGCCCCACACCTTTAAACTTATATAGAATTACCAGGTGCATCCAATATCACTAGCGGTTTAATAGGGTCTTTAGCCCAAGGTCAAATAGGCAGCAGTTATCAGTACCCATAATACTCTTACGATATTACTCAGAACGTATCACAACCCGGGTACCACCAAAGTCACCCTGCACCTCTACAGAACGTGACAAACAAGGTGATGCCATACAATCAACATCAGGGAGGGTCATATCCCCCTGTAAGGGAACTAGTACTCATATAGCAATGATTATACAAGGGAACCAATACCCCCCTTTTCCCACACAAAATCCACCACCAACGCAGAATAGTGCATTGGTGAATCTTGTGCAACCGTCTGAGGCTCATCAGCGATAATATTATGATCACGTGAATAGAAATAATCCTCCTAACTCTAAAAAGAAAAATAAAAGGAACAAGGAAAAGGGATATCCTAGACAGGGGGTGGTAATCAACAACACCCCCCATGGTCTCAGACTGGGGGAAACCCCAACCGAAATCAAAACCAGGATCCAAGTAATAAATCCCAAGGGAAAAACAAGAGTACTAGTCTAAGAAAAAATCACTCTTGTGCCATATGTGGTGAATATGAACACTACACTCACCATTGTCCCAAAATCCCCGAGTTTAAAAAACTTCAGGGTAACTAAGGACAAGGGAGACCTCCCCAGTAGCCTGCGGTAATGTAGGAACCTTTCCCCCACCAAGAAGTGGTTAATACTAAGGAACAAAAACCACCCCAAAATGAGACCAGAGGGAGCAACCACTAAATCTACATGGTTGGAGAAGAATTTGTCTTCCAAACATGAGATAGGAACTATGAAACTCCCTCGCATACCAACTCATCAGGTACAACTACGAGCACACCTATCGTGTCGTTAACTATCTCCAAAGTACCTATTGACCTCTTCTAAGAACTGTCAAAGGACCAACCAGGCGCGTATGACACCACTCCAAAGTTTCTCATAGCTATAGTATAGTGGATGACTTGGCTCAATCTCCAGCGGCCATGTCAGCATTGGAAGTCCTGCAATGATTCCCAACACAACGAAAGGCCTTACTTTCCACCTTAGGCGCAATTGACCCCTCTGATTCCCGCTTAATGGTTTTTGACCTAGATAAGGCAAGCCCTAGGCTTCCTTCTCTAGTCGCTTTCCAAATAACAGTTTCAATTTTGAATATCACCATACACTAATGCATTGTGGATGAAGGAGCATCCACATGTATCATGTCCAAATCAGTTTGGAAAAAAATAGGATCACCTGAATTAAAACCATCTCACATCATGCTTAGAGAATACGAAGGGCACTCATCAGCCCTCGTTAGTCTTTTTCAAAATGTCTCAATAAAATTGCCCGAAAAAATAGTCCTTATAGACATTGAGGTCTTATAGGCATAATTAGACTACAATATACTCCTCGGGAAGAGTTATATGTATGCCATGACCACGATCGCATCCTCTATCTTTAGGGTGATGATGTTCCCCCTTGATGATCAGATCATCACCATCAACCATCTCACATACTACGACAAGAAACCCATGACCACTCTAGATGTCATACTACCATACGTAGACACAACCACTGAACTTCTCACAAATTATACATATTTCGGCCTAGGCCAATTCAAACCATCATCTATCCTAGGCTCATTCCTAGGAGATCCCCTATTGTACCAAGGGAAGTCCCTAAAAGCACGGGGGTACAGGCATGCATGATTATCTCATCAAAGATCGAAACTATCCCAGAAGCATAAACCAGTAGTATGGATGTCGAAGCCATAGGTACGAAATTCCTACCAAATTCCATTTCACAGACCCTAATTTTCTATCCCCCACCTGGTTTTGTATCAAAACATGTCATGACAACGATGACATTTAAAAATATGGATTTCAAAATATTTGTGTGGTATTTGGTCCCTCCATCCATTCTAGAAAGCCCAGGCATTACCTCTACATGAATAACCCCTATTCCCCCCCCAAGAGGTCATAACAGTTAAAGAAACACTTGTAATGGCACCAGCTGGCACTGCCAAGAAGAATAACAAAAAAGGGAAAAAATTTGAAACCCCCAAGTTACCTAGGGCATTACAACCTTGTGCATTGTGTGATATCGTAGGTCATCCTACAAAATTTCCCCATAATTACAAGAATTAAAACCTCTTCTACATACTGAAAGGAATACCACGTTCTCATAAATATGAAAACGAAATAGGTCACAAACAACCAAGGGAAAGCATTACGCACAAATCATGTATGTGCCATATGCGACCATTATGGGCATTATACCCATCACTTCCCAGAGATGCCTCAATTTAGGGATGCATTACAAGCCCTAGAGCAATCTAATCTTGAGGACCCCTCCACTGGATCCATACAAATGAAATCAGACGAGTCCAATATTAGATTGTATGTACGAGAAGAACCTGCATCATGCTCGTACTCATCCAACCCAACAACTCAAAGAAGGAAAGCATAGGCCACACAACATGTCCCAGTTTGTGCATTGTATGATGTGTTATCTATAAATTGGTACAGATGGGCTGCTCCACCAGACAACCTAGAGTAACTACTCCAAACAAGATTTTGACTGAAAATTAGCCTCTTCACCCTGAGAGGGCTCTCTCAAAGTAATTATGATTTAATCAGATGGATAAATCTGTGATATTATCTTGGATGTGATTGATTACAGATGAAAAATATGTATGGTTCACTACCATTTGGCTTATGGAGTCAGTGTTAGGAAATTCAATGACAATGGCTCTCCTTCTAGAAGCTGAGGCTTGTAATGTTTCAATGACATGACAAAATACACACAGAAGTACTCAATAGCTTAATGTTCAAAGGAATTCATAGCATGAGAAACATGAATTCTAAGTAATTAAACATTAAGATATTGAAAGCAAAATATTAAGACACATAGGAAAAAATCTCATTGAAACACCAAAAGAATCTCAAGTGAAGAAGAAAAACGCAGTCACTATATATTACCGATCATCAAAAAATTTACAAAGTGGTAGTGTCAAATAACATTCTCCAACCCTTTCTTTTTCGAAGTCCTACCTATTAATAGGCTTTTTTCAATTACATTGGATCTTCCCATCTGTCTAGATCATTGAACCATCATCTTTGACACCTCACTTCATAATAAACTATATACCTGAAACTAAAACAGACACCTAATAACTCTAGACTTAGAAGCCTATTAGGACTCTACATCTTATTTATTACATTCACTAACTGCATAACTGGATAACTACATCAATAATATCCAAGTGCTCGAGTGGCACTAACCATAATTAAGACACAAAAACCCCCACTAGATATAGAAACCAATCACCCTACTTTTAAGGAAAAGATAATCATGATATTTGATCATTGTCTTTATGTTGAGCTGGAACAGATGACACCTTTGTCGAGGATAAAATCTCTGCTAGAGTGTTCCATTGATACCCTTTAATGCCTCCATGTGGTAGGCTGACCTTCAATACACCTTCAAAATTCCAAATACTACCAAAAGCTGCTCGCTGCAAAAACAGAGTGAAACAGGCAGTTTCGTAACGTGGTTTTGTAGCAACTCCATTTCACCCATTTAGGTTAATATTTAGCCTTCCTCTTTGATTTGGATATGTTTTTTGGAAAAAAATAAGCTAAATACAAATTTTATCCTCCTTTTATTTCCACCCAAACTATGATTTTTTGGAAAAAGTAACCTACAGGGATTTCATAGCGAAATCTGGCCTTCAAGCTTGGGCTTCGCTACGAAATTTCCTAATTGAGAGGAAAACACAAAATTTTATTTTTTCCTCAAAATTTCACTTTGAATTTTGGATATGATGGTTCTTGAATGCTGCGAATTATCAAAAAAAAAAATTAGGTCAACTCTTCAATCTTTGGGACCTTCATCTTTAGCAGTAGAAGGTTGCATCTCCTCATGCTCATTTATTACTTTGATTTTAAGTCCTCTTTTCTTCAGTTCTGACTAAATAATATCCATTTGATCCTCTAATTCTTTAACATGTCCCTTGTGCTTCTTCCTTTCAAACTGTAACCATAGGTTTCTTTTTCTGGTGTGTTTCATTATCCTTCTCAAAGGAAGTGTTATTTTCAACAAATTTTTGGCATTTGTTAGTGATTGATAATATTGATTTAGCTGATCATTTACTTCTTCCTTGAAATCTTCCATCATATTTTTGTCCACCTTGGCCTCCTGTAATTCTAACTTGATTTCAATGACCTCTTCTCTAGCCTCTCTTATTTTTTCCTTTAGTACATGTACTTCAGTTTTTTCCACCATCTTCTCTTTTCCTTTCCTTTCCACAAAGACCTCTTTTGTTGCTGGGGACAAGTATATAATGTCTTCTATGATAGGCTGCTTGCCTTTGTCAACATCTTATGTCTTCTTGTTTTCCATGACACCCTTTGCAAGTTGCAGCCTAGTAAGTAGTTTCCTTGGCTGAAATAAGAAACCTGCATCTTCTCCTGCAAAATCAAGCTTTTTAACAGTCTTACCTTTCTTTTTATTTTTTTTGTCACCTTCTATGTCTTCATCTCTAATAACTGGAGTCTCCTCAATATGTATAGCTTGAAGGATGTCTTCAATATTTCCCTTTCCAATTGTTTGACTTCTAGTTATCCTCTTGCTACCATGCTTACTAATATTTTGTCTGTTGCTTGTAGATAAAGGCTGTGGAATTTTTGCCTCTTGTATAGGTTATGTTTCGACATCCATTGCCTCTAGGATAGGCTCTGCCTCTTCTTCATTTACACCTTATGTCATAGCTGGAGATTTATCATTTTTATTTGATGGAGTAGATTTTGGCTTTGGATTTTTCTTAGGTGTCACTGAATCAACTTCATAGCCACTGAGGAAAAGGAAAGTTCCCCAATCTCTGTTTAATTCCTTCAATTCCTCTAGTACTAAGAGTTTAATCAAACCGTGAAATGTAATAGGAGCCTAAAATGGTACAGGTAAACCATATGAAACCCCCCTCACAATTAAAGTACTTCTGGATCACAAACAACAGTTTAGAATAATTCTCCTTCATATAAATCTTTGGAATCCTAGATGCCATATCAGCTCCAATGTGTTATGGTTTAACAAATTCATCACAAATATGCATTTTGAATTTAGTGGCTTTGAACCACTCTTAACCCTCTCTTGGTATCTTTGTGGCTTGAGAAATGGTATCAGGTGACACAGTAAAATTTAAAACCCCTACCTTCGAAGTTGTGCATGTAAATTTCACTGCAAAATCCTTTGATATTTGAGCATGAAATCCTTAAAAATTTTGACTAATTGCAGGAATCCGACATTTATGAATGCATCTACAAAACTGGGGTCTTCATTTAATAACTTGAGGTCCGTGGGCTCGTTTCTCACACAACATCAAGCTACTTGGGGTGGGAGACGAATTCTCAAAGATAATGGTGGACTGCTGCATGCAAGACTTTGAACAACAAATAACATAGAGGTGCTTTGAGATGAGTTTAAAAGATGGAATTTGAAAGTGGGGAAAATGATGCCAAATGTGGGAGTGAAAGGTAATGATGAGGGTATTTACACTTTTGCATGATCGGGTGATCATGATAACGAATTAGATGACCTCACCTTTATCCCTAACCATTATAACTTTGACAAATCATCGTCCTCTATTTTTATGCAGAAAAACATGATTCCACAGCGAAGACAGTTATAAACCCGACAGATTCACTACGGAATTTTTAGGTGATTCCGTAGTGAAATCTACCATTCTGCAATTATATTCGATGAAAAAACGTGAAAAAATAGACATGTGGCATTAATTTGATTTGAAACCATGCATGTGAACCTAAAGTGGAATTTGGTGGATATGAGTGACATGACATGACTAATGGAGTGTTTTAGACTTAGGATAAAGGTTTATTCCATGGATTTTTCATCAATTTCATGAACCAACCTATTGAGACAAAATGAAACCTAGGTGAGTGACCCTATCAATCAAAATTTAAAAATTTATGTGTGATAACATGATGAACCCGATCATTTGATCGTACAGTGCCCCGAACTAAGGGCTTTCAACCATTGGTACTCAATACTGCATGTGGCCCAAAGAAACCTATTGCGACACACAAGACACACATGTCACATTTGTTGGAGAAACCATCACATGTGAAATTGTCCCAACCTCTATCGTGTCCGATCAATGTTTGACATCATGTGACATTTCATCGCTGAAAATCCCAATTTAGCAAACTCGAACAGAGAATCCACAGGCAACATGACAACTAAACGGACTGAAGTGACGAGAACCATATTATATATATATCACAGGAGAGGTCACTAGAGCAACCACTTCCTCCCCATAACCGTCGTCAACCTCAAGACCAACAGTGCACATTATGCGACGAACATGATCATTTGATCGTGCAATAAGCAACTCTAGAGTTATTTCAAAGATGGTACCCGCTTAACCCGATGTACTTCATAGGGATATGAACCAATCGATATTCTTTCCAGATATGCAAGGATAACCACCATCTTCGCCATTTTAACTATGTTCCCCAATTCTGTTTAGCATTAGATTCATTACCCTTGGCCATAACCAACCTTGATGAATTAGACAAATCAAATTATGAGTCCATAGAAAGTTCCACAACCTAAGATAATGAAGCAACTAGGTCCATTATCTGTGTGTCTGAAGAGAGGAATCCACCAAAAGGACGACTTAGCACCCTCAAACCCCCAAAACGCCCAACCCTAGCCTACGTATTGTGCAACGAATGCGACCATCTAATCACTCAGTGCCCAGATTTAGTATCATTCCGAAAATGGTACCCAATCACCCTCACAGCCCGGAGAGATTGGAAAACAAAAGAGCATCAGTCTTGTCTAATATGACAAGAAAACCACCACGCTCGGCATTGACCCTATGTCCCCCGATTTTGGCTTAGGCTAAACATCATGCACTCATTCATTGTCAATAATCCGGACATAGTGGCTTTCAAATTGCCACAAACTAGGCAGTCAGCAACAACGAGGCCTACCTCCCATCGTCACCAACCACCTAAAACCATGAAGACAACCCCTCGCCCCAGCGAGTAAGGAGCAAGTCAAACATATCATGCTCCTTATGTGCTAAAAACTACCACATGATTAATCAATGTCGAGAGCTTAAAAATTTCATTGACATTCTTCGCATGGTCACACCCATACCTTACATTCATCTCTCTAATCAAGAGAAAATTACATGTTGTTAATGCCGAATTTGCTCGCAATTTCACCACACAATGAGTTTCCATTTCCTTCCAAGTTTAAGAGTGACTAGAGCAGCGTTAGAAGAAAAAATCCCACATGAGACAAATCACACTAAGTCTAAGAAGAGGAGATGACAGAAACGAAGAAACACGTGTTCTCGTAATAATCTCCCATCATCATCCTCTACTATGATAAGTAGTATTGGATCCCATACAATATAATCGGTGAGTAAATTTACTCCATGCAACATATGCATAAGCCATGATCATGATACAGAGAAATTCCCTATGTTGCGAACATTTCGGCACCTCTGCATCCATCAAATTCTTTACATAAAAGACGACACATGTACCCTTCGTACACCACCAAAAGAGCACGAATTTTATCTCGCTAAGAAACAAACAATTATCATGGAAATTCTTCCACCATGTAACGCCGATGACACACAACACCATATATAATTCATCTCATCATGCATGGGAACCATGACTCGTGTTGTCTGCTCATATTTCCTTGGTTTCGAGACCGCTGCAACTACCATAATGGTAGTAGTACCTTTGACGGTGCAAACCCAACCCATCTGCACCCTGTCAAGCCCATATGGTTCCACGACATCAACCACAGAATCATATTCATGTATGTCGACTAGCACTGTTAGGCCCGAACCAATTCCTCACGGCCTCGCACAAAAAAATCCCCTCTTAAACATCTTGTTTCACTCTGATGAGGATATATTAGAGGTCATGACAGAACCATATTTTTCGTGGGACACAATGAATCACCACTTGTTTTTTCTTCTAGAAAAAATGTTCGTGCCTAGTAGGAAAATATCCTAGGATATTTACGCCATTGAATGTTGGGTGTGGAGCCTAATTATCTTATTTATTTAAACATATCGCTGCGTTGGACCCATGTTCTTAATGGGGTGGCAACACCGCCCTTCGTTTAATTTTTGCCACAAGGTCTAGGGGGTCCAGGGGGTCCAGGGGGGCAGTGGCGACCTTTTGGAGCCCCCCCCTGGCAGGGGGTTTCGAGGGCAACTCCCCCGAAGATAAAAACAAATGTAAAATTTCCTTGTAAAATATTGTAATTTCGTAGTCAATCTGGGCCATTCATTAGGTGGATGATTTGACGATAGAAGTTATGTTTAATTTAGGCTTTTTTGTCCTAGAAGACAACCCCTCATTTTGTATGAGGGTATTGTATTGTGGCTGTGTATGGTATGTGTATTATGAGCGATAAACAGAAAGGGGGACTCTAAGAGAGAGTAGAGGATCTTACAGTGGATCTACTGTAGGTTGTGTCTCTTCATCTTACTAGACAATATAAAGGAAGGATTGGTTGTTAGGGGTGGACGTAGCCCAAATTGGGTGAACCACGTATATATGTGTCTCTCTTGTTTTATATGTTTTGTGTGTTTGTGTTTCCGCATATTTTATGTGTTCCATTGCTCTATAATATATAATTTATAACATTGAATCCAAATAATTCCTGAAGCTAAAAACATATGTAAAATTTCCTTGTAAAATATTTTAATTTCATAGTCAATCTAGGTCCATTAGGTGGATGATATGAAGGTAGAATTTATGTTTAATTTAGGGTTTTTTTCCCTATAAGGCAACCCCTCATTTTGTATGAGGGTATTGTATTGCGGTTGTGTATGGTATGTGTGTTATGAGCGAGAAATAGAAAGGGGGAATGTGAGAGAGAGTAGAGGATATTACAACAGATCTATTGTAGATTGTGTCTCTTCATCTTGCTGAATAATATAAAGGAAGGACTGGTTGTTCGTGGTGGACGTAGCCCAAATTGGGTGAACCATGTATATCTGTGTCTCTCTTGTTTTATATGTTTTCCGTGTTTGTGTTTAAGCATATTTTATGTGTTCCATTTCTCTATAATATATAATTTTCTAACATTGAATCCAAATACTTCCCAAGGCTAAAAACAAATGCAAAATTGCCTTGTAAAATGTTGTAATTTTGTAGTCAATCTGGGTCGTTCATTAGGTGGATGATCTGACGATAAAAGTTATGTTTAATTTAGGGGTTTTTTTCCCTAGAAGGAAACCCCTCGTTTTGTATGAGGATATTTTATTGTGGATTTGTATGGTATGTGTATTATGAGAAAGAAACAGAAAGGGGGACTGTGACAAAGAGTAGAGGATATTACAACGAATCTGTTGTAGGTTGTGTCTCTTCATATTGTTGGATAATATAAAGGAAGGACTAGCTGTTTGGGGTGGACAAGCCCAATTTGGGTGAACCATGTATATCTGTGTCTCTCTTGTTTTATATGTTTTCTGTGTTTGTGTTTCTATATATTTTATGTGTTCCATTTCTCTACAATATATAATTTTCTAACATTGAATCCAAAGGCTTCATTTCGTCAGGAAAGGTATATTGGTTCAAGAACCTTATCCCAACGTCTAATGCATTTGAGGAAGGAAATATGTCGAATGTTTCGCCAACCATTAAGGTGAATATCTCGAAAAACCCAGGGAAAACTAAAGAAATCTCGCTAGGGGCAGCATGCTCCCTAGATGAAGTAGTCGCGTATACGAACCTATTACAATAGTATAGTGATTTCTTCGCATGGTATTACTCAAAACTGATAGGGTTAAGCCCCACCATCATATAACACCACATTGACACTTGGCCTGACATATCACCAGTCGACCAAAAGCAACGTCAATTACACCCATCCAAAGCAGAAGTGATCAAAAAAGATATATACAAACTTCATAAAGTTGGATTCATCTAACCAATCACTTACACATTGTTGGAACAGGGTCTCCTGCAAGCTGCGAAACTGGTCCATTTTGCATATTTTTTATTATATTTAGTCTAGCGCAGGGGTTTTGGGGTGGGTCAAAGCCCCGAAAGCATTGTAACGGGTCAAAGGGTAGACCTAGAGTCCGCAAACCATGGTTTGCGGACCACAGGAAAAATTAGGTTAAAATGTAATAAATATAAGGACATTTTGAGTTGTAAAGAAGGCACGGTTAGAGCTTGATGTGAATTGTGGATTAGTAGATCTGTTTGGGTTTGTTGGGGAAAGGACTCCTATTGGATGTGTGTGCGGAAATCCTAAGTCCTTCTGTGTGTGGACCCTGTTGTTGTGTGCACAGGTTGGGTTTGGGTATTGTAAGAAGGATCTGAAGGATTAATGAATGCAAAGGGTTGTTGAAATATCTGAATATATTTGAACTTAGTGTTGATGTGAATCTCTGATAGCTATTATGTTATGCATGTTCTGTGTTGAGATAAGAAATTAATTGTGTTATCTACTTCTACTATGCATTTTATGCAAGAATAAGTGTAATAGTTGCACTGTTTTTTTAGGAGTTTATGATTTGTTGATTACAGTAATTATAATTGGTACTGCACACGTCGATGTGAAGGGAATCCATAGATATGGTTCTGGGATATGCGATCTGGTCATTGTAAATTCAGACGCAATTTTGCTTGACTTACATGCCCTCTCCCAGGGTGCGGAAACCTGGTTCCAGCACCCACCCATACTGCTTCGGGTGAGACTTTGGCCTGCGCAAGCAAGTCACTACCGAAAGGGCCAGTAGTTTAGGGGTTTGTTGGAAAACCTTAACCTCCGAACCTGGGTCAGGACCCCTCGAGCCAACAAATGGTTCCATTGCTGGGACCGGGAGAATTTTGAGAGAGGGATCGGGTAATGACAAGAGAGTACTAGAAGCCTGAGAAGAAAGAAATCGAAGAGTGGTTCGAGAGATAGATTTATGAATTTGTGATAAAAGAGAATCGCAACACAAGGTTAACGATAGAAAAGTGGAAAGACAAGTACGTTCTTACGGAAAGATACGAAATTTTCTTTGTGACGTTTGCAATCGAGCTTCAGGAGTGGCTGGCAAGGCTCGTAGAGTTCCAGAAGTGTTGGAAGGACGAAAAGGTCACTCAGTGGACTCCAGGGTTGATCCAGCATCTGGAAAGGACTGATAATACCATCACTCGCAAGATGGATCATTGGGTGGAAAGCATACTAGGAGGGTTTGTGACAGAATTTTCCATTGATCAGTTCATCTCCTACTCCAAAGCATAGTGAATATTCTTTAAGGGTTTCCGGGGCAAGTTCTTGAAGACATTATTGCTGCTGATTAAGATATTACTGTGCGAAAAGATTATTCTGTGTAGTCATACCGATTGAATGACCTCAGATCTAGATGAAAGCATGACACGCAGTAGTAAATACTATCGAACCAACCTTGAAGGAGAAAGAACTGTCTATAGCCCCTTGAGAGAGACAGCTGCGCAGATCCCCCCAGCTACACCGCTGTCCAGGCTGCGCAAGGGTAAGAACTCACCCATACCTTCGCCCCCACCAAAAATTGATATGGTTGCGCACTTGAAACTACCTACCTTCAAGGGGGTGGGAGATGAGGATATGGACCGATTTTGGTTTGTTTCAGATTCAATATGGACTGCGCAAAATGTGGCAAGCGATACTGTGAAGAGGGCGCAACTATCCCTAGCTTTCGAAGAAAGAGATATAGACTAGAATATGCAGTACACATCTCAAAATAGGAACACATCTATTCAGGATATTAAGAACGCTCTAAAACAACAGTTCCAAAAGCCTAAAGCCTACTCTCAGATAGTAGCAGATGTGAAATAATTCAAGCAAGGAACATCTGAGTTTGTATGGGAGGTTGATCAGTGACTGAAGAGAGCAATCAGAGAAGGAGGATTTGAGTATGATGACAGACAACATACGGAATGGTTCATTGGTATGTTGCTGCCTCACCTGCGTGTACCGATGAGTCACCAAACCTTCAAGTTGCAGGAAAAAGTTGTGGAAGTCGCTATGAAACTAGAAGTTGCGCCCGGAGAAATTCAGGAGCAAATCGGGGCAATGCACAGAGACCAAACAGTGTCATAGATTCCAAACAGCACTGCAGCTGTGCTGAAGAGAGCTGACTCCAAACAGAAAATTGTCAGCAATCATACATACGCGGTTTTCTGTGCATGAACTCACGTATATACGCGACTGTGTTTCATAAACCCCGCATATCCAATACCATCTTCTAAATTTATGTAGATTTGTTCTTTTGACTGGAAGAGAACACTCCCAGCTTCTGTCTTAGATACTCGAACGCTTCCCTGGGCAGAGGTTTTGTAAAGATATCAGCAACTTGTTCTTTGGAAGGAACATACTCCAACTTCACCTTTTGCTCAAGCACTTGTTCTCGTAAGAAGTGATACTGGATGGGAATGTGCTTGGTCTTCGAATGCATAACAGGATTCTTTGAAATACTGATGGCACTTGTATTGTCACACTTAATGGGGACAGGCGGTGTACATTTGATTTGAAAGTCTTGTAAGGTTTGCATCATCCAAAGGAGTTGAGTGCAACAATATGCGGCAGCCACATATTCTGCTTCTGCTGTAGAAGGCAATAGAATTTTTCTTCTTGCTGAACCAAGATACTGACCGGGGTCCCATATAGAATGCACCACCACTAGTGCTTTTCCAATCATCAACACTTCCAGCCCAATCTGCATCAGTGTAAGCATGAAGAGTAAGATCAGCATTCTTTGGATACCATAGACCAAAGTCTTGAGTTCCTTGTAGATATTTGAAAATTCTTTTAACAGCCTGAAGGTGAGACTCTTTTGGATTAGCTTGGAATCGTCCAACAATCCCAACTGCATGCATAATGTCTGGTCTAGTCCCAGTGAGGTAAAGTAGACTCCCTATCATTGATCTGTATTCTGGTTGATTCACCGTGGGAGAATCATCATGAGAACTGAGATTGCATCCGGTTATCATTGGTGTACTTACATGTTTGCATTCTTCCATGCCATACTTCTTCAGAATTTGCTTAAGATATTTTGCTTGTGATAGGAATATACCATCTGTAGTTTGATGTACTTGCAAGCCAAGAAAGAATGTTAGTTCCCCAAGTAAGGACATTTCAAATTCTTGCTGCATGACAGAAGCAAATTTTTGACTCATAGATTCTTCGTTACTCCCAAAAATGATATCATCAACATATACAACCATAATCAATAGTTTATCATTTTCAACTTTTTTGTATAAGTTGCTATCAGCAGACCCCTTTGAAAATCCTTGTTGATGAAGATATTTGTCAAGACGATAATACCATGCCCTTGGAGCTTGTTTGAGACCATATAGAGCCCTTTTAAGTCTACAAACAAGATTTTCATCATTTCCCAAAATGAATCCTTCCGGTTGTTCTATATATACTTCTTCTTCTAGATCACCATTAAGAAAAGCATATTTAACATCCATTTGATAAACTTTGATTTGTTGATAACTTGAAAAAGCAAGAAACATTCTTATGGCTTCAAGTCTAGCTACAGGAGCAAAAGTTTCTTCAAAGTCTATACCTTCTTGTTGAGTATACCCTTTGCAAACCAGTCTAGCTTTGTTTCTTACAACATCCCCATTTTCATTTAACTTGTTCTTGAAAATCCATTTGGTTCCAATGACATTTTTATCATGAGGTCTTGGTACCAATTCCCAAGTGTCATTCTTCTCAATTTGATCAAGCTCTTCATCCATGGCATGATTCCAACATTCATATTTGCTAGCTTCATTGACATTGTGTGGTTCAATTGTGGACATAAGTTCCAGTTGACTAGAAGATCCCACAAGGGTTCTCCTTGTTCGTACACCTGATTCCTTGTCTCCCATAATTTGAGATTCAGGATGATTCTTTTGAACATATCTGGATGGAGCCTTTTCAGATAGATCATTTTCAGGTTCTTCATTGGATCCACTGTCTATATCATTTCCATTTGATGTAGAAGGCCATATGTCACTATCATCTTCTTTTGTTGTTTGTTTTTCTTCTTTAGGAGCTGCAGGAGACTCATTAATAACAACATCAATACATTCAACAATATTTTGAAGCCTTTTATTGTAACATGTGTATGCTTTGCTTGAAGATGAGTAACCAAGAAATATCCCTTCATCTGATCTAGGTTCAAACTTGCCAAGCTTTTCATCATTATTTTTGATAAAGCATCTACTTCCAAAAACTTTAAAATGCTTCACAGTGGGAGAATTACCATACCAGAGTTCATATGGAGTTTTTTCACTATTTAACCGAACATGAGCCTTGTTGAGAATGTTAACTTCTGTATGTGCTGCTTCACTCCAGAACATGTCAGGAACATCAGAGTCAGCAAGCATAGCTCTAGCCATTTGAACAATTGTTCTATTCATTATTTCTGCTACACCATTTTGTTGTGGAGTGCCTGCTACAGAGAACTGTCTTTTAATGCCATGTTGTTCACAAAATTCAAAGAATTCATTTGATGAATATTCTTCTCCTCGATCAGATCTAAGACACTTGATTTTTAGATCTAATTCATTTTCTGCCAATGCTTTGAAGCTCTGAAATTTTTCAAGTGCTTGATCTTTGTGTTTAATGAACCCGATCCAACACATTCTAGAGTAGTCATCAATAAATAAGATATAGTATTCTTCCCCACGTAATGAATTTTTCCTCATAGGTCCATAGATGTCAGTATGAATGAGTTCAAGAGGCTTACTTGATGATCCTTCTTTGGCATTAAATCGTACTCTGGTCTGCTTACCAAATTGACAAGATTTGCATATGATACTTTCTGGAAGATTGACATTGGGAAGATCATGAACCGCTTGAAGTCTGTTTGCTTTGTTGATTTGAGAGAAGCTCAGATGCCCCAGCCTTCAATGCCATAGCCAATTTTCTGAAGACTTGCTCAAGTAACATTGATCTATGTTGTTCAGTACATACAGGTTGCTTGGATTTCTTTTTCCTTTAATAATGATTTTACCTGTATCAAGATCACGAACCACACATTCTTTTGAACTAAAGACCACTTCTGTTCCTTGATCACACATTTGACTTACACTTAACAGGTTATGCCTTAATCCATCCACATACATGACATTTTTAGCCTTTACCTTTTCTTTCAGAAAAACTGACCCTTTTCCTTTAATTATAGCAGGAGTATCATTTCCAAATGTAACTTTATTTTCTTTTTCTAGAGCATCATATGCAAGAAGTTTGCTTTTGTCACATGTCATGTGTCTTGAGCACCCACTATCAATGTACCATTGATTTTCTTCACCTTCTGAAAATAACGCTATCCCACAATTTTCAACCGGTATTTCTTTCTCTTTCCACACTTTAGAGCTTGAGGGAACATGTTCTTTTGGCTGGACCTTGCTCCTGCATTCAGATTCTTCATGACCAAAGTTATTGCAATAAGTACATTCAACTTCGTTTTGAAGAGGCGAAAAGTTGTTGTAGGTGTTCTTATTTGGTTCGATATTCATCCTTTTATTTCTTGCTTCTCTTGTCATGATGGTTTTATATGCAACACATTGAACAGCTTTATGACCAAAATTATGACATGAGAAACATTGTCCATTGAAGTAGAAATTTCTGTGATCATGAAATCTTCTATTAGAATTTACCTGTTGGTTGTAGCTTCTTTGAACGATCTCCTTGTTAGTGTTCCTTGAATTGAGATGATCATGCTTTTCCTGTAAAGATCCTTTGTTCCCTTGCTGAGCGGCTGAATGTAGAGAACCAGCTGTGGCTGTTTTTAGAAAATTTGGTGCTGAAGTTTGGGAAGATTCCCCAGTATATCCAAGACCTGTTTTTATAAGAGGGGACCGTTGTACCTTGATAATCTCATCTAAGGTTTCTGAACCTTTAGCAAATCTAAGATTGAGAGATTTCACTTTCTCATTATCTTTTCTTAGACTTACTACTTCACACTCCAATTCCTCAATGCGTTTTTCTTTTGATTCAAGCTGATTTTCTTGAGTCTCTATGATTATGTTCTTTTCTTCTAGGCTTACTTTGAGATGATTGTTTTCTTCAAGCAAATTATTGTCTTCTAGCATATCCACAAAAGTATCCTTTTCTTCTCTAGATTCTAGTTCACATTCTTTCATGATTGCCCATACCTTTGCACCAAGATTTTGCAGATAAGCTTTTGTTCGTACCATCCCAAATATCAGATTGCTTCCATTGAATAGAGGTGGCTTTATAGACATCACTCCTTCTTGACTTCCCATTGCGACGGATCTCCTTCAAGCGATCAAGCTTCTGCAGAAGGACCTTCTCTGATACCAATTGTTGGAAAAATACTGAGAGGGGGGGGTGAATCAGTATTTACAGCAAATTCAAAATTTTTTACTTTTTCACTCTCTAAAACCCATACACTACTTTCCTTTAGTAAACTCGCGTATATACGCGGATATCCTTCATGCAACTCGCGTATTAGCAGAGATCTAAATATGCAGATATTTATTAACTTAGTTCTTTGCACTATTCATTCATCTGATGTTAAGTTAACAGTAAACATGTGTAGTAACAACAGAATAAACCATCACACAAAGCATCACACATGAACACCGGGATTTTTAGGTGGAAACCCAAGTCGGGAGAAAACCACCGCTGCAGTTGCTCAGCCTTCAATATTTTATTATAGAGAAAACATCTTACAACATATGTGCTGGTGCAGACTCTACCAGCACGCAGGCACCCACCTGCGCTCGTTTACTAGCCTCTCCTGGAAGGGAGCTCCAACCCCCTGACTCGTTTACCAGCCTCTCCTGGAAGAGAGCTACGACCCCCTGCTCTCGTTTACCAGCCTCACCTGGAAGGGAGCTACGACCCCCTGATCTCGTTTACCAGCCTCACCTGGAAGGGAGCTACAACCCCCTGACTGAAGGCTACAACCCTCAGCACCACCTTGGACCACGTTTCATCAATTTTCACATTGGATCCAACAACTTCAATAGAACACAACTTGCAGGCCACGTTTCATCATATTTTCAGACTGGACCCTCTCCATACATTTAAGCACAGTCAAACATCAAAAACAGATAGCTAAAACACAGCAGATCAGATCAGACATTTCATACCCCATACTTCAGCAAACCCTAGTTTGCATACGCGCTTTTCTTTCACTGATGTCACGTATATACGCGCTTCCGTCTACATCAACCAGCGTATACATCTGCACATAACCTTCACTGCGCATACGTGCTTTTTCTTCAGCGAAGCCGCATATATACGCGCTTCCTCTGCGGCGAACTAGCGTATGGATCTTCAACCATTACAGAGCTGCATACTTCTTCAGATCAGATATTCAGTTCAGATTCAACCCTTTACTTCAGACAGATGTTCGCCTCATCACAGATCTAATCACTCCATAAACAGATCTAGTAGATACAAATACATTTCAGATCTAGATATCCCACTTCATCATTTCTTCATAGGTGCATCATAGATTCAGATCTATCATCAACCTTTACCCTTTCCATACAGATATACTTCACAGAGAAGTATTCATTCAAGCTCAGACATCTTGCACCCACACTCATGATTTGCACAATGAATTTCTTCTCTTTATATAGGTTTACCTTTTTTCAATACCATGAGCCAAAACCACATTACATCCGATGGTATTCCTGGACGGGGTCATTTAGACGAATCATTACCCAATACAATGGGTCAATACCATGGTGGTTACCCCTGGTTTTGCACTTTTTGAGCGCTTTTTCCCATACGCGACTTGTCACGTTCTTTCCCGCGTGCATACGCGACTTCCCTTAGACAGATCCGCGTATGCCTTGAGACATACTCTTTTCATCATAGATTTAGCACATGTTGAATTCCTTTCTTCATTGCCTTCTGTACTCATTGTAGATACATCAGATTTACTTCATCAAGATCATATTCTATCAAGCACAAACTTCATCAAGTGGGTTGCCATTCAAGGACAACACTCAGCATCATGTCATTTCACATCAGATTTACATCATTTACCAAGTCCAACAAGTCAAGAATAACTTCATCAGGTGGTTTGCCATCAAGGACAACAAATGTCAACAGTCGCATGTCTTCATCTTCATTCAGTGGGTTGCCATCAAGGACAACACTCTGCATCATATTGCCAACAAAGTCAACCATTGCACAACAGACTGCAGAAGTATCCCTTGTTGTCTTGCAGCAGGTGCAGCTTGAAACAGTGGTCCACCAGCTCGGCACAGAGGTTCTAGACGAGATCTCGGCTACAACTATGCTCCAGGCTACAGTAGAAGGATTGGTTGTAACACTAAATGCATCCATAACAGAAATTCAGGCCATCAAGACACAAATGGAACAAAAAATCACCGAATTACAGGCCAAATTATAGCCTGCAATGCCTTTGGATGAACGAGCCCAGCGTGCTGCGCTGGTAATAGAAGCTATGAACACCATTGCAGGATAGATTTCTCAGGGTGCTCAGTTGCTAGAGTCAGCCATGCAACTCTGGACAGCGGTCTAGTTCAACCCAATCCTCCAAAGAATCAATCAGGACTTGCGACAAAAGGAAGCAGCTTTCGATTAGGTCAAAGCTACCTTGCCTTCCTTAGTCCCTGCATCGCATCTGGAAAACTTGAAGACTATTAAGGCACTCCAAGATGAGATTGAGGAACTTCGGCGAACGAAGCATGCCATCACGGAACGCTTGAAGCCTTGGGCTGACGCCACCCTCTAACTATCACAGGATACCGATGTTGCGATCAAGCGACTGACCCAGACATTGGAAAACGTCACTACAGCAACTAAAGGACAAACATCCCAAAAGCTTATGGACCTCGTGCAGAGCGTCGCGGCCTAGATTCAAGAGGTGTTGCCTCCGCTAATCGCCGACCTCACTACACTACGCGCGCAGGTGGAGACCCTACCATCATAGTGAGTCGAGATGAGTCACAAGATTGTGTTGGGGGACTATTGGAACAGGGTCTCCTGCAAGCTGCAAAAATTTTGCATATTTTTTATTATATTTAGTCTACCGCAAGGATTTTGGGGTGGGTCAAAGCCTCGAAAGCATTGTAACGGGTCAAAGGGTATACCTAGAGTCCATAAACCATGGTTTGTGGACCACAGGAAAGATTAGGCTAAATTGTTATAAATAGAAGGACATTTTGAGTTGTAAAGAAGGCATGGTTAGAGCTTGATGCGAATTATGGATTAGTAGATTTTTTTGGGTTTGTTGGGGAAAGGACTCCTGCTTGTTGTGTGCACAGAGATCCTAAGTCCTGCTGTGTGCGAACCCGGCTTCTGTGTGCGCAGGTTGGGTTTGTGTATTGTAAGAAGGATCTGAAGGATTAATGAATGTGAAGGGTTGTTGAAATATCTGAATCTATTTGAACTTACTGTTGATGTGAATCTCTAATAGCTATTATGTTATGCATGTTCTGTGTTGAGCTAAGAAATTAATTGTGTTATCTGCTTCTGCTATGCATTTTATGCAAGAATAATTGTAATAGTTGCGTTGTTGTTTTAGGAGTTTATGATTTGTTTATTATGGTAATTATAATTGGTACTGCGCACGTGGATGTGAAGGGAATCCATAGATCTAGTTCGGGGATATGCGATCTGGTCATTGTAAAGCCAGACACAGCTCTGCTTGACTTACCTGCCCTCTCCCAGGGTGCGGAAACCTGGTTCCAGCACCCACCCATATTGCTTCGAGTGAGACTTTGGCCTGCGCAAGCAAGTCACTACTGAGAGGGCCAATAGTATAGGGGTTTGTTGGCAAACCTTAGCCTCCGAACCTGGGTCAGGACCCCTCAAGCCAACACACATCTTGGGTTTCCAACCCTATACCCTTCATGAAAAACAAGGCGCCATTAGAGTTTGCATTGATTTTCAAGATTTAAATGAAGCTTTTCCCAAAGAAAAATACCCTACTCCTTTCATCGACCAAGACATTGATGCTTGCACCAGTCACGAGGCCTCGTCCTTCATCGATGGATTGTCGGGGTACAATCAAATTCAAATTCAACATACAGATCAGTATAAGACCACATTCACCACACCATGGGGCACGTTCGCATTTCAAGTTATGTCATTCGGTCTTAAAAATTTCGGAGCCACCTTTCAGCAGGCCATGAATTATATCTTCCACAACCTTGCTCATCTCATCTTAACCTACTTAGACGACCTCATAGTACGACCCAATAAATGAGATGACCATCTAGAGGATTTACGGTTGGTATTCCAAGGATGTTGACACTAAAACCCATGCTTGAACCCCCTCGAGTGTGTCTTCTACGTTAATGCAGGTAGACTTTTAGGATTCATAGTATCCCAACAAGGAATCGCAGTTGACCCCCTCAAGGTATAGGAAATAAAAGAAGTACCGCCACCCAAAACTCTAAAGCAACTTCAAAACCTGTAGGGGAAATCCAAATTCTTAAGATGTTTTGTCCCCAACTATGCCACCCTTGCGCAGGCTTCCTACGCCTACTCCGTCAGGACATTCTGTTCAAATGGGATGATCAAGCACAAAATTCATTTCAGGCACTGAATCACACCTTGTCTTCAGCCCCCTTGATCAGCCCACCTAATTACGACAAAGACTATATCTTATATCTATCTGCGTCAGACACATCCATAGTTGGGGTGTTAGTCCAAGATGGACTTGACAACAAAGAGCACATAATTTATTACGTCGGTAGGAACCTAGCTGGCATTGCTTTAAGGTATGAGCTAAAAGAAAAAATTTCCCTAGCCCTAGTACAAGGAATACAAAATATTCGGCATTACATCATCCTAAGGACTACAACAGTCATAGCAACTATCAACACCATGTGATATTTTCTAACCCGACTTATGATGAATCATAATTACGCTCGATGGATAGTTATATTGAAGCAATTGTAGAAATTTGAATAACTGATATGTTATCCACCGAGATTATCCTAATCACACACTATTTATCTTCATGCACAATACATAATCTCTTCTACCATTGATCATTAATTACGGAAATAAAATCAATTGCATGCACACATTAAAACCATAAAAATTCACACATATGAACACAATATGTAATGGGAAAGCTTAAAGTCGAAAACCCCCAACTATCTGTATATTATATGTCATATAGATCATGTAACACTCCTCATACAAAGCTCCTCACAAGCTCTCAGTACAATCTCCAATTGTTACACACTAATCAAGCTAGATCTAGAAAAACACATGCTCCAATCTCTGCCACTTGATAGTCTGCCTCTACTGCGCAATCCCTACTGAAGAATAGCTCTTGATGAGTTCAAATTACCCCAGCCTTGCTCACGTAGTATTTAAAGGCATATCTACTGAGTGTTGGATGCAAACCATGCATCACTTATAGTCACAACTGATAGTCACACTGCTTTTTCACCTATCTCTTCACTGGTCTCCACTGAAACTGTCCATGCACTGAAGTTAACTGATGTATTCTTTAGTTGATTAATGAGTTTATAATTAGTGAATTAATTAATAATTAATTCACACCACTCTCACTAGTGTATCAATCAGTTAGACTAGATACAACTAGCTCAAATATGTTTAGATTAGTTAAACTGAACACAACTCCATTAACTTCCTCAATCAACTCCACCAAACTCTCTCACATGAGTTCTAACTGAAGTATCCATGCAATATCTCCACTTAACCCTAAGGAATAGCATAATTCCTTCTGTCAGCTCCTGTGCCACATCTGTGCACTTAACTGAAGTGCTCCAAGAGAATAAGATAATGTTTATAGTCCAAATATTATTAAGAGCTAATAATATTCGACATATCTATTTTAGACTGGCAATCTAAAAATAGATTCCACCCAATATGTCTAAAAATAGAAGTCCATCTATTTTTCCAACTTGACCAACCATCCACAAATAGCATCCTGCAACTCATAGAATATGATCGACATGTCTAAAAATAGACTTTGCGACAAAAATCACTTGTGTGGGCCCCACCTAGTTTAGGTGATCACTTTCCAACTAGGATCGGGAATGATGTTTCAGGATGCCTCCTTCACTATTTCTTGTTGCAATCTTCAACAGGAATTTGACCTACATTATTTTTGGGTGTGGAGCCTGATTATCTTGTTTACTTTGTATCACGACGTTGGCCCTTGTACCTTAAAAGGGCGCGGCGAGCACGCGTAATTAACCATACCGTAGGGGGTCCGGGGGAGTATAGATGTAAAATTGCCTTGTAAAAGTATAGCAATTTCTAGTCAATCTGGGCTGTTCATAGGCAGATGATCTGACGATAGAAGTTATGTTTAGATTAGGGTTTTTTGACCTAGAAGGCAACCCCTCACTTTTATGAGGGTATTGTATTGCGACTGTGTATTGTATGTGTATTCTCTGAGCGGGAAACAGATAAGAAGACTGTGAGAGAGAACAAAGGATATTACAACGGATCTGCTGTAGGTTTTATCTCTTCATTTTGCTGGATAATAGAAAGGAAGGACTGGCTGTTCAGGGTGGACGTAGCCCAAACTGGGTGAACCACATATATCTGTGTCTCTCTGGTTTTATGTGTTTGTGTGCTTGTATTTTCCACATATTTTATGTGTTGCATTGCTCTGTAATATTTAATTTTCTAACAAGCGAGTATCAGAGTCGAAGGTCTATTTGGCTGATAAATTCACAGGAAAGAGGAGTTCCTAGTTCGAGTGGGAGCAATGGTGGAAGATGGTAAGTTTAGTGTCGAGAAATTTAATGGCCAAAAATACTTGATGTGGAAGATGCAAATGGAAGATTATCTGTATCAGAAATATTTATACTTACCATTGAGTGGAAAAAAAAAGAAACCAGCAAGTATGACAGACACATAATGGGTGATTCTCGATAGAAAGGCACTTTGAACGGTACGGTTGTGCCTCGTGGTGTCGGCGGCCTTTAATATTTCGAAGGAAACAAAAACAGAGGGTTTAATTAAGGCATTGGTGAAATTATATGAAAAACCATCAGCCTCAAATAAGGTATTTCTTATGAAATGTTTATTTAATATGAAAATGTCAGAAAGTGGATCTGTTGCTAACCATTTAAATGATTTTAATACGGTTACTAGTCAGTTAAGTTCTTTAGGGGTAAACTTTGATGATGAAGTTATGGCTCTTTTATTTCTATGCTCATTTCCGGAAAATTTGGAATGGTTTAGTTATGGCCATTAATGCTTCTGTCTACGGATCTAGTACTTTAAAAGTTTGATGATGTTGTTGGTGCTATCCTTAGCGAGGAAATGCGACGGAAAAGCTGCGGTGAGACATCGGGTAATGATTTGAGTGTAGAGTCTGGGGAAGAAGAAGGGAAAGAGGAAAGAGCTCGGGTTATCGCGGTAAATCAAGGAAAGGCGAGATCCAAGTCCAGATCGGGGATAGTGTGTTGGAAATGCGGAAAGAAAGGACACCTAAAGAAAGACTGTAGATCTAGGAAGGGAAAAGAAGGAGATGCACAACAAGAAAATAATCATGAAGCAAATGTGATACGTGATGTGTTACAAGATGCTTTGATTCTTTCTTTAGAAAATGTTACTGATTCTTGGGTTGTAGATTTAGGGGCTTCATTCCATGCCACACCTGATAAGAAATATTTTCATGACTATGTTCAAGGAGATTTGGGACAAGTTCGTTTGGGTGATGATAAATTTGTAAAATTGTTGGAATGGGTAAGGTTCTTGTAAAATAGCAGAATGGAAACCAATGGCTATTAAAGGAGGTAAGGCATGTTCTAGATCTAAAGAAAAATCTGATTTCAGTAGGGCAGTTAGGTAGTGAAGGTTGTGTGACAACTTTCACAGATAAAACTTGGAAGGTCACCAAAGGAGCGTTGGTAATAGCGAAAGGTGAAAAGGTTGGTACATTGTATTTATGCAATGGTATTTCTAATTCTGTTAATGCTTTAACTTCCAAAGGAGCAGATGTAGCATTATGGCATCATAGGCTCGGACATATGAGTGAGAAGGGGATGAAGATTCTTCACTCAAGAAATTTTTTTCCAGGTTTGAAGAATGTTGATTTGGATTTCTATGAGAATTGCATTTATGGAAAACAAAAGAGAGTCAGATTTCCTAGAGTTGGGAAAGAAAAGAAGAGCGAAAAATTAGAGCTTGTGCATACAAATGTATGGGGACCTGCTCAGGTATCATCTCTCGGTGGCTCTCGTTATTATGTTACTTTTATTGATGATGCAAATAGAAAAACTTGGATTTATTGTATTCAGAATAAATTTGATGTATTTGATACTTTGAATAAATGGAAAGGACTGGTTGAGATTGAGACAGGAAAGAAGTTGAAGTGTCTCAGATCAGACAATGGAGGTGAATATTGCAGCAAAGAGTTTTATAGGTACTGTTCAGAGCATGGAATTCGCAGAGAAAAGACAGTTCCAAGAACACCACAAGAAAATGGTGTGTTAGAAAGGATGAACAAAACAATCATGGATCGTGCAAGGTGTATGAGATTGCATGCAGGATTTCCTTTACAATTTTGGGCAAATGCTGTAGATACTGTTGTTTATCTAATAAATATAGGGCCTTCAATTTCCTTGGATGGTGGTATTCCGGAGGAAGCATGGACAGGTAAAAAGGTAAACTACTCTTTTTGAAAGCCTTTTGGTTGTGAGGCCTTTGTCCATATTAATAAAGAAAACAGAACAAAGCTTGAGGCAAAATCAAAGAAATGTACCTTTATTGGATATGGTGTTAACTATTTTGGATATAAACATATGATTGTGAAAATCACAAAATCATTAGGAGCGGAGATGTAATATTCAATGAAAAGGTCTTGTATAAGAATGAGTTGCGGGGAAAAGAAACTAGAAACAGGAAAAAGAAAGCAAGGAATACACAGTTCTTGATGAGATAACTGAAAAAGTAAAGGTGCTTGAAAATAATAATAATCAACAACCACCACAACATCAACAGGCACCTCAAACACCTGAAAGTGGTGTTAGGAGATCTACCAGGATAAGTAGACCCCCTGAATGAGACTCTCCTTCATTATATTATTTATTTTTGACTGATTCTGGTGAACCCAATTGTTATGAAGAAGCAATGCAGGTTGCAAGTAGGAAGAAGTGGGAGCTAGACATGGAAGAAGAGATGGACTCCTTAATGCATAACCAGACTTGGGACTTAGTCAGGTTGCCTGCAGGTAAAACTGCATTACAGAATAAATGGGTTTACAGGCTGAAGGAAGAAGATGGAGGAAAACAGAGGCACAAAGCTAGACTTGTGGTGAAGGGATTTGCACAGAAGAAAGGTATTGATTTTTATGAAATATTTTCTCCTGTTGTTAAAATGACTTCAATCAGAACTATTTTAAGTATTGTAGCAGTGGAATATTTACATCTTGAACGGTTAGATGTAAAGACAACATTTCTCCATGGAGACCTGGAGGAAGAGATCTATATGGAGCAACCAGAAGGATATGAGGTCAAAGGGAAAGAAAAATTAGTGTGCATGCTAAGAAGAGCTTGTATGGCTTAAAATAGGCTCCCGAGCGGTGGTATCTAAAATTTAACAAGTTTATGTCTGAACAAGGTTATACTAGATGTCACTCTGATCATTGTGTTTATCTGAAAAGGAAAAATGATAGTAGCTATATTATATTGTTATTGTATGTAGATGACATGCTTGTTGCAGGGTCTAACATGTAGGAAATACATGTGCTCAAAAGAAAATTGGAAAATTCATTTGCAATGAAGGATTTGGGAGTTGCAAAACAAATCCTTGGTATGAGGATAGCTAGAGACAGAAAAAATCACAAATTAACACTGTCTCAGAATGAGTACATAGAAAAGGTGTTGAAAAGATTTAATATGCAGAATGCAAAACCAATTAGTACACCTCTTGCTAGCCATTTAAAACTTAGTAAGGAGATGTGCCCCAAGACCCAAGAAGAAATGGACTATATGTTTAAAGTTCCATATGCATCAATAGTTGGAAGCTTAATGTATGCAATGGTTTGCACAAGGCCTGATATTGCACATGCAGTGGGAGTTGTAAGCAGGTACATGAATAATCTAGGAAAAGAACTTTGGATGGCAGTAAAATGGATTCTCAGATATTTGAGAGGTACCAAAAATCAAGCATTATGCTTTGGTGGTTCAAACATTTCTCTACGAGGGGATATGTTGATACCGAGATATAGCGAGGTAACGAGAGATAACGGGAGGAGTACTACGGGATATGACTATTTGTAGGTGGAACAAATGTCAGTTGGATTTCAAAAATCCAAAGTGTTGTTGCACTTTCAACAACAGAAGCAGAGTATGTTGATGCTATAGAGGCTAGTAAAGAAATGATTTGGTTACAAAGGTTTATCGATGAATTGGGTAAGAAGCATGATATGGGCACGTTATACGGTGATAGCCAAAGTGCCATTCATCTTGCAAAGAATTCAGCATTTCATTCCAGGACTAAACACATACAGCTCAAGTACCATTTCATACGGTCAATATTGGAAGATGGACAGTGGAAGCTGGAAAAGATATACACTAGCCAGAATCCTGCAGATATGCTAACAAAAGTTGTAACCAGGGAGAAACTGAGATTATGCTCAGTTTTAATTGGTCTTCAAGGATGACGATGAAGATGAGGAACGGCTAGGTCCAAAGAGTCATTGTCCGACAAATGAAGCCGGCGGTGGAGTTGCTACAATCGATCTCCAAGTGGGGAGGCTTGTTGTGTGTGGAGCTTGATTATCTTGTTTATTTTGTATCACAACGTTGGAACCTTGTACCTTAATGGGGCGACAACGCCGCCCGTAATTAAACGCTGCCTGGGGGGTCTAGGGGGGTGGCTGCGAATTTATGGAGCCCCCCCTTGGCAGGGGGTTTTGGGGGCAATGCCCCCAAAGCTAAAAACAAATGTAAAATTGCCTTGTAAAAGTATAGTACTTTCTAGTCAATCTTGGCCGTTCATTAGGTGGATGATCTGACGGTAGAAGTTATGTTTAGTTTAGGGTTTTTTCCACCAGAAGGAAACCCCTTTGTATATGAGGGTATGGTATTGCGGCTGTGTATTATGTGTGTATTCTCAGAGCGAGAAACGGATAGGGAGACTGTGAGAGAGAACAGAGGATATTACAGCGGATCTACTGTAGGTTTTGTCTCTTCATTTTTTTTTGGATAATAGAAAGGAAGGACTAGTTGTTTATGTGGACGTAGCCCAAGTTGGGTGAACCACATATATATTTGTCTATCTTGTTTTATATGTTACTTTTGTGTTTGTTTTTTGCATATTTTATGTGTTCCATTGCTTGGTAATATATAATTTTCTAACAAATTTCGGCTCCCAGTAGCAAAGAAAGCATTAATCCTAACCGAATTCATCAATGATCTCCCAAGTACAACTCAAGGATCCAAGTTAATGACTCAATACCAGATGAACATTTGTTCTTAGTGATGACCGAGGACCCTCTGTACGACGACATCCTTCTATTTTTGTGAACCCAAAAGTTCAAACCACAGCTCACCCATGACAAACGAAGGCACATACGCCATTAGGCCCCCCAATACCTTCTCATGGGGGACGTACTTTATCGAAGAGGAATTGACACTATTTTATGTTGATGCCTCATGCACGACCAAGCTGAGCAAGCCCTAAATGACTGCCATAGTGGTGCTTGCGGCAACCATCTCTCAGGGATTTCCACCACCAAAAAAGTATTACGGGATGGTTATTTTTGGCCCACCCTATTCCATTATTGCATACAAGTAGTCAAAAGGTGTGAGCGATGCCAACGCTTCACCCACAAGGCAAGAGCGCCTCCTACTCCTCTGCACCCGGTCATTGTAGCATTTACCTTTTACAAATGGGGCATGGAATTTATGACTTGCAACCCTACGTCATCTAGAAACCACAAGTAAATCATAGTAGCCGTCGACTATTTCACCAAATGGGCAGAAGCCATGCCCACATATGACAACACCGCAGAAACCGCAACTTGATTTCTCTTCAACCATGTCACCACACAATCCGGTGTGCCTAAGGAGTTAGTCTCCGACCATGGAAATCATTTCGAGAATGAAATATTCCAGGAGCTATCCCATCATTTAGGGTTCATGCACAAGTTTGCATCACCATACTACCCCCATTCCAACGTCCAAGTAGAAGTTGTTAAGAAAGTACTCAAAACTATGTTACAATATATGGTAAATAACCATAAAACTAACTGGCACCATATGGTATTTTCAGCCTTATGGGAATATCACACAGCATTCAAATCCTCAAGAGGGTTCACACCTTTCCATTTGGTATACAGAGTGAAGGTTGTGCTTCCCATTGAACATGAAATCCCCAACTTACATACAATTATCGAACTCCTCACTGATACTCATCCTTTAGAAAAATGGTTGGTACAATTAGAGCTCGTCGACGAAAGTTTATCCAACATAATGAGGCTCACAAAAAAAGAGTAAAAGAATCATTCGACTGCAACATCACCCCTCGCTCATTTTCTGAGGGGGAGCTAGTCCTTCGCTACCGTATGTTGCAAAAGAAGCCTTAGGACTAGGGAAGTTTGAAACATTATGGAAGGGTCCTTTCATAATCAAATATTGTCTCCTCAAAGGAGAATACATTCTATCTGAGCCTGACGGTACATGCCTAGCTAATCCCATCAATGGGCTCTATCTCAAGAAATTCCACCCATAGGGTGGGAAGTCTCATCCCTAGAGATAAAGTGAATGTAACATAAATTTTTATGATGATCACAATAATCGTGGACTTGTTCTAAAAACAATGCTCTTGTGTCACAAATGGATCGTCCTCCCATCCACTATTTTAGATTTTCTGATGGAGCCTCTCGATCGTCACAAAATCTAGTAGTAGCCACCTGGGCCATATACTCCCCTGACCGGTCACCATTCCACACCAACGAAGTATGTATCGGATCAACTACAAATAATCGAAGATTATGATGCGATCATTGGGTTGTTGAGCGATGCCTCCAACCCGAGAATTAGTAGAAATTTTAATAGCGATATATTATTTATTCACGGAATATTCTCCTGATCACACACTATTTTAACTTCATGCACAATACAGAATCTCTTCTACCATTGATCATCACATGCGGAAATAAAATCAATTGCATGCACACATTAAAACCATAAACAATCACACATATGAACACGGTATTTCATGGGAAAGCTTAAAGCTGAAAACCCCAACTATATGTATATTATATTTCATAGAGATCATGTAACAATCATTGTACAAAGCTCCTCACAAGCTCTCAGCACAACCTCCAATTGCTACACACTAATCAAGCTAGATCTAGCAAAACACATGCTCCAATCTCTGCCACCTGATAGCCAGCCTCTATTGCGTAATCAATGTTGTAGGATGGCTCATTAAATAACATAAACCACCTGGCTTGTACTGCGCAATCCTCATGGGCTTCTCCAATCATTGGTTGTTGCAAATATGCAACACTATAGTCACAACTGATAGTTAACCTGCTCTTTCACCTATCTCTGCACTGGTCTCCACTGAAACTGTCCATGCACTGAAGTTAACTGATGTATTCTTTAGTTGATTAATGAGTTTATAAGTAGTGAATTAATTAATAATTAATTCACACCACTCTCACTAATTGTATCAATCAGTTAAACTAGATACAAATAGCTCAACTATGTTTAGATTAGTTAAACCGAACACAACTCCATTAACTTCCTCAATCAACTCCACCAAACTCTCTCACATGAGTTCTAACTGAAGTATCCATGCAATAGCTCCACTTAACCATTAGGAATAGTGTAATTCCTTCTGTCAGCTCCTGTGCCACATCTGTGCACTTAACTGAAGTGCTCCAAGAGAATAAGATAATGTTTATAGTCCAAATATTATTAAGAGCTAATAATATTCGACATATCTATTTTTAGATTGGAAATCTAAAAATAGATTCCGCCCAATATGTCTAAAAATAGAAGTCCATCTATTTTTTCCGACTTGACCAACCATCCACAAATAGCATCCTACAACTCATAGAACACGATCCATATGTCTAAAAATAGACTTCGCGCCAAAAATAGCTTGCGGGCCCACTTAGTGAAGGCGACTTCTTTCCACTAAGCTTCATCATCTTGTTGCAATCTCAACACTCCCTCTCAACAAGATAAGGATTATCTGCGACCCCTATCCTGCCTCTGTGGTATTCGAATTTTCTCCTGGTGAGCACCTTCATCAAGATATCAGCATCTTGATCCTCCGTGGGAATGTATGAAAGTAACATGATCTTCCGCTGCACACAACCTCTGATATGATGACACTGGATGTCAATGTGTTTATATCTATCATGAAATACTGGATTAACAGAGAGTTTGATGCAACTCTGATTATCACAATAAATCACAGTAGGCTCTAAGTGTGAACTGAACAACCCGACCAGGATCTTCCTCATCCATATAGCCTTGCATGCAGCCAAACTCGCTACCATATACTTAGCCTCTACTGAAATGAGTGCCACAGATCTCTGCTTCTTGCTGTACTAAGAAACTGTTGTCGAACCGATACTAAAAATCCCTCCAGATGTGCTCTTTCTGTCCGTTGGGCTCCCTACCCAATCTGCATCCGTGAAGCCACATAGCCTCACTTCATCCAATTATCTGTACCATAATCCATATCCCGATGTGCCTCTAAGATATCTCAATACATGCTTGCCTGCCTTCCAGTAGAGCTTGGTAGGCTTAACCATAGCTTGTGAAAGCTGGTTAACAGCATAGCATATGTCAGGTTGTGTATTGACTAGATACATAAGCGACCCCACCAACTGTCGATAAATAGTGGCATCCACTACCTCCGCTGAAGTAGCATCCTCCTTCCTCCATCCACCAGGAAGAGGAGTATCAACAGGCTTGCAGCCATGCATGTTGAACTTGTCCAGTATTTCCCAGGCATACTTTCCTTGAGAAACAAACAGTCCATCACTGCGCTGCCAAATTTCCAATCCCAGGAAATAATGAAGGAGGCCCAAATCCTTCATCTCAAACTCCTTTACAAGATCAGCCTTGCATGAGTGTATCAACAGTTCATCACCTGTCAAAATCAAATCATCTACATAAAGTACAATGATCAACAACTTACCCTCCACCACAATCTGGTATAGGTTAGGGTCTGCCTCACTCTTAGAGAATCCAAGTCCAGTGAAATAATTTTCTATTCGTGTGTACCAAGCATGAGGTGCTTGTTTCAACCCATACAGCGCTCTCTTGAGCCTGCACACATGTGACTCGTTTTTGAAGATCTCGAAACCTTCGGGCTACTCTATGTACACCTCCTCCTCAATCACCCCATTGAGGAACGCAGTCTTCACATCCATCTGATGAATGTGCCACCCCATCTGCGCTAAGAGAGAAAGAATCATCCGTATGGAAGAATACCTTGCGACAGGTGCAAAGTTTTCCTCATCATCGATCCCCTCAATCTGTGAGAAGCCTCAGGCAAAAAATCTTGCCTTGTACTTCTCCACACTCCTGTCAGCTGCTTGCTTCACTTTGTAGATCCATCTCGAACCCACCACTGATTTCCCTTTTGGCCTTGGGATAATCTCCCATGCACTGTTTCTGACAATGGAATCATACTCTTCCACCATGGCATCTACCCATGCAGGATCCTCCACAGCTTCCCCGAAAGAGGATAGCTCCGTCACGATACACTTGCTCATAAGAGCCATGTATCCAGTATAGCAGTCAGGTGACTGTCTCTATCTGCGCTGTGATGTAGGTGCTCCTACAACCTTCTCTGCATCTTGAGCCAGTCGCTTAGCTTCTATAGTGTGCTTCCGCCCTCTGATGGTTGGCGCTGCTTGAGTGGTCTCTTCCACTCCATGAACCTCATCTTGTGGCTGATCCACATCCTGAGACTCATCCTTAGGAACTAATATCTCCTCATCTGCATGCAAGTTTGGCTCCCTCTCAAGCGAACACTTCATGGCTTTCTCCTCATGAAATTTGATATCCTGTCGCACAACAGTCTTGCGACTGTCTGGAAAATACACACGATAGTTGTGGGGTGTATCAGTGTACCCCACAAATATCCCAACCTCACGGTTACCTTCTAGCTTATTCACCGGCATCCTTAGTCACATGAATGTAAACAGGTGAACCAAAAATCCTCAAATGGGAAATATCAGGCCTCTTACCAGAAAACGCCTCCTCGGGTGTATTCATGCCAAGTATCCTGTGAGGACAAAGGTTCTGCACATATACTGCAGTATTACATGCCTCAGCCCACAAGTGTATGGGAAGGCCCTGATCATGCAACATCGCCCGTGCAGCACCCACGATTGTTCTATTTTGCGCTCAGCAACCCCATTCTACTGTGGGTTGTGAGGTGCTATGAGCTCTCTTCGAATTCCTTCTGTGCTGCAAAAGTCCTTGAATTCGCCAGAGATGAATTCACCACCATTTTCGCTCCTAAGAGCCTTCACCTGCTTCCCCGATTCTTTCTCAACTAGTGCCTTGAACTCACGGAACTTTTAGTATGTCTCGCTGCTATTACGCATGAAGAAGATCGAGCTTACAATAAAAATCATCAACAAATATCACATAGTACTGGCCTTTCTTTTGTTGAAGCTACTGAGAAAGGTCCACACACGTCTGTGTGAATTCTCTCAAGGATCGTCGTGGCGCGACTATCCTTCTCGTGAAAGGTTGCTTTCACAAATTTTCCCAAGGTACACCCCTTGCACTGATCTGACTGTGCAAGAGTACCTTTAGGAAGCCCAGTAGAAATCTGCTGCAATATCTTCAAAGCTCCATGGTGAAGGTGGCCCAATCTCTGGTGCCACAACTCGCCATCATCCCGGCTCACCACTCCTTCTGCCTTGCCTGCCATTGCTGCGCAGCCATCTACCTGCAATTGATAAAGGTTCTTAATTCGAACCCCTATCCTTGGTCTCACAGTGGTCTTCTTGCGTAGGAAAGCCTTTCCCTCGCTAAAGACAACATCATATCCCTTGTCTTCTAACATCTCCACACAGATAAGATTCTTCTTCAATCCTGGAACATGCATCACTTCCTTCAATACGAAGGGTTTACTAGACTCCCTCTCAAAGGAAATGGTACCGATACCGGTCGCACTGTATCTACCATTATCGCCCATCTCGATGTGCACTCCAAGATCTTTCTCATCCAATCAGTAAACAAATGTCGATCTCCTGTCATGTGAAAAGAGGCACCGCTGTCAAGAAACCACACTGATCCCATCATACTTGAGACCAAGCATGAAATCAGTGAAAAATCTAGCTCAAACTGTGAGGCTAAGGCCTCTCTAGCTGCAGATCCACAAGCTTGCTTATTTTTCTTCTTCTGTGGACAATTAGTGGTGTAATGTCCATGTTGGTGACAGTGAAAGCACTTCACCTTGGACATGTCCTGCTTCTTGCCTTTCGCACCGGATTGAGAAGAATTCTTCTTGCTCTTCCCCTTCCTTGCTTTGGCAGCCAAAGTGCAATTTTCTTCATCTGAGTTATTTGATGAAGATCCGTCCCTGGTACTTCACCTTATCTCCTCTTGCACAAGATCCGACCAAAGTCGCTCCCATCCTGGCAATTTCTCCCGACCATTGACAAAGTCCTGATAGGAATGCCAACTCTTCGGAAGCCCAAGGAGAGCCAAGCTCACCAAGTCCTCATCATCTACAGTCACCCCCACACTTCCCAGCTCATCCCTGTATTGGATGAACTTCGTGAGGTACTTGGGCATACTGTCGCCTTTCTCCATCTTTATGTTTCTGAGTTTATCCTTGAGCGCCAACTTCCTCTGGTCGCTCTTGCTTTGGAATAAATCTGTCAAAGCTTTCCACATCAAGAATGGAGAAGCCTTACCATGAAGGGTGGACACTATGTGATCCTTCACACCTTCCAACAGAATCCTTCGACACTTTGCTGTCTTCTTTTTCCATGCGTCAAGTACGGCAGCATCACTAGAAGTAGGTTTTGGAATTTCTGCATCTATGAACTCCTTCAACCCATTGTCATCCAGCACCACCTCCATCTTGTCCTTCCATGCAATATAATTCGACCTGCCCTCAAGGGCATACTCCAATCGCAATCCTTTGAAAGACATCTCAACTTCGACACCAAGAAAACACTGCTGCAAATTCGAATTCCACCAGCACAAAACTCAACTGCTTCAATGTTTTGCAATTGCTCCAATGATCAATATCGCTCTGATACCATGTAGAAATTTGAATAACTAATATATTATTCACCGAGATTCTCCTGATCACACACTATTTTAGCTTCATGCACAATACAGAATCTCTTCTACCATTGATCATCACATGCGGAAATAAAATCAATTTCATGCATACATTAAAACCACAAACAATCACACATATGAACACAGTATTTAATGGGAAATCTTAAAGCTGAAAACCCCAACTATCTGTATATTATATGTCATGGAGATCATGTAACAATCATTGTACAAATCTCCTCACAAGCTCTCAGCACAACCTCGAATTGCTACACACTATCAAGCTAGATCTAGCAAAACACATGCTCCAATCTTTTGCCACTTGATAGCCAGCCTCTATTGTGTAATCAATGCTATGGGATGGCTTCATTAAATAGATAAACCACTTGGCTTGTACTGCACAATCCTCATGGGCTTCTCCACCTATCTGTGTGTTGCAAATAGCAACAGTATAGTCACAACTGATAGTTAACTTGCTCTTTCACCTATTTCTGCACTGGTCTCCACTGAAACTGTCCATGCACTGAAGTTAACTGATGTATTCTTTAGTTGATTTATGAGTTTATAATTAGTGAATTAATTAATAATAAATTCACACCACTCTCACTAGTGTATCAATCAGTTAGACTAGATACAACTAGCTCAACTATGTTTAGATTAGTTAAACTGAACACAACTCCTTTAACTTCCTCAATCAACTCCACCAAACTCTCTCACATGAGTTCTAACTGAAGTATCCATGCAATAGCTCCACTTAACCCTCGGGAATAGCGTAATTCCTTCTGTCAGCTCCTGTGCCACATCTGTGCACTTAACTCAAGTGCTCCAAGAGAATAAGATAATGTTTATAGTCCAAATATTATTAAGAGCTAATAATATTCGACATATCTATTTTTAGACTGGCAATCTAAAAATAGATTTCGCCCAATATGTCTAAAAATAGAAGTCCATATATTTTTTCCGACTTGACCAACCATCCAAAAATAGCATCCTTCAACTCATAGAACATGATCCATATGTCTAAAAATAGACATAGTCTAAAAAATAGACTTTGCGCCAAAAACAGCCTGCGAGCCGACTTAGTGAAGGCGACTTCTTTCCACTAAGCTTCGTCATCTTGTTGCAATCTCAACAGGAATTAGCCATCTACATGTATTTCTTGACTCTTAGTTAGTGGTATCATAGTTAAACCAAGTTATTCAAAAATGGGATTCGCATCTATTTAGGAAATACTTGCATGCATGATGGTTAAGTCGTCACTTTGATCACATTACATTTACACACATACCAAGAGATCAAAATCAGGTAGTCTATCACATAGCTAACCATATCCTAGACTGGAATGCATCTCGTATAAACCATCATCCATAAAAAAATCATAAGCATAACATCCATCATAAACATATACAAACATAGAAAAATAACCATAGACACATCATAAGAGCCGCCAAAAAATACATCTCGCATATATACATCAAAAAATATGTGTCCCAGTATAAAAAACAAGTCACTGACCATCACATTAGTCAAATAATATACATATCATCAACGCAGGGATGCATCCTCATAATGGGTGCTTTCCCTGATCATAAAAAAATCTCTAGGTCCAAGCCCCACCTGGTGGGTCCTCCAGACCCACGTGAGCACCCGTTGCAAATATAGGAGAAAGAGTCACGAAAGCAAGTGCTACATTGTGCAAATTCGGGAGATGCACCCTCTCCTAGGCCATCACCGTCTCCAACTGTATGTCTTCCAGGTCGTCAAAATACCTGGTCAGAAAGCCTCGATTCAACCTCTCCAGCCGACTCCACGAATCTGCTAGATATGAAGCATGAACATCAGCCGCCTCATCTCAAGCTTTTGATACCAGTACTAGAATATAGGCAGTAGCCAAACTCTTCTAGACTGCTGCCACTCATGCCTCGACTACCTTAGCGCGTGCCAGGAGATCAACATCCTCGCCAGCATCTGTGGCGCTACTAGCCTCGCCTGAGGGACCCCCAACACACCCATGTCCCCCAATCTGTGCCTGACCCGCCCCAAGCGGGTCCCTCCTCCCCGGCTGGTGGCCTACCAAACAATCACTAGGATGACTTGTTGAACCCACATCTACAAAAGAAACCAAAAAACAATATAAGTGTCACCATCAAAGACATATAGATATATATATATATATATATATATATATATATATATATATATATATATATATATATATATATATATATATATATATAAAACAGAACTGTCAAAATGCAGAAAACAAAAAATTTCATACTCGCGGGACCCCATGCATAGCCAGGAGGGAGACTGATCCAAGTGGCTCCATAGACACACATAGGACAAAGAGGGCTTATGAAATCTTGAAATTAAAAGTGATAGGAAGGTGGTAAAACTTAGCTTCAGATTGAAGAGCTTGTCACCCTAATCACAACGGTGTGAATGGCGTGTCGATTCGAGCTCGTATAAGAAAGTTAGAGCAGTTTGAAGTTTTGTTAAGGCAAGGGAAGTGGGGCCCACAACATGCCACATGGCGTCCCAGTAAGCACGTGGGACCCACATGGCATCCCCTCAGATTTTGACACATGGTGCCCCTCCATTGGTCCTCAATCTACATAAAAAAACAAAACAAAAATATTTAAAAAAATAACCATATAACAAAAATGATTTTAAAATACATATAAAAAAAAATTGTATTTTAAATGGTTATATGGTTTACCATAACAAAAAAATGTATAACTTAATATATGAAACAAGCATATATATATTATATGTTTTGTTTTAAAATAAATACGTTACCGTATATGGTATAACAACCATTGTCATATTTTAATTCAGGTCGGTTGGGTCAAATATTAAACCATGGCCAAAGTAATAATAGGCCCATCCACGAATATTAACCAAATACATGAGGTTGGGTCAGGGCCGCGTGGAGAGGACCCCAGCCACCATGATTATAGAATGTTTAAACCACCCGAAGGCAGTGGAGAAGAGGATCGGCGGGGGTCGAACTCGCCCGGCCCACGTCGTCGGCCCCTAAGCAGGCGGTCCCAAAAGGAAACATATTAAAACCACATACAACAACTACCATACTTAAATACATTTCAACGTATTAAAACAAACCCAAACTGTTGTGTTTTAAAACAATTACGCACAAAATTGGGAGGGGGCATGGTTTGACCACCTGACCTCCTCCCCAAGATTGCGGATCTTAACCACTGCGCCAGCGGCTTCCTTTGCGAATTCCGCCTGATATTTCATATTTAAACCTAGTTCTTTAGTGCGCCAGGGGCAGAGGAGGTCGGAGGAGCAGCACGTAGTGTGAGGCACAGATCCATGAGCCAAATACAGGGGCAGTGGAACCCTGATTAAGCATCATCTTTAGGAGGACAAAATTCTCCCAGTGTCCAAATTGGAAAAGTTTTATATAGATTTTACACCTCTCAGCGACACAAGTCTGATGGCAGTGTTAGTTTTTGAAATGGAGGTTTCTATTTTTTGTCCATTTTCCATAAGGGAATGACGGTGTCGGATTTCAGCATGTGGACAATCGATTTCTCGTCATTCGACGCCATGTTTGTGATGGTGCATTCAGATTCAGGGATTGAGTAGCCTATTCTTCAGCTAGCATTAGCGTTTAGGTATATAAAGTGTTGTTGCCATGTAATTCATTGATTATTTTTGTAGGATGCTTTATGTCATGTCGATTCCTTCTTGATGTATGATGCAAAATCTTTATGTTTATTTGTTGTTGTTGATTCCTGTTGATGTAAGATGCGGAATATTTGTGTGTATTTGATGTCGTATGTATTTATCATTTATGGTGATTTATGTTGTGATATCCATTTGCTTCCTTGATGGTGACATACTCTTTGTCACCATGTGTGAATTTTTCATGCTGATAGGAGGTTTGTGATGAGTGAGAGTTCCTTGTAATGGAACATCTCGTGGAGAGACTTTGCCACTCAGGTTGAGGGCTTTTCCTGGTATGACAAGTCAATAGCATCCTTGTACATTATCACCAGTTACAACACTGAATGAAGTGGCCAACACCATCGAGACACCGAGACTCGAAGACGTAGTCCACACTCGACAAACTTCGTTATTAAACCTCTTGCGTTTTTTGTCGTATGATTGTTGACATGTTGTCCTCTTAATTATATCTTCATGTGTTTTCATTAATACTTTGAAAAATTAAATTATAACACATCAGCCGAAGCAAAAGGTATTGGTTAAAAGGGTAGCATAAATTTACCTGGATCAAGTGGTATCATAGCAGTCTTCTTGCTGATGTGAACCGCAAGCATGAACCATTGAATGTGCAACAATGGAGGATGTCAAAGGCATATCAGATGCCATTCTCAGGGTGTCCAAGAAAGCAGACATGTTGTATGAAGCTTATGAGAAACACGCGGTAGATAACACTGAGTTGAAAACACTTCTACAAGAGGAGAAGGAGAACAAACATCGATTGCAACTTCAGTTGCAAGCCATGACAGAGGCATTGAAAGAATTGAAGCACAACGACCAAAGTCTTCAAACAGATCATGATGCATTAAAACTTGTACAAGAAGAGAAGAAGGAGAAGTAACAATTGCAGCTTCAACTACAAGCCGCGACAGAGGCCTTGAAGGAAGTGAAGCATAACAAAGGCTCAGAGTAGCCCTCTTCACCTATTTCAAAATCGACATCTAAGGTAAAAAATTGTGATCATTCTTCATTTTCATATTCACATGCTATTATTTATGCTGGAAATGTGGAGACCCCCATTATAGGAACTGGCATGAGACTCCTTACCAAGATGGGTTACAAAGGAGGATGACTTGGCATTCATGGCCAAGGCATAACTCAGCCATTGGAGGTTGTGCAGAGACCTCACTACGCAGGTTTGGGATACACTGAAGGAGAATGATCAAAGGTGTCTGAAGCTCCCGCGACATTGATGAGACCATCGAGGAAAAATAATGATGGGAACACTTCACCATAATCTTATGGCAACGCATATTGCAGAGAAAAATCTGAGGAAAACTCTCATCTTCATAAGGACATCAAAGGAAAACAGACATTGTTGAACTCACTGGGGAAGAGGATTGATGCGAACACTTCACCCTCATCTCATGGAAGTGAATTTCGCAGTAGAAGAGTTGAGACAATATCTAATCACCATGATTGCACCAGAGACCACCAAGGAAGCTATAACAAGTCTCGATATTCGCAAGTTCATTTTGATTCTAAGCATGTTGCTAATCATGAATGTAAATCATGGCATAATAAAACTTGTCGTTTTTGTGGTTTACATAATCATTTCATTGTTGAGTATTGGAAAATAATGGCAGCACAAAGGAGTATGAGGCGTGAAAAGACTTCTCCGCAGCAAGGAAAGAAATTGGTTAAGAAAGTCTGGAGGAAAAATACCTTTTGCACCCATTGCAACCAAAGTGGCCATCAAAGAGCCACGTGTTCGAGGCTCCATCCAGAGCAGCACCTTAAGGACGAAGCGTCGGTGCGTGAATCGGCTGAAATAGATGTTCGACAAGAAAACGTGCCATGGGGAGATGATCCATTGACTTTGATAATTGAGAGATGGTTTTTCTAGATGTGGTAGTGTGTCATGGCCATGTTTGTAAATCATATGTTGCATTTTTTAACTGTAAAAGTGATGATGTGTTTTACATCGCTTATTAAGCAACCATGATATTTTGGCCTTGTTTTGTAAATCATGTGATGCATTTATTTCATGTAAAGGTGATGATGTGTTTGCCATCACTTCGAAATGCGACAATGATGTTTTTGGCCTTGTAGTTATAGCTGGGGTGTGATTTCCATTTGATTTAAACTTGACCACCGAGTATGTAAACTCGTGGCAAGTATGGAAATGTTTGGGTCATAGTTGGTCATAATATGAGCATGTAATTTGCAGGAGATTGTACTACATGTTTGCAGGGGATGCAGGTGTCAGCTCATCGCTTATGGCTCTGAAGGACAAAGGTGGAGGAGAAGGAAGGGTGACCTTTTAGGACATTTGTGATGCATACATAGTACACAACAGTTGCAGATTATTGTTGATGCTTTTGGAGGACCAAAATCTCCTCAGTGGGGAGGAATGATCCAGGTGGCTCCAGAGACACACACAAGAAAAAGAGGGCTTATGAAAGCTCGAAATTCAAAGTGACAGGAAGGTGGTAAAACTCAGCTTCAGATTGAAGAGCTTGTTGCCCTGATCGCAACAGTGTGAATGGCGTGTCAATCCGAGCTCGTATAAGAAAGTTAGAGCGGTTTGAAGTTTTTTTAAGGCAAGGGAAGTGGGGCCCACACCATGCCACATGGCGTCCCAGTAAGCACGTGGGACCCACATGGCAGCCCCTCAGCTGTTGACACATGGCGCTCCTCCATTGGTCCTCAATCTACATATAAAAACAACACAAAAGTATTAAAAAAAAATAAACCATATAACAAAAATCATTTTAAAATACATATAAAACAAAAATTATATTTTAAATGGTTATATGGTTTACCATAACAAAATTTGTTATAACGTAATATATGAAACGAGCATATATATATTATATGTTTTGTTTTAAAACAAATATATTACCGTATATGGTATAACTTTAATTCGGGTTGGTTGGGTCAAATATTAAACCATGCCCAAAGTAATAATAGGCCCATCCACGAATGTTAACCAATGACATGAGTTTGGGTCGAGGCCACGTGGAGCAGACCTCGCCCACCATGATTATACAATGTTTAAACCACCTGAAGGCAGCGACAAAGGGGACCGGCAGGAGTTGAACCTGGTTGGCCCCCAAGCGGACGATCCCTAAAGGCAACGTATTAAAACCACATACAACAACTGCCATAATTAAATACATTTTAACGTATTAAAACAAACCCAAATGGTTGTGTTTTAAAACAATTACGCACCAGATTGGGAGGGGGCGGGGTTTGACCACCTGAGTTCCTCCCCATGATTGCGGAGCTTAACCACTGCGCCAGCAGCTTCCTTTGGGAAGTCCACCTAAAATTTCATATTTAAACCCAGTTCTTCAGTTCACCAGAGGAAGAGGAGGTCGGAGGAGCGACACACAATTCGAGGCATGGATCCATGAGCCAGATGCAGGGGTAGTGGAACCCTGATTGAGCATCATTTTTAGGAGGACAAAATTTTCCCAGTGTCCAAATTGGAAAAAATTTATATGGATTTCACACTTCTCGGCGACAAAAGTCTGATGGCAGTGTCAGTTTCTACAACAAAGGTCTTGATTTTTCGGCCATTTACCATAAGGGAATGACGGTGTCGGATTTCAGCATATGGACAGTCGATTTCTCGCCATTCAATGCCATGTTTGTGATGGTGCATTCAGATCCAGTGATTGAGCAGCCTATTGTTCAGCTAACATTAGTGTTGAGGTATATGAAGTGTTTTTTCCATGTACTTTATTGATTATTTCGGTAGGATATTTTATGTCATGTCGATTCCTACTTGATGTATGATGTGGAATATTTATGTTTATTTGTTGTTGTTGATTCCTGCTGATGTAAGATGGATAATATTTATGTGTATTTTATGTGGTATGTATTTATCATGGATGTTGATTTATGTTGTGAGATCCCTTTGTTTCCTTGATGGCGGGATACTCTTTGTCACCATGTGTGAAGTTGTCATCTGATAGGAGGTTTGTGATGAGTGAGAGTTCCTTGTAACGGAACGTCTCGTGGAGAGACTTTGCTATTCATGTTGAGGGCTTTTCCTTGTATGAAAAGTCAACAACATCCATGTAAATTATCACAAGTTACAACACTGAATGAAGCGGCCAACACCATCGAGACACCGAGGCCCGGAGACGTAGTCCACACTAGACAAACTCCGTTATTAAACCTCTTTCTTTTTTGTCGTATGATTGTTGACATGTTTTCCTCTTAATTATATATGCATGTGTGTTCGTTAATGATTTGAAAAATGCAATTCTAACACATCGACCAAAGCAAAAGGTCTTGGTTAAAAGGGTAGCATAAATTTACCCAGATCAAGTGGTATCAGAGCGGTCTCCTTGCTGATGTGAACCACAAGCATGAACCATTGAACGTGCAGTAATGGATGATGTCAAAGACATGTACAAGACCATGCTCAGGGTGTCCAAGAAATCGGACATGTTGTATGAAGCTTATGAGAAACGAGCAGTAGATAACCCTGAGTTGAAAACACTTCTACAATAGGATAAGGAGGAAAAACATCAATTGCAGCTTTAGTTACAAGCCACGATAGAGGCATTGAAAGAATTGAAGTGCAACGACCAAAGTATTCGAACAGATCACGATGCATTAAATACACTTCTACGAGACGAGAAGAAGGAGAAGCAGCAATTGCAGCTTCAAATACAAGCAGCGACAGAGGCCTTGAAGGAAGTGAAGCATAACGAAGGCTCGGAGAAGCCCTCTTCACTTGTTTCAAAATCGACATCTGAGGTAAACAATTGTGATCATTCTTCAATTTCATATTCACATGCTATTATTTCTATTGGAAATGTGGAGATCCCCATTAGAGGAACTGGCATGAGACTCCTTACCAATATGGGTTACAAAGGATGAGTACTTTCCATTCATGGGCAAGGAATAACTCAGCCATTGGAGGTTGTGCAGAGACCTCGCTACACAGGTTTGGGATACACTAAATGAGAATGCTCAAAGGTGTCTGAAGCTCCCACGACAATGATGAGACCGTTGAGTAAAAAGAATGATGGGAACACTTCACTGTCATCTTATGACAACACATATTGCAGAGAGAAAGGTGAGGCAAGCTCACATCTTCATAAGGAAATCAAAGGAAAATAGACACTGTTGAATCACCAAGGAAGAGGATTTATGGGAACACTTCACCCTCATCCCATGGAAGTGCATGTTGCAGTAGAAGAGCTGAGACAAGCTCTCAGCACCACGATTGCACTAGAAACCACCAGGGAAGGTATAACAAGTCTTGATATTCGCAATTTCATTTTGATTATAAGCATGTTGCTAATCATGAACGTAAATCATGGCATTTGAAAACTTGTCATTTTTGTGGTTTACATAACCATGTCATTGCTGAGTGTTGGAAAATAATGGCAGCACAAAGGAGAATGAGGCATGAAAAGCCTTCTCCACAGCAGGGAAAGAAATTGGTTAAGAAAGTTTGGAGGAAAAATACCTTTTGTACCCATTGCAACCAAAGTGGCCACCAAAGAGCCACATGTTCGAGGCTCCATCCAGAGAAGCACCTTAAGGACAAAGCATCGGTGCATGAACCGGTTGAAACATATGTACGACAAGAAAACATGCCACAAGGAGATGATCCATTCACTTTGGTAAGTGAGAGATGGTTTTTCTAGATGTGGTAGTGTTTCACGACCGTCTTTGTAAATCATATGTGGCATTTTTTAACTGTAAAAGTGATGATGTGTTTTCCATCGCTTGTTAAGAAACCATGATATTTTTGCCTTGTTTTGTAAATCATGTGATGCATTTCTTTCATGTAAAAGTGATGATGTGTTTTCCATCACTTAGAAATGTGACAATGATGTTTTTGGCCTTGTAGTGATAGTTGGGGTGTGATTTCCATTTGATGTAAACTTGACTACCGAGTATGTAAACTTGTGGCAAGTATGGAAATGTTTGGGTCATAGTTGGTCATAATTTGAGAATTTAATTTGCAGGAGATTGTACTACAGATTTGCAAGGGATGCACATGTCGACTCATCGCTTATGGCTCCGAAGGACAAAGGTGAAGGAGAAGGAAGGGTGACCTTTTAGGACATTTGTGATGTAGACATAGTACACAGCAGTTGCATATTATTGTTGATGCTTTTGGAGGACCAAAAGATCCTCAGTGGAGAGGAATGATACAGGTGGCTCCAGAGACATACACAGGACAGAGGGCTTATGAAAGATATAAATTCAAAGTGATGGGAAGGTGGTAAAACTCAGCTTTAGATTAAGGATCTCGTCACCCTAATCTCAACGGTGCGAATGGTGTGTCAATATGAGCTCGTATAAGAAAGTTAGAGCAGTTTGAAGTTTTTTTAAGGCAAGGGAAGTGGGGCCCACATCATGCCACATGGCATCCCAGTAAGCACATGGTACCCACATGGAAGTGATCTGAAATTACTATATTATTTTTGTTGTGCTAAGTGTCTTTCAGTTTTAAAAACATGTGCATAATTGGTTCATTAGTTTTCGTAAGGATTGAGGAGTTTTTCCTTGATTTGTAGATGATTTTTAGTGAATTAGAAGCATAAAATAAGCATAAATAACACTGAACAACAGTGTAAAATAGAGAAATAATTCACCACATGAAATTTACACGGCAGGCATGATGAAGCAGTTCACCCCTCTTGGGCTACATCTGCTGGTCTAGCTCCCAATGGATTGTCCATCTTTCATTGTGCTCAAAATTTTTCTATTACATGTAGTTACAGTGCTCTAATGGCTATTTTCTCTGCACCAATGGCTTCAAAATTCTAAAATTAGTAAAAAATGACTCTTCATTCACTCATAATGGTCAAAAATTTGACCTCCTACACTTTTGCCCAATATCTCCTAGGAAAGCTCCACTAAAAGTAGAGAACTCCAGTTAATTGGAGTTAAAAATGGGCAGGCTACCAAAAATGGTGTGCCCCTAACCTTTTCCACGGAAACTGAATGCGCATTTAATTTTACGGTTTGGGTGGTGGCCACATGCATACCCCCAAACCGTTACAAAGCCTGGCGGTTAGCGGAACCCAAGGCGAAGACTGTAGTTAAAAGGTTTGAACCACGGGTTGTGCTGTCGGGTTAATGTTTATCTGCGCGGTTGGAGTTTTCGTTTAACATTGCCATGTGACATATACTATGGAACTGCTAGCAGGTTGGGACCACCGGCGGTTCCCAACCCCCAATTTCAATTGTAATAAACCATAATACAAACCTGACATCCAATATGGTTAAGAAATAATGCATAAAGTAGTTGGTAAGCCATGCGCATGCCCGAAGGGAGGTCAGGGGGTCGAGCCCTCTTGCCTCCAACAAAATTTTGGAATACAGTTACAGGGACATGTGGCAGCCTCAAGATTGGCCACGTGGCACCTTCTAATTGGCTCATCCAACCCCATACCTTAAAATAGAAACCTGACACTTGTCATCCAACGATTGGTCCTAAGAAAGGAATATTCTCTTTTGCTTACTGTACATCCACTTTTCTAACTGTGCATCCCAGTCAAACCTAGTCAAATTGTTGTAATTTTTACTTGTTTGGTATTTCGATCAGAACACAATATCTTTTTCATACGACATCGGTTTTTCGAACCGTTCATGGCGCCGAAATCAGGAAGACGAGATCTACGAAACCATCCTAGTTTCAACCCAATCCTGTAACTTTGAATTTTGAGAAAAATTTATAAACTCCTGATCAAGTAGCCCCTCAACTGTTGACACATGGCGCCCCTCCATTGGTCCTCAATCTACATTAAAAAAAAAAAAAACAAAACAAAACAAAACAAAAATAAAAACAAAAACAAAAACAAAACAAAAAACATATAACACAAATCATTTTAAAATACATATAAAACAAAAATTGTATTTTAAATGGTTATATGGTTTACCATAACAAAATTTGTTATAACGTAATATATGAAACGAGCATATATATATTATATGTTTTGTTTTAAAACAAATACATTACCGTATATGGTATAAAAACCACTGTCATATTTTAATTTGGATCGGTTGGGTCAAATATTAAACCATGGCCAAAGTAATAATAGGCCCATCCACGAATATTAACCAACGACATGAGGTTTGGTCGGGGCCACGTGGGGCGAACCCCACCCACCGTGATTATACAATGTGTTAGAACCCTGTAATTTACAGTATCACAAGGTGACTGTGTATTTTCTCTTTGAAAATTTTTCATACTGTACATAGATGTCAATAGTCAAAATCTTCTCCAAAGGAAGCAAAGGCAGCAAAGAAGCAGTTAAGGTAGAAAAACAACAAAGGCAGAGTCGTGAACCTTAACAGCAAATTGGATCAACTTGTGAATGATTCAAGTATTCTACGAACAAATAGAAAGAAACGAATGGGCATGGCCAAAGAAACAAAGTCGACAAGCCATAGCAAGGGAGCAATGAGGACTGTTGGATCTGAGCATCGATCAATGGCGGGGATTAAACCGCATATCGCATATCGGCAAGTTTCACAGTTATAAGTTAAGCGCTCGCAATGTATTTTGTTTAAGTTTCAATGCAGTTGACTTCACAACAGCTCTGCCCCCCACTTCAAGCCGCTTGAAATACATAGAAACCTCATAAACCTTACCTTACAGTGGAAACCTTTCTCCTCTTTATAAACTCCGCCGATGCAGTGGGCTCCATCTTCATTCTGCCACATCATCCTCCGATAGCGCAAATTGCACTTTGTGGAAAATAGCGCTTACTGCATTTCCCAAACTCTAAACTCAGCGATATGCGGTAAAACATAAATATTGCGATGTGCGATGTGAGTGGGTCCCAATCGCGTACAACACTTCGCAAGTTTTAGTATTTAACCCCTGCGCTCATAATAAAACCTAAGATTTGTGATTTGTGATGCGGGTCCGATCCCACCTTACCTACCACGTCACCTCCCTCTTCACATTGCATTGTCAATTCCTTTTATTTTATCATAAACTGTAAATATTGCGATGTGCGATATTTCTATGGATGCGATTCGGCCTCAAAACTAAAATCTAAACTTTTTCAGGTTCGGGTATATGAATTTTTACGCTGTTTTGCTTTGAAAAGGGGTTAAACACGACTGAAAGGGCTTGGGTAGCAAAAAGTCATCAAGGGTTGAGTCGAGAAAGGCGTTTTTGCAAACTTGTTATGTTATAACAGTAGAAATGGAAAAGGCAACAAACTCATCGGGACAATCACTAATCAATGTAAAGTGGCTATCCCTGCACTAGATTTAATTACCAAACGCCAGTTTTCTGAAAATTAGGGCCAGATGTCAAAGCCACCATTGTTTACCTCTTCGTGACCATCACAGCCACCTCCAAGCTTATTTTTTGATCTTCTGAAGAGCCATCGAAGCGTTTGGATCCACGAAGAGTTGCCCAGAATTAATTCCAGAGGCGGTATTGCTGTCAGTTATTTTCTGTTCAAGCCTTGCATGGCCACACTTGTCATTTTCTGCTTAAATTGTAATCAATGAAAGGTTTCCAAGTAAGATAGGGCAACTGACTTAGTCTTTAGTTAAATATCGAATGCCTTAGCATTATCAAGGGTTGGAAGGTTGGAAAATTGGACCCTGCTAAAACTTACACTGTAAGAATTATTTGAGCATTGTAACTGTTTGAGCTAGGCATCAATAATAAGAGACTGTTCACAGGATTCTTGAGCTATGTTAATGGTGATGTTCTTCCTCTGTGTTAATTTTTTTTCTCTATCTTTTCATGGTGTGCATCAATTTATTTGATTTCAAAATAGAAAATTTAGATTAATATTTGCTAAGAGAGCACATTAATTATGTATGTGTTTGTTATCGTAATGTTTTCCTTTGAAACATGAATACAGAATTCAAAGACACTCTGCTCTGAATTTAAGTTGAACCTTAATCTCCTTGTCCCATCTCATATTCACACTGCTAGTAAGATCCAGTCTACATAGTTAGCTTGTCCTGTGAAAGCCCTTGAAAATTTCATGCACAATTCAACCTTTTATGACTTCATAGCCCAATGGACTAGTCTCACAGCTCTATCTATCCAACCACCCAATCAATCAAAAAACAACCCCCCATCACTATAGCTAGCCTAATATCAACACTTATCATTATCAAGTAAAATCATAAAAATAGAGAGAGCCCTCTCTGAGTCTAGGAAGGTTAGGTCCTGGACTCTAAAGTGGTTTGATGTTGTCCTATGTCATTTGTTTTTCCAATCTTACAAATTACGGAGTGATAACATAATGGCGACCATATTGGGGAGGTGTTATTGAAAAAGCATAATATTTCTTCAGAACTCAAAAACCCCAGTCAAACCATTGTATGATTTGAGTATTTTCCAAAATTGGTATCTGGTTGTTGATGGTGGACAACAAGCCATACACAAGAAAGTTGAAATCATCCACCTAGTGACTCCAATTCAGATCAGTTCCATTCAAAGACTCCACTGGAGGAAGGGCTTGAAACATGACCAGTCAACCTAGAAAGAGAAATTATTCAAGATCAAATTGGATTCAAGAAATTGTTGTTTTTATCTGTAACTATGTTCTATCCTACTTTAATCCTGATCAAGAGTACATTGCTAAGGTTTACATTGATCATTGGAATATTGATGAACCTCAAGGAGCTAGGCCCCAAATTGTAGACCATGTACATACTTTTACACCTGTGCATATCCCTGATGCACTCGTAGAAAACCTAGTGGCACATGAGCCTTGTACTTCATCACCTGCTCTTAAAAAAGCTCCAGATGGTTATAAGCCTCTGGATTTACTACCTATACCTGTAAAATTCCCAGACATATTCAAGCCTCTATTTTTGCCTCCTATCCTCCATGACCTCCCTGCAAATTTTATCAATTATATACCCGGATTTGAAGGAAAAAATGCTAAGATCACTGCTGAAAAACACATTCAGAATCTTGCGGATTTTCTTGATCAGTACGAGGTGGACGAAGATGATGTATGTATTAAGATTTTTTCCTTGTCATTGTAAGGTAAAGTTAAAAACTGGTTTAAAGATCTTCTAGCTGCCAGCATTAGAAATTTTCATCAATTCACTCAAGTTTTCCTAGATAGATGGGTGGTTGTGGGAAATGTTTTTCTCATCATAGAAGAGTATAACCATTTAAAAAGATAGCATGCAGAGACAGTACAACATTTTTTAGCCAGGTTCAATAAGGTACACTATTCCATTCCTGCTAAGATAAGGCCACCCCGAGGATTAGCTCTCTGGCACTCCCCGGATGCATTTGACCCAGAGATGGCATTCAAGTTAAGAGAAAGGGACCCTGCAACCCTTGAAGAAATGAAAAATGTGGCAGTTGATGTGGAAGCCAACCTGCTGAACAAAGAGGAAAAATTAAAGGTTGTGGAGAAGGATAAAATAGAAAGAGAGTGATTGATATCTTCAGAGATAAAGCTAGATATGTTGACAAACACAGTCAATGAAATGATGCATATGATTAGAAGGAAAGAGGAACTTGGTGTTCAGATACCTCCTGTTCCATTAGTTACGGAAAAGACAAACATCAATGCACCAAAGCATTTTGCAGCCCATCCTGGACACCCTAAAATAGAAAATGATTGTTTCATGTACCCTATCCACAACATAGTCAAAGATGAAGTCCAAAATCAGAAGGAGGCAGGGAAATCCTCAACAACAATGTACATGATAGATGACCTTTCATACAGAGGTAGCCATCTCAAATATGATTATCAAGAGGAAGACTATAAGGTTGAGATTGAGGATGATTGTTCAAAGAAACCAATACCATTTTCTTGGAAAGAACAAACTTAGTTATCATAATGCAAAGATGACAATCAAACTCTACATGCTTAGCAAGATTGTAAGGAGGAAAATGCAGGAAGTTGTCAAGTAAGTACAAAATGCCTTCCTCTATCTTTTGCCTCACTCTTATGAGAGCATTACAAGCAGGCTGCAAATAGGAAGGAGGAGGAATGCTATAATGAGTCAGTTGAGGAAAATAGGGATGATACAAAACCTTTTTCAGATCCAGAAGTTCTCCCCCTGAGTCATCTTGAAATCACAGAATCTGAAATAGAGGAGGAACCAATACATCTTGAGTCTTTACCCTTATGTTTCAATTAATTTCAGATTGTGAAAGGGAATCTGGACTACATTCTATTTGATAATCACAAGAGAACAGAACTCTCTCACCAATCAGATGAGGAAATCAGGGATGATAAAATATTTGTTTTAGATCCAGGGGTTCAGCCCTTGAGTTCTTTTGAATGTCAAGTAGCAGATGAAATCACAGAATATGAAACAGTTGATGGATTGATCCAGTTTGATAATCTACCTTTGTGCTTTAATGCATTTCAGATTATAAAAGGGAATTCGGATCACATTCTGGCTAATATTTATAAGAAGAACATGAGGTCTTAGAAGAACCAGCACTACCATCTAAAGCACCACATGACCTAATAGCAGACGCTTTGGATGGTTTTTGCTTTCAAATTCAATCTTCATGTGTTCATAATGCTCTCAAAATCTGGTATGATATGGATATGATCAAAAAATCTTCCCCATTGTCTGATTCAGTAGAATTAGTGGCACAACACTCATTAGGTAGCATGCACACATGTTCTGAATTGATTGAAGACCAGGAGAGCACATCTGCAGTACCAGGATATGAAGCTGAGTTGGATGAGTCAGAATACCCAGAAATAAATCAAGAGTATTTTGATCCAGTGGTTGTCTATATGGAGGAATTGGTCTTTACAAAGCCAGCACATATTTCCATCATGTTAGTTTTTTTTCAAAGGTACCAAGATCCATGTAAACAAGATCAGACCAGGTATTTCTATCAAGCACCATTGCTAGGTTTGTCTCTGAACATGGTGAAGAGTAATGAAAGAACAAAGATATTAGAAAATTTTCTTGACTGGTTGCACTGGCATTATTGTATTGTTTAGAAGGGCAGCCATTTCAGTAGATTAGGGTAGGTAGGTGTGCAAATAAGCTCAGTATTTTGAGCATTTTTCCATTTTTAGTTTTAGATTTCTTTCTAGTTTTCAGATCAAGTATGCTCTAGACTTTAGTGTTCAGAGAGTATTGACCTCATCTTGAAGGTTTTCAGCCACAGATATTGTAGCAGATCAGGTTGCAGGGTTGGGATCAACCCAATGGATCAGGCCACTAGTCTGCGGTGTTCTTGACACCTCCTGAAGGAGATTCCATCCCTAGCTGCAGCCACTGTTAGAACCATGTAATTTACAGTATCACAAGGTGACTGTGTATTTAATCTTTGCAATTTTTCATACTATACATACATTTCAATATTCAAAATCTTCTCCAAATAAAGAATCAAAGGAAGCAAAGGCGGCAAAGAAGCAATTAAGGCAGAAAAACAACAAAGGAAGAGTCATGAACATGCTGGGTAGAGTCGTGAATGTGATTGGGTAAAATCGTGCATGTTTGGGTCGAGTCATGAATGCTAAAGCGAGTCAAGTTGTGAATGAGTCAAGTATTCTATGAAAAAATAGAAAGAAATAAACGGGCATAACCAAAGAAACAAAGTCGGCAAGCCACAACAAGGGAGCAGTGAGGACCGTTGGATCTGAGCATCAATCAACGGCGGGGATTAAATCGCATATCGCATATCGGCAAGTTTCACTGTTATAAGTTAAGCGCCTGTAATGTATTTTTTTTAAGCTGCGATACGGTTGGCCCCACAACAGCTCTGCCCCCCACTTCAAGCTGCTTGAAATACATAGAAACCTCATAAACCTTACCTTACCACAGAAACCTTTCGCCACCTTATAAACTCTGCCAATGCAATGGGCTCCATCTCCATTGTGCCACATCATCCTCCGATAATGCAAATCGCACTTCACAGATTTTAACGCTTACCGCATTTCCCAAACTCTAAACTCAGTGATATTCGGTAAAACATAAATATTGCGATGTGCAATGCGAGTGGATCCCAATCGCGTACCGCACTTCCTAGGTCCTGGAATCCAAAGTAGTTTTATGTTGTCCTCTGTCATTTTTTCTTGCCAATATTACAAATTACGGAGTGATAACACAATGTGTAAACCACCCAAAGGCAGCGGAGAAGGGGAGCGGCGGGGTTCGAACCTACCCAATCGACGTGGTCAGCCCCCGAGTGGGTGGTCCGAAAAGGAAACGTATTAAAACCACATACAACAACTACCATACTTAAATACATTTCAATGTATTAAAACAAACCCAAATGATTGTGTTTTAAAACAATTACGCGCTAGATTGGGAGGGGGCGGGGTTTGATCACCCGACCTCCTCCCCACGATTGCGGATCTTAACCACTGCGCCAACAACTTCCTTTGGGAATTCTGCCCAAAATTTCATATTTAAACCCAGTTCTTCAGTGCACCAGGGGCATAGGAGGTCGAAGGAGCGGCACGCAGTTTAAGACGCGGATCCATGAGCCAGATGTAGGGGTAGTGGAACCCTGATTGAGCATCATTTTCAGGAGGAAAAAATTTTCCATTGTCCAAATTGGACAAATTTTATATGGAATTTACATCTCTCGATGACACGAGTCTGATGGCGGTGTCAATTTCTGCAACAAAGGTCTCGATTTTTCGGCCATTTTCTAGAAGGGAATGCCGGTGTCAGATTTCAGCATGTGGACAGTCGATTTCTCGCCATTCGATGCCACGTTTTAGATGGTGCATTCAGATCCAACGATTGAGTAGCCTATTCTTCAGCCATCATTAGATTTGAGTTATATGAAGTGTTTTTTTCCGTGTAATTCATTGATTATTTTTGTAGGATGCTTTATGTCATGTCGATTCCTGCTTGATGTATGATGCAGAATCTTTATGTTTATTTGTTGTTGTTGATTCTTGTTAATGTAAGATGCAGAATATTTATGTGTATTTCATGTGGTATTTATTTATCATGAATGGTGATTTAAGTTGTGAGATCCCTTTGTTGCCTTGATGGCGGAATACTCTTTACCACCATGTCTGAAGTTGTCATGCTGGTAGGAGGTTCGTGACGAGTGAGAGTTCCTTGTAACGGAACATCTTGTGGAGAGACTTTGCAACTCATGTTGAGGTATTTTCCTTGTATGACAATTCAACAACATCCATGTACATTATCACCAGGTACAACATTGAGTGAAGCGGCTAACACCTTCGAGACACCGAGGCCTGGAGATGTAGTCCACACTAGACGAACTACATTATTAAACCTCTTGCATTTTTTGTCGTATGATTGTTGACATGTTTTCCTCTTAATTATATCTGCATGTGTGTTCATTAATGCTTTGAAAAATGCAATTCTAACACATTAGCCGAAGCAAAAGGTCTTGGTTAAAAGGGTAGCATAAATTTACCCGGATCAAAGACCCATGGATGGATCCCCCCAGATATCCATCCCTAAATATGGGAACTTAAGGAAAACCTGTGAGTTTGACTCAAACCATGCCTCGACCATTAGATCCCAATAGCGGCATGCCTCTCCCCCACCACCACGGGGCATCACATGTGCCCATAAAAACATCTGAGGATCCCTCATAGGACCTAGGGGCACTGACACAAAGGGTCGTAACATCACAACCCACTCATAAATAATGCTACAGAGGATGCTCGCATAAGAAAAGGTCTTGATAGCACCCCTCTGGGCCTTAGCCAGCTGAGTGACCATCCCTTGGTAGACATAGTGGACCCAATAAAAAAGTGACCGGCCTAAAGTTGACGCAAAACCGCAATCTGCGGACCTGACACTCAATGGATCGTCGTCGACCAAGACAGGAGAACTATCATCGCCAAAGAAACCGTCTCAACCAAGTCCATGATAGAACTCACACAGATACAACACCAGGTGATAGGATTAGGACCGCAATATCTCTCCTCCTCAACCCAATGATGGATGTTCACTCCCCCAGGGGGGAGTGGATAAGGAAGTGGCTCCCCTGAGGCAAGAGTCATGTCACAAAATAAACATCATCTTAGGCTAGATCACGACATCTCTATGGCACAAGACCATAACGCAACATCTCTTATTCCAACATCAGACCAGGTAACGTAGGAACCCATCCTGGGACCTCAATATGTTGTTCTCTAATAACTTAAGTAAACCATACTGAGTTAGGGTCTCTTAATCATGGGGATATTAGGCCACTTCCACGTAGATATTACGCTAGTCCCGCTCTCGCCACAAAATCCTGCCACCAGGAAAAACACCAAAAATAAATTTTTGATAAAAAATAATTAAAATTTTCAAAAACTAGGCCTCCCTGCACCTGTAAAAGACCTATGCCCATTGACCGCGCGTATGTAACAGACACAGGAGAGCTGCGCAACGTGCAAAATCTTCCCCATCCACGAGGGCCTCGGGAAAAACTCATTCTTTGCGCGAGGACCGCATGGGCCATCCTTGATTGCCCACACGGTCCTACCCAAAAATGGGCATAAAATCCATAAAATTTCACATTTGTACGGACCACCCACTCATGAAAATGACAAAAATAAAAAGCAAGAAATTGAAGGTCCTACCTGACATTGAAAGCGTGAATCCCGGGTACTCAGGTAGACTGCAATGGTAAGAGAAGGTTGGGAAGGTAGCTTCGCTCTGACCTCAGACCCTCAAAAGACACAAACGATTTTAAATGAGCCATATTGGCTTATATATCTCCCTTTTTCATTTTTAAACAGACCATAACTAGAGCTCAGTGCACCTAATCACAAAACCGTGAGAAACATAGTGATCAACACTCCATCATGTTAAAACCAGGCCCCATAGATCCAAGTTTCAAAAAAAGTAATTTTCAGGCACAACGCCCACCAAACTTCAATTCAGGTATGCCCTCTCTTGTCACTTAGAAATTCAAGTTGTTTCCAAAATATTTTTATAAAAAAAATATGCTTTTACTTGGGGTATTGGTTGCAGGTATTACAAACACGCCTAATCCCCACCTGTCCCAGCCAACAAAAGTACAAGAGTAGGTGTTATTCTACCCCCAACATGATAGGCTTCCCTAAAAATCTTTGCATATCCTGACATCATTTCTCCAGTGAAATAAAACCCTAGGTTCATTCACCCAACCATGTTTATCGTCACCCCATATTGCACATGATAAGCACCCTTTCAGGTCGGTAGAGCCTTAGTATCTATGGCATCCATCACTCATGTAGAACGCACACCAAGGTCTGGAGCCATGGCCATAAACTTTGGCCCGGGAAACACTTCATGTTCATGCACCCACCATAAATTTTCAAGTCAAAGGTTTACCCATTGCATGTTAAAACCCATTGTTCTTGGGCCACCACTCTCTACATGGTGGATCAACAAAAAATGCATCACTGCATATCACATTTGGCTTATCACACCCCCATGAGCATAGCCCATCTGCGACATTTCATCTGCCTCATCACCCTCACACCGAGACCAACCAATGGGGCCCCCACCCTTAGCAAAATACACTCCTCACATCATAGTGCAAGATTATTCGTGATAATGGGGCACCCTTCTCTGTGCTTGTACATCAAAACCACTTTCATATTCTTTTGGCAAGTGTACAAAGATTTTTTTTAGGAGAAGACTCCCACCCACCCATTTACATTTCTTACCTGGAAAGAGTCCCTAATCACCCTTGGTCAAAGATATACATTATTTACTCCAACCAGTCATGACAATCACAACAACCATACACCCATCCTGGGAAACCTACTGACCCCAGGGGTTTCCCCATCATAAATTGTTATGACTGTCACCACTCGCATTGACAACTACGACCTCGGGCCACTTAACCACCATCATCAGTTATAGCCATTTCTCACCATTGTGCCTAGTTAACCCATCACATTACGCCCTGCTACATCAGAAACCCGGTTCCCTTGCATCAACACTCACTTTGATCGGTTGATGCTTCCTTCTTGTCAACTTCAACAACTATTTCCTAGGAAGGAAGTGGTACCTTAGATGACTCCTCACTTCAATCGAGGCATCTTCGTATGGCACGTTGGCAATCATCATTTCCCATTGATTTCATCGATCCTCTTGACATTAGACATCAACATAATTTTTCATGTCCAAGATGGTATCATAATTCATAACCGTTGCACTTTCTCAATATTCGTCGAAGACCCATATACCAGTACTCATATATTTCAACAATTCTTACACGGGAAGGTCCCCAATAGTCAAAGACCCATGAATCCAATGAGAGTGTTCTATAAACGTGTCATGCATGTGGGTACCACATTCAACATTTTTTTTTCAAATAAAAAATGCCCCCGAGGGCATCAACAAACGTCGTCATCAACCAGCAGTAGGTCACCAACTACAAAATATGATATAACAGAAGTAGTATCTGTCAAATCAGCTTAACTAGTTAAACATCACGAGCATGGGACATGCCCGCCTCGTAAAAATATTGCTTGTTTTATCTCTTGCAGGTTTCCTACAGAGAATGTTGTCTTTTTTACTTAAGATAAGGGATCTCTCAACTCAGTTCCAAAGCAAGTTACCCTCTCTCTCTCTCTCTCTCTCTCTCTCTCAACAGGATCACACAAAAAATAAAGTATAATGTATTTCAGCTATACGGTTCTTCCTAGACCTCATATATTAGGGGGAAGATGTCAACACCAAAAAATCGTACAAGAAAAAGACATTAAAAATTTCAAGAAGAAGGTATTGATGAATATTTTTAAAGAAGGAATACATTAAGGCAGACTAAAATTTAATTTTTCCTAACATTCAAATGGTAATTAATGGTTAGCGCACCTGCATCAAAAAAAAATTTAGACAACACGGTTATTCCTTCAATAGTCGCGCGGTCCTGAAGATGGAAAAATGTCACCATCCAGGACCAGTTGGCACGCTTGGTTTATTATGATTCTCCACCTAGTACTGTCAAGGACAGATGGATTTGAGCCACCTTGAGGAGTAAATGCAACCAACAAAGGAATCCCTCCTCCACTCTAATGTCATTATCCATCTTGGGCCGAGAGAAGAGGGAGGAATTCAAAAAATGTCTATATAAGCCGACCTTTGGAAGAAGAATTGGAGACACATTATTATGCTAGCCAAATTTCTTCATAGAAAACCAGCTTGCATAGTCCAGCAATAGAGGGATTGGAAGGAATCCTATGTTGGGCAACCCATATCTTGGTCTAAGAGAGAGAGGTCCACTATTTGATCTTGATCTACAATCCTTTGAGAGAGGGAAGAGAAGCTTGCAGGAACTCGAGGGAAGGAGACCTCCTTGTTTTGGGTATTTGATCTCCATAGCTCAAAGGACCCTCTTCAAGTGTTTAGCATTGTATCTTTTTTACCACCAGCACCTAATAAAGGGAGAATTCTCCACTTGTGTTATTAGGTTGTTTGCTCATTCGAAATTTTATATTTTGCATATTTTGTTTTGTTTTGTTCTTAGTGTCATATGCTTAGTTTTCCCTCAAACTTAGTTTACATTGTGTCGAATCTGTTCCACTAACAGTAGACAATCATTTTTCTTTGTGACCTTGTGCAGGTAGTAGCCACCTTGCTAAATAAGTGTATTTCATACACCCTTGTGCCAAATACACTACCACAGTGGACACTGAGCCTTCTTCTTATAAGGAGGCAACTTCTCAATAGGTTTGGCAGGATGTCATGGTGGAGGAGTATTCCTCTATCATGAAGAATGATGTATGGAAGATTGTTCCACGACCTAAGGGGAAGCTAGTGGTTGGATCTAGATGGGTGTACATGTTGAAGCATGGAGCAGATGGGAGTCTAGAGAAGTTCTAATATAGGTTTGTTGTCAAGGGATTCTCGAAGATTGAGGGCATAGACTATTATGCAGGCAATCCCTTCTTTGGAAAGAAGTGATTCCTCTATCCCAATGGGTGGGTCTAGTAACAACCGTGACAAAGGATGCAAGATTTCCTAGTTTAACATTGAAAGTAAACTGAGAGAGGGAGATGGCCTACCTCACTCCTTATGCATTCACTTTCCTCAGTGTCAACGTCAATCCTTTCGCTTCCAGGCTCATTCCTCGCTATGATTTTTGTGTCCAGATACCTATAAAGAAGATCACATGAAAAAAGACGAAAGATTCATAGCATATATATTTCAAAGCAAACCACATGACACGTCAAGGAGTATCATGCTAAAACAATTAATATTAATATATTTATGGGAAGCAAAGAATACTTTGTATTATCAAATGAAAAAATGGAAGCTTACAACTAGTGCCTTGATGTTGAAGACCTCCTTCGGAGTGGTGATCCAAGTCCAAGCCACACTCTTCAATCTCTTCACCTTCTTCGTCAAATGGGTAGCATGTAGGCGGAATCAGGGAGAAGTAAGGCAACCAGCAATGACCAACCAAGACTCTCTAGCATGGAACTCTCTTCTAGCATAGATAAGGAGGTTAAGGATCCACTAATGAGGGGGAAAGGAATTATCTCAAAGGGGGAAATATTTGCAGATAAGAACAAGGGTAAAAAATGGGAGTATTCGACCATATCCTCAACCAACAAGTACCAAAATTATGTTCTCGAGAATTCTAGAGGTCAAAGCTTCTGCTCCATTTTTGGAGAATCTGCCTGAAGAGGACCAATATGAATTTACTACTGAATTCCCGTGTTGACAACATTGTTCATAAGATAGGGACGGGGTGACAAGTGCGAGCTTATAAAGGGGAGAACCGCGCTAGGCTTGTAAAATAAGTTTTTTTACAAACTTTGCAGAAAAGCTTCAAGGAATTTATCTTTTAGGTCTTCATGGATAACTTAAGCATGTTTTCCAGGATGAACAAGTTTACACATCTTTTGTCACTTTGCAACGTTTATGATATAAGCGACACAAAAGATGAAACTTGGGATAAGAATTGAGGAATGCGACAAAATACCGTGTAACGTAGACTATGAGGAGACTTATACCCCAGTAGCATTATATTCATCCATCGGGACTATTTTGGCACTTGCAGCACATATTCGGATGAAGATGCACTAGATGAATTTGAAGACAGATTCCCTCAATGGATTTGTTGAGGAGGAGGTCTATAGAGCAACCAGAGGGCTTCCAACAGTTCAACAGAGACACACATGTGTGCATGCTAAAGAGATTTCTTTATGGGCTCAAGCAGGCTCTGAGAGCATGGTACACTTGGATTAATAGCTACCTTCAAGTATTGTTCTTCACTAAGAGTGAAGCGGATGCATGGTACACTCAGATTAACATCTAACTTCAAGGATTGGGCTTCACTAAGAGTGAGGTGGATTCCAACATATACCACATCATGGTTGGAGGGATTCTGTTCATTCTAGTTCTCTATGTCGATGACCTTATACTATCTAGAGATGAGAGCTTGATCCATGATTGCAAGGGGGACCTTGCAAGGGAGTTTGAGATGAAAGATATAGGGCTTATGCACTATTTCCTTGGCTTGGAGGTTTCAGAGGGTGATGGTGATATATTCATGGGACAGGGCAAGTACACAGGAGATATTATCCAAATATTTCATATGCAGGACTACAGGCCCGTGGCCACACCTCTAGTGACAAACTAGAGGAAGGTAGATGTTGGCAGAGGAGAGCGAGTGGATCCTATAGTATACAAGAAGCTCATTGGGTCGTTGATGTACTTGGTCAACACACGACCTGATATTTTTTTTGCAGTCAACTAGCTAATTTAGTTCATGATGGAAATGACCAAAGTGCATTGGGTTGTTATAAAGCATGTGTTGAGATACCTCAAATGTATAACGAACTATGGATTTTGGTACAGACAAGTTAATGGTGTTGAACCTTTAGTTAAACTGAGAGGGGGGGGGTGAATCAGTTTAACACCTTCATTTATCTTTTAAAACTTTTCATTAAACTTATTTACACCTTCATTTCATATCCAATTTAATATGTGAGTAATCTTGGAATGTAAGCAGCAGATATTAGTATAATATAACAGTGGAGTTAATATGAGAGCAGCAGGTATTAAGCAGATGATACATATCAGATCAATACATAAATATCATACACAGAGACACCAGATATAAGTGGAAACCCATAAAGGGAGAAAACCACATCTTATTGTTGTTGTGATGCAAAGGCAAGCTCCAACTCCCTCTCACCACTGTTTTCTGCAGGCACCAACCTACAGGAGGCTCTATCCTCAATTCTGCAAGCTACAACTTGCAAGGAAGCACCAACTCCCTTCAATTTTCTGCAGGCACCAACCTACAGGAGGCTCCAACCTCAGTCAGCTACAACTGACGACTATCAAGCTGCAACTTGATAGGGAAGCTCCAACTTCCTCAATTTATCAAACTGAAAGTTTGCTGATTTACCTCAGATATCAGCCCTGTTCTGTAGCTTCTCCTTCTATTCTGCCTTTTTTTTTTTTTAAATCTTCTCTGCCTCACTCTTCTATATTCTGCCTTCTCTTGATTTACTCTCTCTTTTCTTCCTTTTCTTGAATATCAAGATGATATTATTTATAGATTTCCTCACATGACTATTTGTATTCTACTTGGAATTCGAAATGGACAGTCATGTCTCTTTGCCTTCTGCCTTCTCATCTCTTTTCAGCTCACTCAGAAAAATGTAACTGTAGGTGCTTATTTTAATATTACAGTGAGATATTTGTTCTCTTTTGGAGACTTGCCAATGCATCACAAACAATAAAAATCAATTAAAACAATTACATTCGAATTACAAAATGAATTCGAGTTCAACTCATTTAGTCTTTTGGCTTTTCTTTGACTGTGCTTGTCTTTTCTGTGACTGTGTTTTAACTCTTTTCTACTTTGTATCATTTTCTGTCCTCTTCTGTGGTGTAATTGCTGCATACGTGTAACTGTGCCTTTTATATCAGTGTATTTTACATAAATATGTAACCGCTAGCAATAAATCTGGGCAAATTCCAGCGCTTTATATACAGCCAGTGTCTTGTTGATGTGGCGAGTTGCGCAGGCCGGAACATACATATATTACAATTGTATTATATTGATAATCGCCCTCCCGTTAAGCTGAGGCCTGTGGGTCTACAGACCACACGGCTTATTTTAATATCATCGCAACCATCGGTTTATATATATAACATCCCTTTTATATATATAACCCAACTTTCATTACACTAACAGTCTTTTAATATACCTTTAAATCAACTCTTGGAGTAACTAATGAACCCTTTTAAAACATATAAGAAATCCTTTCGGGCCCACTTGCCGCGCTTCCCAATGCAATGAGTCTCCTCCGATTGCGATCGATCGCTCCTGCTCCGATTGCGATTGATCGCAATCACAACTTCGAATACTCTGATGCAATTGAATCGCTCTTAAGTTCTTCCGATTGCGATTAGTCACTGTTCACTGTTCTTTGCCGATGCGATTGACTAATATCGATGCGATTGGGATTCAAATTTTATTAATCAAAGTTTATAAGCCCATCGGGTCTGGGCTTCCAATCGCAATCGCAACTCTTATATTCTCCGATGCGATTGGGTTGTTCCGATGCGATCATGTTGGACTTCAAAAACTTGTTACTCATGGTTTATAAGCCCATCGGGTCCGAACTCTTAATCGCAATCGCAAGTCTTTTAATATGTGTTGCGATTGGCCACTTTTCATTGTATTTTGCCGATGCGATTGGGAAAGGACTTCAAACACGTTTGAATTATAATTCATACCTCCATCGGGTCCGGACTTCCAATCGCAATCGCAACTCATATGTTCTCCGATGCGATTGACCAATGCTGATGCGATTAGACCGTAACTCAAATATGTATTAACCACCGTTTATACACCCATCGGGTCCGAAACTTCCAATCGCAATCGCAATTTCCTGTGGGTTACATATTACGCTGCTCTTGTGATCTCCGATTGCGATTGGGGAGGGGTCCCACCGTATAAAGTTTGGTTCTTATAATAAAGCGCTCCACTTATATAACTGATATATATGTATACTTTGCCGCTGGAGTTAAGCGATTCCCGAAATAATATTTGTGTTATATTAACTGAATAACGTCGGTTGGAGTGTGCGATTCCCGGAATGAGGTTCTGTATTATGTGTGTAACGCCCGGCTAGAGTATGCAATTCCTGGAATGAGGTTCTGTATTATGTGCATTACATTGCCGCTGTAGTTAAGCAATTCCCGGAATTATTTGTAATTATATATATATCCTCCGGTTGAGGTAGTGATTCTCAGAATTTTATAACGGCTCTCCCTCTGCCTCTGCCTCTGCTCTTCCTCTGTATGCGCTGCTTCTGTCGCTCTGCCTCTGCCTCTGCTTTAGTGATAACGACTCTTCACTATGCTTCTATGACTGTTACATTTTGACATTCTTCTTGTTGTCTCTATTGCTTTCACTGTGATTCTTTTGCCTCCTTTGCTTCAGCGCTGCCTCCTTTGCCTGAGCGCTGCCTCCTTTGCCATCAATGACAACATTTCCAACAAATGGAGTGAGGCTTAGGGGCTTTGTTACCCACCATTTTGTGGGTGATATCCCTAGGAGAAAAATTTTCTCCAAGATTGTCCTCAGTCAGAAGCCAACAGCCCCTTGCAACCACCAACTAGCTTGTTGTGCCATTTCTCCACCACCTAAGCCAGCCATGTGGTCCCTCTCCCATATTTCATGATCGTATATTTGAAGGTGGGCCTCCCAAACCTAAAGGTATGTCTTGTATTTTGGTAATTGAGTATTGTAGTTTAATTATAATGGAAAATTCAAGGCATGGATTAATGGTGGGATTTGGAGGAAAGAGTGGGCTAGGTCTATGCTATTGTCCCCTAGACTTATTTTGGATGTTACCCTTGGAACCTAGACCCGTGGGATATATTTTATTGACCTTTGGGTTTTAGGGATGGTACTACACGGGAAACCCAAATTTTGGTTGTGTGTTCCCACTCCCTCCTCCATGTATATCACTCCCCTTTCGCTCATTATAACCCCATTCATCATTCCTCCCACCTAGGTCCACATTCCTCCACTAGGTCCGCATAGGGTTAGCCTTCCTTTTTCGTTGTCCACACCTTGGGTCAAGCCTGAAATGATGCAGCTAAAAATATAATAAAAAGCATAATTGACCACTTTCAACTAGAAAATGTACCACAAATTCAAAATATGGCCGGGACAAACACGATTAGCACGTGGGAAAAATCCAACACATGATCTCTACCCCATTCCCATGGCCATCACCCTAGTTCCTATAGGCCCTATATGAGCCTCCTCTATCATTCAAGAACCCGTGATTGTCCCAAATCCTGGTGGGAAATGAACAACCCCACCTTAAAGGGGATATCCACTGCTATACTTTACACATCATGCTCTCATGCCTTGAGCCCTGAGCAGTTAACAAACGAAAAATCATAAAAGGAGAAAGGCATATGATGAAGGGTGGAAAAATCAAGGTCGGGGTAATTCATGTACCATTATTGCTCCCTCCTATGCATTATTTACCCAATTGTGGTCTTCCCTTTGTCAGCTACCCTTGTACCTTAGCATGTGACCCATGATTAACCCTTCATCCCCTACTTCATTCCATCAATTTATCACATGCCACCACCATTTGAAGGATGTAAGAAGGACATATTATCCCCTTTAAAAGTAGAAACCACCTAACAAGGTACTTGGTTAACCCCCCTTGGATCTTGGAGACATTAGCACATGCCAAAGCCCACTATGGAAGGGCATGCCAATATGAAGTGCCCACCTGTTGCCTATGGTTTCTAAACTCTTTATCTCGATTTATTTAATGAATTGGTTGTTATTTTTTGTAGCATTAGATGTGTTCTAGCCATGAAATTTTGTGGAGAGGCTATAATACATGATTTCTCCAAAACCCAAAAATTATTTCTATAAATTTCACATTGAAGTGTCTCAATTAGATTATTAACCAATTTTTAAATTTTTCCTAAGTCTAAACTTAGGGAATATGGTTAATTAATTAGTATTAATTGAGATAAGGTGAGAGTAATCTAGCAACTCACTCGAATCGACAGGGAATCAATCTGGACCATTGATTATGTTTTAATCTTGGTCATTGGTGCTCCAACAAAAGATTATAAGAAGAAGTCGATGAGTAGATGGAGAACACATCAATGCAGTTACTCAATTACCGAGGCAATTTGATTTTCTCAATGGTTGAGATTCAGTAGAGAAGATAGAGCCAGAGAGTTAGTACCAGGTGAGAGAGGAGAGCGGCAGAATTCCAGGAGGAAGATTTCCAGCTTCTGGAAGAGGCAGAGTGAGGAAGGGTGAATTCCAGAGTAGCTCTGCGCAGAGAGTGACGCAGAGGCTCCAATATGACAATAGAGGGTCCATCTTGGTGGCAGAATTTTAAAGTGGAGTGTGAGAAAATTCTCACAAAAAATCTATCAGTATTTTCCTCAGATTAATTTTCCAGTAGAGCATCTAAAATTTTTGTACTAAAATTTTATGTTGAAGAATAATAAGAAAACCTCATCTGCTGCACCGATTTTCCCAAGTTGGATTTTTCCGGGGAAATTTGTCCAAAAATAATTATGTTAATATTCTTGTGTGTATGATAGAATTTCTCAGTTTCCAGTATTTTATTTTCCACAGTAATTTTATTGTGAAAATTGCAATTGTGATTTTATTCATTGTTTGTCGTAGCAAATAAATTGCATAGTTAAATTTACAGTTAGAAGAATAATTTTGAGTTGTTGCAATAAATGAAATTTTCATATGGTATCAAAGCACGGATGATCAGTTGGAGAGCTCAGTTGCGAAGACAGAAGGAGTTTTGTTGTTCAGTGAGAGCAGCAGATCGAAACCCCAGGGGGGGAACGCAATCACTTTGCAAAAGGGCTGAGTCACTTGAGGAGAATCAATTTTTTCTGAGATAGTGACAGAAAAAATTGATCTCTCCAGATCAAGTATCTCTAGAGGCAGAGGGAGCAACCCTATATTTTTCTGCAGAGTAGATCTCTAGCTGAACGCAATTGTTTTACAACAGTGTTCTAGAGCAGAATCAGCGTCAGGAGGAAAGAGGAATAGAACACTAAGTTCTTCAGCATGACCATGGATATAATTAATAGTCAAGAAGCTTCATATTTGTCTTCCAGGTTGGAGTACAAATTTTCTTGTTTGTCAAGATCAGCTTCACCAGGTGTCTGGTAAATAGATAGTGGAGCATCAGCTCATATGATAAGGGTTAGATAATATTTATCTAGCTACAAGGAGGAGCATATGGACATCCATATTACTATAGAAAATGTAGGTTTTAACCCTGAACAGAAATTATCTACACACGAATCTTATAACAGAAAATAAACAATAGCGAGAGCATAAAACATAAAACAAATAAACACAGAGATTTTCCCCTGGATCCCAAATCGGGACGACCAGCTTGATTTTTCATTATTATATTCCTTTTAGTGTTACAACACACATATATATACATGCTGAAGCATACATAAACCCCAATCCATAAACCCTGGATTAGAACATAACCGTAATTCCCTTGACCGGATCTACAAAAATACCAGGGGCCGAAAACCATCGTACCCCAATACCATGTGAAAAACCATGCACAAAACCATGGACAAAACCACTTGTTGTTTCATAGGGGGCCACGGAAGAGGCTTGGTCGTTGGCCCCATATTGCCAACACACCATTGTTTCTCTACACCAAGAGAACTTCTGAGTGCTCACAGACTTCGTCAATGCATCTGCAACATTCTTCAAAGTGTCCACCTTTACCAGCAACACCCTTTTAGCCTCAGCCATATCTCTAACAAAGTGATATTGAACATCAATGTGCTTTGTCTTTGAATGATAAGCAGGGTTCTTAGCCAAGAAAATTGCACTTTGGCTATCACGGTCTATCCTTATAGCTTGCTGTACCAACCCCATACTTGAACACAATCTCTGCAACCAAACTTCTTCCTTGCTTGCATGAGTGGCTGCTATGTATTCTTCCTCTGTAGTTGAAAGAGCCACTACAGACTGTCTTTTACTCATCCAGTGAGCAACTGCCTCCAAACAAATGCTACTTACTTGTAGATCTTCTTTGGTCTGATCTCCATGATCTTGTCAACAAAACCATGAATGTCCAACATTCTTTCCAATCATGTCTTCTAGTAGCACGACCACCAATCACGAGTGCCAGCCTTAATCTGTCCGAAAAACCGCTTCACTCTTGTCCAATGCTCCTTCCCTGGGTTTGACATAAACCTGCTCAATACTCCCACTGCATGTGCAATGTCTGGTCTAGTACAAACCATTGCATACATCAGGCTACCCACTGCACTTGCATATGGAATACGGGACATATCCTCCTCTTATTCTTGTGTCTTGGGACAACAGTACGTGTTTTATGTTACACCTACGAGAATAAGGCATTCACTAGGTTTACTATTTTTTGCCATGTTGAACTTCTATGACATAGTCTCGCTTGTACTTCTCTTGGTTTTTTAACCAGAGCTTCCTCTTTGCCCGATCTCTCTTAATTTCCATGCCCAAAATATAGTTTGCAGCACCAAGATCCTTCATGTCGAATTTGGAAAACAGTTGGGTCTTCAAATCTTGGATAATTTCTTTGTCATTTCCAATCAACAACATATCATCCACATACAAGACCAAATAAATAACACGGTCACCAATTAATTTAAAATAAACACAGTGATCCTCCTTGCTTCTGGTGAAGCCAAGTCCCTATATATAGGTATCAAATTTCTGATACCACATCCTTGGTAATTTTTTTAACCCATACAGAGACTTCTTCAACCTGCATACCAGTTCTTTCTTACCCTTCACCATAAAGCCTTCAGGTTGCTTCATGTAGATCTCCTCTTCTAGATCCCCATGAAGAAAAGTTGTCTTCACATCCATCTGTTCTATCTCAAAATCAAATGTAGCAGCAACAGATAAAAGTAATCTAATAGAAGTAACCTTGGCAACAGGAGAAAAAATATCACCAAAATCAATTCCCGGCACCTAGGAATAACCTTTCGCTACCAACCGAGCTTTGTATTTCTCCACCTTGCCTTCTACATTCATCTTCTTCTTAAACACCCATTTGATCCCAATGGGCTTCCTTCTAGCCGGCAACTCCACCAAATCCCATGCATCATTTTTGTGCAAGGATGCCATTTCATCAACCATGGCCTCCTTCCATAGTTTTCCATCCTTTGAATCTACTGCCTCCCTGACAGTTCTGGGTTCATCATCAGTTATAGTTAAGGCAAAACCTGAACAGAAAGCAGATGGACTATACCTTTCTGGTTGCCTTCTTTCCCGAACTGATCTTCTCAAAGTTTGAGTTTGTGGCTCTTCATCTTCTGAGTCTTCTTCTGTTGTAGAGTCTGATTCATCCTCCTTTAGCTCAGACTCTATCTTCTCAGGTTCCTTTGGTAGGACTTCATGTTTAACAACATCTTTCACTTCTCTAAACACCACATCTCGGCTGTACACAACCTTCCTTGTTTCTCGGTTCCAAAGCTTGTAACCCTTTAAACCATCCTTATACCCAATAAAGATGCACCTTTCAGATTTATTATCCAACTTGGTCCTTTTCTCCTTTGGAACATGTACATATGCATCACATCCAAATACCCTTAGATGTGAAAGAGAAGGTTTCTTACCAATCCATACCTCATGTGGGGTCTTATCCTCCAACATTGATGAAGGTGATCTGTTAACCAGATAGCATGCAGTCTCCACTGCCTCTGCCCAGAATTCTTGTCCTAACCCGGTACCACTGAGCATGCTTCTTGCCTTTTCCATCAGTGTTCTGTTCATTCTTTCTGCAACTCCATTTTGCTGCAGTGTGTATTGAGTAGTCTTTTGTCGTGCTATACCACACTTATTACAGAACTCTTCAAATTCCTTCTTGCAAAACTCCCCACCATTATCTGTCCTCAGCACCTTTATCTTCTTCTCTGTCTGGTTTTCCACCAGAGCCTTAAATTCTTTAAATTTGTCAAAGACTTCAGATTTCTTTCTCAAGAAATATATCCATGTATTCCTTGAGAAGTCATCTATGAATGAAACATAGTACACAGACTTTCCCAGTGATGGAACTGACACAGGCCCAAACACATCACTGTGCACAAGTTCTAATATCTTGTTCGCCCTCTTAGCACCAGAGGGAAAACTCACCCGATTCTGCTTCCCATATACACAATGTTCACAGAAATCGAAATCCAGAGATAAATTAGACATACCTTCTACCATACCATTTCTATGCAGTATCCGAAGGCCCTTCTCTCCAATGTGTCCAAGCCTTTGATGCCATAGCATGGTCTTTTCTCCAAACACAGCTAGGCTTTCCGTCCCACTTTTAGGAACCACAGAACTGTTACACTCATCAATAACTGTGCTACCTTGTAGCTTGTACAGAGTTCCAGGCCGAACTCCCCGCATTAATACCAGTGCTCCCTGAACCATCTTGCAGGCATCTTTCTCGAACACTGTTTTTACACCCGCATCATCCATCTTTCTTACAGAAATCAGATTTCTGACCAATGTAGGAATATGCAGAATGCTAGGAAGTGTTCTAATCCTTCCACCTTGCAGCTTCAGCTTGAACTTTCCACGTCTGACGATTCTCGCCTTCCTATCATCGCCTAGGAAGACATCACCGCCATCATATTTCTCATACTTGCAGAACCACTCCCTATGGGGAGTGAAGTGAAAGGATGCACTTGATTCAATCAACCATGACTCATGATCTACATGTGCATTTGAAGAAGAATCCAAATACACATCCCCACCTTCATCCGAGGTGGTTTTTAGCCTCTGCAGAAGGAGCTTCATCGTATCCCTTTCCTTTCTTGGGAGCTTTAGATCCGCATTCCTTTTTGTAGTGTCCTTCCTTTCCGTAAAGATTTTAAAGACACTTTGCCAAACTTTCCAGAGATTTAGATCCTCCCTCTAGATTTATAGATCTCCCACTCGAAACCTTATTCTTGTTTCAAAGCCTGGGACCTTCCTCGTACAGAGCAAGGCATCTCCACCCCGACCCTCCATATTTCTCCGTCTCATTTCCTCCGACAAGCAGGCTGAGACCAATGTCATCAAAGTTCAAGGTAGTTGTATTGCTACCTATTGCAATAACCAGACTGTCCCATGAGTTTGGTTTAGAACACAACAAACTGATGCACTTATCTTCATCCGAGATTTTAATATCAACAGATGACAGATGACTTACCACAGTATTGAAGGCATTCAGATGCTCTGTCACCGAGTCTCCATCCTTCATTCTCAGGTTATACAACTTTTTCTGCAGGAACAATTTATTCACCAGAGACTTAGACTAGTACAAAGTCCCAAGTTTGTCCCACAAATTCTTCGTCGTAGCTTCCCCAGATACATTCAACAATACTGAATCTGAGACACACAACCGTATTGTGCTCTTAGCCTTTCGATCCAGTTTCTTCGAGTCTTCATCTGACATTGTCGTTGGTTTAGTACCTGGATCTACTGCGATCCACTGATCTTTATCCACCAGCAGATCCTCCATCTTGAGCTTCCACAACTCAAAATTCTGACCATTAAATTTCTCGATCTCTATCTTTCCACCGCTCACCATATTCTTTCACCACAAGAATCAATCCCCGCAAATCTCCACCGAACAAAGAGTTCATCACTCCTCAGCCCAAGCAAAAACCCCGTGAGCAGCGTTCCCTTGAAGTCGAAACAACTCTGATACCAAATGTAGGTTTTAACCTTGTATAGAAATTATCTACATTACCCAATCTTATAAATTAAAATAAACAATAGCGTATAATAAACATAAAACAGATAAACACAGAGATTTTCCCTCGGATCCCAAATCTAACGACCACTTCCTTGATTTTTCATTATATTCCTTTAGTGTTACAACACACATATATATACATGCCGAAGCATACATAAACCCCAATCCATAAACCCTGGATTAGAACATAACCGTAGTTCCCTTGACCGGATCTACAAAAATACCAGGGGCCGAAAACCATCGTACCCCAATACCATGTGCAAAACCATGCACAAAACCATGGACGCAGACTACCCGCCGGAAAACACATACCCAACAGAAAACAGAACAAAATGTGCTCCAGTAGGGAGAGGTGCCATATATTTTTAGAGGGAGTGAGAAGCTAGCACCAACGCTACAAATGTATTGCATATGCCAGGATTGGGTATGAACCTGATTTCAGTATCCCAGTTGCAAAACAAGGGGTATGATGTCCACTTCGTGGGGAAGAAAGTGTATGTCAAACACTCAAGTTGGAAGAAGGTAAAATAGATTGGAGCTCGAAGAAACAGATTGTACAGGTTGCAACTCGACTCTCTAATGGCATTAATAGGCAGTAAAGGTAGCAGTGGGAAAGAGATGAATGAGTTATGGCATAGGAGAATGGGAAATATACACCATGGAGCACTCAGGATGCTTAGAGAAACTTTAACAAGGGCTGCAGAACTTAGTACGGAATGATGTGTGCATAGAATGCGTACTTGGGAAGTATGCTAAGGCAACATTCCCAAGAAGTGACAACAAAGTATATGGTGTGTTAAGAAGTGACAACAAAGTATATGGAATTCCTAGGATGGACAAAAGACAACGTAGACAACCTTACAGGTATGAAGCTTTGGTAGTGTTAGAATCCTGCATTTCATAGTATCACAAGGTGACTGATTAGTGATTAGATTTGTCATTACTGAAAATAAAATTCTATGGCTATCATTTATTTTTAGAGAAAGAAAGGGAACTCCTTACTGTAAACAGTTTTAAAGGAATCAATCTGCCTCTTCGTCCAGTTGAAGGAAGGAAGTGTTGTTGACAAGGTATAGTGGGGATCAAACTTCATTTCTGCCCTCATTTCATTTCATTCACCCTCCCCCCCCCCCTCCATTCCTCCATATTCTCCCATGCTCTGAATCCCTTTCAAAACCCCCAAAAAACCACAAGATAACTTTTCAGGGCTTATTACTTTATAAACCCTTTTATTATAAAGTTTCAGACTTTATAATTATAATAATTCTTAACTGCTCTTTAGTCACTACTGAACCTTATTGTTTCTTCCACCTCCTAATTCATACAACTCTTAATATCCATTTCACACAGTTAGCTTGCCCTGTTATTTTCTCTTGATTTTGATGCGCCATTCCAGCCTTTGACTCCATCGCCCAATGGAATAGCCTCTACAGCCCTATCTGTCCAAACACACAATCAATCAAACAAAAAACCCCATCACTATTACTAGCCTAACATCTGCAACTAAAACCAACAAGTTAAATTGATTTAAACCGTAAAACAGAGAGAGCCCTCTCTGAGTTTAGGAAGGCTAGGTCCAGGCTAGGTCCTGGACTCCAAATCAGTTTGATGTTGTGCTTTATAGTTGAGTTTTTCCAATATTATAAATTATAGAGTGCCAACATAATGGCGACCATACTGGGGAACTATTAAGAAGCTTAAAATTTCATTCGAACTCAGAAACCCCAGTCGAAATACTGTGTGTTTTAAGTAATTACTACAAATTGGTTTTTGAAAAATATGCGGCCTATTTGTGCCTTGGGTCTGAATTCTGGCTTCCAGAAGAATATTCACTAGATCCCATCCTGACCCAAATCCCCCTACCATAGTTGAAAATCTAGAGAAAATCCTATGAAAAAATCCCATATCTGAAAATCCAACTATTAGCGGGCCTATTCACAAAGCAAGTTCCCTCCCTGAAAACGTTGCAACCTTACAACATATCCAGTTCGACCTACACTTGGAGCAAAGCTTGTTCAGAACCAAATATCAGAATTGGATAGACCAAGCAGTTTTTAATCTAGCCATCTTACAGCAAAGTTCATTTGGGGAAACCTCTACCTCCAATCAAACTGATTTTCAGCTTCTCCAACACTTTGACTCCCTTCAAAGTCTGGTAACAGAGCTCACCTCAACTATTGATGATGCTTATCTTCAGCAATCTGTAGAATTATCTACTCTGACTATAGCAGCTCCTTCTGTTGTTTCCAATTTTTCTCATCCTCAACTCAATTACTCAAGTGTGGCTTCAGCTCCTACCTTCCCCTCAAACCTTTCCCCCCAGTGTGCCCAAACCTCCACTCATACACCCACTATCCGCCTTCCTCCATTTAACCCCCCACCTCCCTTGGTAAACCCTCCTCTAATCAACCCTCCTTAGGTTCCCCCACCACCAATCATGGCAGCATGGTATGCTCCATTAGTTCTACCACAACCTATGGTGCCTATGCCACAAGATTATCAGTCCAAAATCCCACATTTTGATGGAACTAGTCCCGAAACTTCTCAACAAAATCTGGAAAAAATGAATGATTCTTTTGACTACCAAGAGATAGAGGATGAAACTATCCAAATGAGAATGTTTTCTCAAATTTTAGGGGGAGAAGTAAAAAAATGGTTCAAAGGCTTAACCCCTAACAATGTCCATGACCTCCCTGCCCTTCACCAGTTGTTCATAAATAAATGGGAAGTTAGGAAAAATCCTCTCCAAATCCTGTCAGAATATGAAAACATCAAGAGAAACGTTGGAGAGAGTGTCCAAGATTACTGCACTAGATTCAATAGTATATACAATGCCCTCCCTCGTCACATGAAACCCCCACAAGGCTTAGCCCTAATGAAATTTTCAGATGTTTTCAACCCAGAGATGGCTTATCAGCTGAGAGAAAAATATTTAGCTACACTGGAAGAGATGCAGAGGAATTTTGTAGGTGTGGAAGCAAATTTGATTTCAAAAAGGGCTAGAATGAGAAGTGAGAAAAGATTCATGATTAGGGAAGAGCCTGTAGCTTCCACTTCTAATGCCAATATTGATAGTCTAATGAGAATGATGGAGAGAATCAACTTGAATGAGAGAGTTGTCCCTAGGGAAAATCAGCCAGCTCCTCAAAATAGAAACCAAAACTTTAGAAGAAGCCCCCCTCAAATAAGACAAAGAGAACAAAGAGGACCTGACCAGAAAATTAGGCCGCCATTACAAGAAAATTATGCTGATGAGGATGAGGGGGTGGTTGAGGAGTCAGAGGAAAGTCAAATTAATCTGATGGGAATTAATGATGAAGATACTATTTTCCTCACCGAAGAAGAACAAGATGTATTTTCTTCGACTCAAACTGCAGAAGAATTTGAAGAGTCTGAAGATTATAAGAAAGGATTCGAGAATTCCATCATGGAGGTGCATAAACAATATAAGCTCCAAAGCAAGAAAATTTCAAATATCCCCAAGAGAAATAATTCTCAAAACAATGCCACTAAGGCCCCTGAAGTTGACCCAAGAAAGCAACGGAGAGTTCAAAGAAAATTACTAAAATAATCAGAAATACTGATCTACAAAGCAGCACTAGCAGACCAGCGGTCAGCCCTAGCAAAATTGTTCCGGTTGACATCCCTAATACAAGTCAATAATATCAAATGGATGCAAAAATAGTGCTTGATAAAAGTGATTCAAATCTGCCAAAGACACAAACACCATTTAGTATTGAGAATGAAATTTCCAAAATAAAAATCTTTGTCCCTCTCACTGAATTGGTAAACCAATATGTATATAGGTCTCAAATCCTAAAAGTGATGAACATAGGAGAAATCATTGATACTGTCAATCTAAATGATGACAAACCTGAACTTTTGTTTGGGCCAAAAGTAGAGGGAGGTGTTCCCCCATTTTATCTTAGTTTGAACATTCATGATAAAATTCTCCATAATGCCATGATAGACTCAGGTGCATCTCACAACCTCATGCCAAGGGTCGTTATGGAGAAACTTAGCTTGGAGATAACTAGACCGTACAAAGACTTGTACTCTTTTGACTCCAACAAAGTTAAATGTTTGGGTCTCATCAAATATCTATGTGCTACATTAGCCCAGATACTGGCCAAGAGTTTAGTGATGGACATCATGGTGGTTGACATCCCTCCCAAATATGGTATGCTTTTATCATGTACATGGGGGGCCAAGCTTTCAGGAACTCTCCAAATGGATATGACTTATGCTACCATACTAGTTTTTGGCTAGCAAAGGAGGTTGTATAGGGAGACCCTAATGAAATACATGGTGAGTTGTCTGGAGAAGCCTCATAACTACCCCTTGTACTCTGTCCACTCTGACCTTGATTCATTTATTCTTTATAATGATGTAAATATTGATGAACAAGTAACTAAAGAAGAAGAATACCATAAGAAAGAACAGTCCAAATGGAAATTGTGCAACACAAATCTGAAAATTTACCCTTTTGGAACATGATTTTTGATGCTTTGTGTGGCAAAGTTGGCTCCGGAGCAGGCATGTGGGTATGCAATACTGAAATAACTACGCAGAAGGGTACTCTTACAAGCTAAACTTTCAATGTACCAACGATATAGCAGAGTACGAGGCACTCCTTTTGGGTTTACAATTTCTCAAGAAACTAGGAGCCAAGAGAATTTATGTCCATGGGGATTCTGAGATGGTCATTAAACAAATCATGGGAGAGTATTCAGCCAAGTATCCCAAATTGAGAGCATACAAGAATGCTGCCCTCAATATCTTGAAAAAATTTAAAGAATATGGCCTTGCTGCAGTTCCAGGGAATCATAATGTCCTGGCTAATGGGTTAGCATTTTCAGCCAACACTTGTCAATTGCCTCACCCCAACAAACAGTATATAGTGCAGGTTAAACACTGCCCAGCAATCCCTGACAATACAAGATATTGGAAAGTCTTTGAAGATGACAAACAGATTGAGAATTTCCTCCAATCTAAGGGTGAGTTTGAAGATTCCGATTTGGACCGAGATGGTGAAGAATATTTTTCCACTAGAGACAAAATGTGTAGGGAGGAGCCCCTCACCATTCTGATGTTAATTTTTCAGCAAGTGAATATAAGCATAGGAAATAGGTGCATGAAGATATAGAAAAGGAAGAATTTGAGGTACTGGAATTCAGAGACAACACCCTGCCGAGAGGATTGGTCCCTCTCAAGGAGCTATTTGATTTCAATGATGTGGGTTAAGAAACCAAAAATGGAATCTATAGAAGCAAATATCGAAGAATGCAATCTGGGAAGTGAGCAGGAGCCTAAGGTGGTAAAGTTGTCAAGAACACTGCCTACAGCCATAAAACATAAATACATATCTCTATTTAGATAATTTATTGATGTGTTTGCCTGGAGTTATGAAGACCTAAAAGCTTATGATAACGATATTATCCAGCATAAAATTCCACTCAAGGAGAATCAGAAGCCTTTCAAACCAAAATTGTACCGGATAAATCCTATCCAAATGCCTCTGGTGGAGAAGGAGATCAAGAAGATGTATGATGCAAAGATAATAGTCCCAATCAGATATTCCGAATGGGTTTCCAATCTTGTACCTACAAGAAAGAAGACAAGTGAGATCAGGCTTTGCATTGACTTCAGAAATCTGAACAAGGCATCTCTTAAGGACAACTACACTTTACCAAAGATGGACCACATATTACAAAAGGTAGTGGGCTCCAAAAGAATCTCTTTGCTAGATGGTTTTTCAGGGTACAATCAAGTGTTGGCACACCTAGATGATCAACACAAAATGGCTTTTACCACCCCATGGGGAACTTTCATGCATGTAAAAATGCCCTTTGGATTAATAAACGTTGGTGCCACTTTTCAAAGAGCAATGGATATTTCTTTTTAAAAGAAATTGGTCTCTTCATCGTGATATATCTTGATGATATTATAGTATATTCGAAGACCGATGAAGAGCATTTGGCCCATTTGAGAAGAGTGTTTGAGAAATGCAGAAAGTTTGGCCTATCTTTGAATCCTAAGAAATCATTATTTGGTGTTGAAGAAGGAAAGCTGCTAGGCCACATCATATTTGAAGAAGGGATCAAGATTGACCCCAGCAGGATTGAGGGCATTATACAAATCAGTCATCCCAAAAACATCAAAGAACCGCAATCCTTCATTGGAAAGATAAATTTTTTGAGGAGGTTTATACCAAACCTCGCAGAACTCCTGAGGCATATCACTAACATGCTCAAGAAAGATTCAGGAGTCAAGTGGACCAGAGAGGCTAAGCAGTATTTCGACCTGGTAAAGCGGGCACTTACTATAGATCGGTTCTCATCAGCCCTAATTTCACCAAGGATTTCATCATTTTCTCCTTTGCATCATTGCACATGGCTGCTGCTGTGTTGCTGCAGAAAAATAAGGATGGACAAGAGCATCCCATAGCATTTTTCAGTCAAGCTTTAAGAGATGCACCGTAAGTACAATATCATGGAGAGGCGGACTTTTTCCTTGATCAAAGCATTGAAGGATTTTAGAGTTTACATTCTGCATTCGCACATCATCGCATTTGTGCCCAATACCATTGTCAAAGACATCCTAACACAGGATCTAGATGGAAAAAGAGGCAAGTGGATTGTTGTCGTCTTGGAGTATGATTTAGAGATTAGGCCCACCAAACTAATCAAGGGACAAGGACTAGCCAAATTAATGGTGAAACAAATTTTCAAGCACTGGATATTAACATGATTCATTCACTGGATGAATAAGAGGAGTTGGTGACTCCACCTATTGAGGAAGCATACCTGAATTCTCCCCGGTACGCAGATATACTGTATGTTATGTTCTATTTAAATGTTCCTCCTGGTTTGTCCAAAACAAAGGCTAAATTCTTGAAATTAAAGGTTATAAAATTTTGCATACTTTAAAATATTTTGTATTGGAAAGATTCTGGGGGCATATTGCTTAAATTTTTGCCGCAAGAAGGTGCAGATAGAGTTACAAAAAAATTCCATGAAGGGGATTGTGGAGGTCATCTCTACTGGAAAACCACTGCTAATAAGATCCTTAGAGCTGGTTTCTATTAGCCTACCCTTTTCCCATACACCCACAAAATGGTAGCCACTTGTCATAAATGCCAAATATTTGAGGGAAAAAGAAAGTTGTTGCCTCTACCTTTAAATTCTATCTCTGTTGAAGCTCATTTCCAATAGTGGGGTTTAGACTTCATTGGAGAAATCCACCCTCCCTCCTCTGGCCAGCATAAATGGATCCTCACTGCTACAAACTATTTTACCAAATGGATAGAAGCCATCACTTCCAAAAATGCTACTGATTTAGTGATTATCAAATTCCTTGAAACCAACATATTGTCCAGGTTTGGTTGTCCGAGGAAAATCATTACAGATAATTTTGTTGCTTTTAAGTCCAAGAAGATGATAGATTTTTGCCACAAGTACCACATTTCTTTGGGGCATTCAACAGCTTTTTACCGTCAAGGAAATGGGTTAGTTGAGTCTTCCAACAAGAGCCTATTCAATATCATCAAAAATTTGTTGGAGGATAATAAGAAATCTTGGCATAACAAGCTGATATATGCATTGTGGGCTGACAGATTAACCACTAAGAAATCAATTGGCATGTCACCATACCAGTTAGTTTATGGAATGGATGCAACTGTTTTCCCAACATCCCTAGGAGTGACAGCCATGAAGCTCATTCAAGAAGTGCAAGCTCAAGAAAATGATGTGCAAAGAAGAATAAGCCAGACCATTCAGCTGCAGCAGTCCAGAGAAGAGGTGTACAACAGAACCCAAGTTGTGCAAGAAAATATGAAGAAGATTTTTGACATGAGGATAAAAGCCATTGATTTCAAAATAGGAGATAAATTGTTGAAATGGGACTCCAGGCGAGAAGATAAAGGTAAGCATGGAAAATTCGACAACTTATGGAAAGGGCCATACACTATTCATTCTTTCAGAGGCGACAATGCATTTTTCTTGCAAGAAATGGATGGCACAGAGCTGTTTGGAGGTCCTGTCAATGGAAGGATGCTAAAACACTACCTCTGCTAAAACTCATAAGACTTTCATCATTGTAAATACCATATAATTACAATTTTCAGTAATCCATTGGAGCAGGTTGAAGCCCGGAGTGAAGGCCATAAGCCTATTATGATAAGCAAGGATGTATATAATTTTTTCTGAAAGTGTTGCAAATTAAAGTGCCACTACTATGGAAAAGAGTTTTGTGTGTAGTCATATAGCTTGAGCATGATTGTAAAAATTTTGAATTTTCTGTTGATAGGTTAGTAAATGAAGATTTTCCAAACCATTTAATCTTGGCTTATTAGTAGGTAGGTAGAAAATGACATTGGTTCAACAGCCTAATCTGAACCAATAGGAGAAATAAGGGATAGGTAATAGGTTAGAAATTCAAAAGAAAAAGGATGTCAGGGTTTTCAAGTCTAAATGCACCCCAAAAGGAAGAAAAATGATTAGAATCGTAGGTTGGGTAGGCAAGTGTGCAAATGAGATCTTAATGCTATGAGCATGTCTCCAGTTTTCAGTTTTAGGTTGCTTTTTCAGTCTCAGGATCAAGTGTGTTTCAGACCTCAGTTTGCAGAAAGCATCAACCTCAACCCAAAGGCTGCAACCACAGAAGTTGTAGCAGATCAGGCTGCAAGGTTAGGATCAGCCCAATGGATCAGGCCACTATTCTACAGTGTTCTTGACACCTCCTGAAGAAGATGCCATCCCCAGTTGGAGCCACTTTTAGACTCCTATATTTCATAATATCACAAGGTGACTTATTATTGATTAGATTTGTCATTACTGAAAATAACATTCTATGGCTATCATTTATTTTCAAAGAAATAAAGGGAACTCCTTACTGTAAAGAGTTTCAAAGGAATCAATCTGCCTCTTCGTCTAGTTGAAGTAAGGAAGTGTTGCTGAAAAGGTATAGTGGGGATCAAACTTCATTTCTGCCCTCGTTTCATTTCATTTCATTCATCGTGTTTTCCCCCCCTCCATTCCTCCATATTCTCCCATGCTCTTTTTCCCTTTCAAAACCCACAAGACAACTTTTCGGGGCTTATTACTTTATAAACCATTTTATTATAAAGTTTCATACTTTATAGTTATAATCTTCGCCACCCATGAACATCTGTGTTATATTAAACCTTATCATTATATCATATATATATATATATATATATATATATATATATAACAAGACTCATTTAAAACCTTTGGTGGGACCCCTTATGACTCATCACATATCGCCATCGCAAAGTTTTGTTATAACAATCAAACGCCAAACTTAGAAAATCGTTGATGTGATATGATGTGGGACCCATTCCTTGTTGTGCTTCCCTTTTCCTTTGAAATACATTAAAACCTTACCTTTTTTACCTTTTCGCTCTACCCTTCCCTCTTCACCATTTCATTGCTTTTCATTCCTGATCACGATCAAAAGTGGGCCCTCATCGCATTTCGCAATCTTTAACTTTTTGGCATGGAAACTAAACTATAAATGTTGTGATCGCCGATTTACGATTGCGATATCACATCGCATTTGACTTACCATTGTGCATGGCCACAAGTATATTCATTTAGTTTTGTGATGCGATAAGCCGTCCCCACCTCCGCATCTTCGCTCACACTTCATAAGTCGTTGCAATACATATGAATACCATATCAATTCAATAATACTTACCGCTTTAAACCTTTTGCCGATTCATAAAAACTCCACCGCATCGCCAGTGGGTCCCTCTTCCCCACATTTCGCAAAGGTTAAAAGTTAACCCCCGCAACTTATAATTAAATGTTATACATTGCGATGTGCGTTGTGGTCGCGGTCCCACTTTCGCCTTGCCACATCACCCATCTCCTTCCCCGCGCATCTCCCTTTGCAGATCGCACATCGCAAATTTTACAAGTTAGCTGCCAAGTTAAATGTTAAAAATGTCAATGTGCGATGTGCGATACCTGGTGGGGCCCGATTGCAAATCGTGCAGTGCAAGTTTTAAAGATTAAAGTGTGAAGGGTAAATTTTAAGTCCTGCACTGTGCCAAGTGCGATGTTGGCGCAGATTTGATGTATTTCCGAGCAAAGGCCTAAAGGATTTCAAGTTCGGGTGAATGGTTTTTTTACGTTGTTTCGCTTCAAAAAAAGGGTTGAAAACGGCCGAAAGGGCTCGGGTAGCAAAAATACAAAAAGGGTCGAATCTGGTCCCACCTAACTGCCATGTCATTATTTTCTCCTCCTCGCCCTACATATTTCCTCCATCTCAAAGAAGCCCCTCCTCATCCAGTGTTCCTGGTGCATTTTGCACTCCCCCCCCAGCTTCCAAGATTTAACCATGGGGTGGGGGGGTCCGAAATGGGTGGTATCACTTACCCCCTCCCCACTACGTGTCACCCTTCCGTTATTTCGCACCCCCCTTCTATATTACCGCTTACCACCTAAGACCCCCTCTGAAAATTTGTTTTCGCACGCTTCCAAACTGTCGTCGTATTCATTCGGCTGCTACCACTGCTGCTGCATCATGTCCGGCATCCCTCCACAACCGGGCATATAAGGTTTGTGCACCATTTATGAGGAAATAGGCTATGCACGGTAGAAATACTTGGGCCAAAATCGACAAGGGTGGTAAAAGGTAGGGCAAGGTTGAACGTCATAAAAGAAAAATATAGTAAAGTCGAGTCGGGAATTCATGCAGAGATCGAAAAACAGAGACTAAAGGGGCAGCAAAACGCACCAGCATTGACATCAATCAATGAGGAGTGGCCAGCATTGCACCAGATTAATTACTAAATGCCAGTTTTCTACAGAATAGAGCTAGATGTCAGAGCCTCCATTGGTTACCTCTTCAAAACCATCACAGGTGCCTCCAAGCCACTTTGTCGATTCACAAAGAGCCGTCTGAGTTTTTCATCCTTGAAGAGTTACCATAATAAATTCTATAGGCGGTGTTCGTTAGAGATTTTCTTTATTCAAGCCTTGTATGGCCACACTTGTCTAATTTTAGTTTGTTTGTAATAAATAAAGGTTGCCAAAGTAGATTAGGGAAAACTGACTTAGTTGTTAGTTAAATACTGCTAGAATTTTCATTAGCAGGGGTTGGATATCTTAGCATCTGTACTGTAAGAACTACTATTGGAGCACGGTAATTTTAGAGCTGGACATCGATAAGCAAAGACCGGTTACAGGATTCTTGAGTTGTGTTTAAAATGTTGATGTGTTTCTTCTTTGTTTAAATGTTTCCATCGTTTTCTCTGTTGTGTATCTTTTCATCTAATTGTAAATCAGAAATTTTAGATTAAGATTCGTTGTTGGAGCACCTTAATTATGTCTACAATTTACAATCTAAATGTTTTCTGCTAAATTCTAATTAAAGAATTCTTAATTTCTCTTTAGTCACTATTGAACCTTACTGTTTCTTCCACCTCCTAATTCATACAACTCTTAAGATCCATTTCCCACAGTTAGCTTGCCCTGTGATTTGCTCTTGATTTTGATGTGCCATTCCAGCCTGTGACTCCATCGCCCAATGGAATAACCTCTGTAGCCCTATCTGTCCAACCACACAATCAATCAAACAAACAACCCCATCACCATAAATAGCCTAACATCTGCAACTAAAACCAGCAAGTTAAATTGATTTAAATCATAAAACAGAGAGAGCCCTCTCTAAGTCTGGGAAGGCTAGGTCCTGAACTCCAAAGTGGTTTGATGTTGTGCTTTATAGTTTAGTTTTTCCAATATTCTAAATTATAGAGTGCCAACAGGTAGCTCGGGTTGCAAAACCTTCCACCTTTCAGGAAGCCACACATCATGAGGTGTGGGTAGATGTTGTGGTAGAAGAGTATAGCTCTATCATGACAAACGATGTTTGGGGGTAGCGCCAAGGCCAAAAGACAGATCAGATGTAGGTTCTAGATGGATCTACAAGATTAAGTAAGTTTTAGATGGCAGTGTAGAGAAGTACAAGGCTAGGTTTGTGGCAAAGGAGTATGCATAGAAAGAAGGAATAGATTACGAGGATACTTTTGCCTCAGTTTCCAGATACACTTCTGTTAGGTCAGTTATATCCCTAGCAGCTCAGATGGGATGGCAGATTCACCATATAGACGTCAAGACAACATTCTTGATAGGCGTGATAGAGGAAGAGGTATACATAGAAAAAACAGAGGGATTTGAAACTCATGAGAGGCACACTCATGTGTGAAAACTAAATAAAGCTCTATACGGGCTCAATCAGGATCCTAGCACCTGGTATGGTAGGATTGACAGTTACTTGCAGCATATGGGATTTTTCAAGAGTGATGCAAATCCCAACCTCTACTATTTTATGGTAGAAGGTGAGCCACTCATTCTAGTTTTGTATGTGGATGATCTCTTTTTGAGAGGATCATCAGGGCTCATAGAAGACTGCAAGAGGAACCTAGCATCATAGTTCGACATGAAGGATCTGGGGTTGATTTACTATTTTATACGATTGGAATTATGGAAAAAAAAATGGGGAGATCTTCCTTGGATAAGGAAGATACACTATAGATATTCTTGAGAGGTTCAGAATGCAATATTGCAGACCCATGACTATGCCCGTGGTCACAAATTGGAAGAACATAGATGCATCGGATCACAAGGATGTCGACCTGACCTTGTATATACAACTCATTGGATCTCTCATGTACTTGGTCAACACTAGGCCAAACATTTGCTTCGTAGACAATACCCTAATTCAGTTCATGGTAGAGTCGAAGAGGGTGCATTGGGCAGTAGCGAGGAACATTTTGAGGTATGTGTGTGACACATTCGAGTATGGGTTGAGGTATACTCAAGGGGATGACGCCAGACTATGTGGGTTCACAAATGCAGATGTGCAGGAAGTTCAGTAGAAAGGAAAAGTACCTCAAGGTACTAATTCAGTGTTGGTTCAGGGATGGTTTCTTGGTGTAGTAGGAAGCAGAAGCCAATAGCACTGAGCTCTGTAGAAGTAGAGTATATGGCAGCCAGCATAGCCACGTGTGAATCTATATGGCTTATGAAGTTGCTAGTAAGCTTGTTCAGGTAGAGGATGGAAGCGATCAATGTCTACTGTAATAATCAAAGTTTCATAAAGCTCTCTAAGAATGCAGTGTTTCATGACAGGTAGAAGCACATAGATATTAGATGTCATTTCAGTAGAGGCTCTGTACAACATGGGGTAGTCTAGCTACAGTGTGTTCCCATAGGAGAGCAAGTGGCAAACATACTCACGAAAGCTATAGGGAGATTTAAGTTCGTCCAGTTCAGGGAAAAAATGGGTATGGTGGAGAAATCATTTAAGTAGCAAGGGCAGGTTACATTGGATGATTCCCAGTTGCATATGTTGCAGTTGCAACATCAACAGATGAGAGGGGGTTGCAGTGCAGATGCAGTATTGGCAGCAGTTCAGCAAGGTCACCAACAGCACAGATGCAACTCATACCATAGTTGCATAGTGGTTGGTGGGAAGCGATAGTCGGACATCAAAAACGTGACACAAGATGATGCAAAGACAGGGTGTTTTGGTAGCAGGTGCATCACTAGAGCACATTCCTCATTAAGAGGGAGTGTTAGTTTTTGTAGCATCGGATGAGTTATAGCCATGAAAATTTGTAGAGAGGATAGACTACATGAGTTCTCCAAAACCCAAAATCATTTTCTACGAATTCCACCTAGAAGTGTCTCAAATAGATTATTAACCAATTTTTAAATATTTCCCAAGTCTAATCTTAGGGATTATAGTTAATTAATCAGTATTAATTGACATAAGGTGAGAATCATCTAGAAACTCACTCAGATTGATAGGGAATTAATCTGGGCCATCGATTATGTTTTAATCTTATTCAGGATTGTAGATGGTCTCCATCTTGGGTTTGGTGGGCTTGTCACCATAAGATTGTTATTTTGTACATTGTTTTATTTTAGGGGTTCTATTAGGCCTCATTAGGCAAATCGAATTTATTTAGACATGTATAGATACAAGTGAGATGATTTAATTTCATTCTCATCACTTGGTTTGGACTTGGATCTCTTTAGAAAACTTCGCTATGCTTCTTGGAGGACGAAATTTGGGAACATGGAATGAATTTCGATGTTTGGACCATTTTCTCTTGTCTTGGAGCTTTTTTATTGGAAAATTTTGATTGTTGGATATACTCTTATACATGTAAGTGCAAATTGAATGCTATTATTTCTTTATATTTTTTCACACACATTGTTGTTGGAATTTCACTATACTAGGGCTAATTTACTGCATCCATTTATGCAAAGTTGTGGAAATTTTGTTTCTAGATAGTGTTGCTTCATGTATGGGTGATGTATAATGAATCAATGTTCCTAGGGATAATTAATTGTTGAAAATCATCTTAATAAGCCATCTATTTTGAAAAATTAAGTATAAACTCTTTGAAATTGCTTTTCTTCTGGTCTAATGCTAAGAGAAGTTGTCTTCGAAGCCTCCTTGAGCAAGAAAATCAAAATCCATAGTCCTAATTATTCTTAACTCCAATATCCCCAAAAGATTAGGCATTGGTCACCCATAAGGTGATCACGTTAAAACCTATTTTTCCTCTTCCATCTCCTCTTTTCTAGGATTATCCCATTATGTCTCCTAGGGCATCAATTTACTTGCAAACTACCCACTCAATAAATTTGATCTCTTGATATTTACTAGCCTCGAGATTGGGTCTTGCTCTTGGTTTCCTTAGGTTAGAAACCTCATTTGGATCCTTATATTGCCTTTCATTGAAAATTCATTCTTTTATCCCTTTCTCCTTTCAGATTAGGTCAAGTACATAATTGGTTGCTAAACCCTATCCCCTTGACCTAACCTCGGGTCCACTTGGTCTGGTGTGGTCTTAAACAGTATTAAGGATAATTCTTCAAAGATCACTTGGAATCCAAGCTTCCACAATAATTTTAGGGCTTAGGGATCTTCGTTATAAGACACATACCCTAAACCTAAACCCTTGAAATTATCCTTAAGCCCTTCCTTAAGAGCCTTCCACCTTGCCTTCCAAAGCAAGCAAGACATATATTTGATCCTATCTTGTGAATAGGCTTCCAGGGTCACCTCTCACCCTATCATTGATCCATTTGTCTCATGATCCTTACTATAACAGGTCTCCTCCCATTAGTGAAAGTTTGCAAAGAGTAGGGAGCCTTAGCTGAGGTGACAATCTGATTTGCATACACATCTAGTACATTAAAAATCTTAGGTGGAATAGGTGTCCATGTTCCCTCATCATCCCCTATCTCCCTAATGATTGTTTCATACATCTCAACATCAAATCTCTTTGCTACCCTCTTTATACTTAGTGTTGAAACTAACTGAACCTTCACATCTTTCCTCCTCAGGAAAGTATGCAAAGACCACACTTACTTATCTCCAACCACAAGTATCTCATCCATAAAAGGTGTCATCACAACCCTGTATCCTCAAAGAAATTCCTGCCCTAATATCACATCAAATTCATCCATCACCATGACTTTAAAATCAAGAAAATTGCTCCAATCTTCTATCTGAATTGGAACTTCCATAGCCGATACTTCAATTTCCCTAGCCTTGTAATTCATGGATTTCACTTATGCTTCACTAGAAGATACTTGCACGCCAAGTTCCTTCATTATACATGCCTTCATGAAGTTATGTGTAGCCCCTAAGTCCACAAGTGCTTGGATAATACTCCCCTGGACTGCAAAATCCACAAAACATAACATGTGCAACTAGCCATCCTGTTTTCCCAGAACACCAATTCTCATAAGAAATTCAAAAACTATAGACATACTTTTTGGATGACATACCTCCATCTTGCTACAATCTCTAATATCTATTGTGATGCCACCTATCACTCCACCAGAGTGTACACAAGTTAAGGTACGTTGACTCCTCTAAACATGCAGTACCAACAAGGTCTATCACAATTGTTGTGACCAACTTACAACTACTTCCGGACTACACCTATAGCACTTATACTTCTTAACATGCAAGATTTATTAGGTTAGTGGAATAAACATTAAATATCCATCACACGTATAATGCCCAAAATAAACATCCTCATCCACATTCAACATTCAACATAAATGTCACAATAAGACAACAAACAATATATGTGCAGAATTTTCCTTCATAATATAATTCTGAAACATACAACAATTTCATCCCATGGCCTAATATCAATTTACATCGAATAACCAAGCCCTTGGTTCACCCAAACAAGTCCCACAAAAAAACCAAACAAAAGCACTTGTGTCCATTCTCAATCCTTCACTCGCACGGCCTGGTCATTCCTTGGTTGTTCAGCTTGGTTCGTTCCTTCCAAGATAGTACTCACATGACTTCACATACTTCGGTTGGCTGGTCTCACCTCTACCATGTGGTAGAGAAAACCCTCTCCAACATTCTATTCATCTCTGGACACTTGTGGTTCTGCTCCACAACTTATCTCATGCTTTGTGTCAAGTTCCTTGTTCTTCTCCACTTGTTCCTTGTTTAATATTTATATATATGATACCATCGTGCCAATCGAATGGGTGTTCAGTGCAATGAGCCAATGCTTTGTTTTGTCCCATCGTCCATGAAAACCCAATTTTGAGGGTGTTCAACTCATTCCGGTTGGGCACAATTATTCCGCTTGGGTGCATTGGGTGTCTTATTCGTGTGGGCGCACTCATTCCATGTCGGGTGCCCTAGGGCCACTTCGGTGCGTCATGCCGACTCAAGCGCCAATACTTAGGCATGCTCCTGGGCTGACTTGGGCGCCTCATGTGCCAACTCTTGGGTGCTCTCACCATCATGTCATATCAGCGAGGAGGGATCGTGCTTTGAGCACTCAGTTGAGATGGGCGAGAGCATGGGCACCCAGGGGCATTACACCAACCCATTGGGGATGTTGAGCACCTAATGTCTAATGTCTGTGAGTGTAATAAATTATCATGTATAACCAGCCTGGATCCAATTTAAATCTAGAGCTATTTAGTACTAGGAGGGATGAAATTTCTTGAGGTGTACAGTTTTTATCATTTAATTCCATGTATGTCTAAACCTTTTTTGTGACGAATTTAATACATTGTAATTGAATTAAATGATTGAAAAAATTACACTTGAAAAATTTTAATTCCTCTTCATGCCTGATATATTCATATTTAAGATATATTTACTTTGGTTTAATTTTTTTGGAGATATTGTAACATATTTACATGAGAAAATCAATGTCACACTAAACCAAAAAGAACCTAGGTGCCCCGAAAATATCATTACATCATTAATATTTATATAATCAATCACAATTACCTTGCTGATGATTTGCTTACCTAAAAATAATCTTCCCTGTAAAATAGGAATACTTTGAAATGTTCCTCTCTCATGTCAATTATGACAGTTTCTTTATAGGATGATTGTAATATGTTTTTTTTTGCTGGATAGTCCACTGGGAGACGATATGCTAGATTCTTATTAGACAAATGGATGAAATTATTTGTGCTTACACAAATATGATATACTCAATGAAATTCCACATATGAATAATGTTCTCTAATCTCCTTTTATTATGAAGATAAAGTACATTTTTCCCAACACAAAAAGCATCCCCCTCAATGAAAATTTGAGCTATAATAGAAATATGTCAAAACTCTTAATTTGTTAATGATCAAGCTCATGATGCATATCAGAGAAGGGAAAGTGAAAATGAAAACACATTAAAAATTGTTGGATATAAATTCCTACTTGAGCAGACCTTTCAGAGACCACAAACTGCGCTTCAATCGATGTGGCTGACACCCTTTCCAACTCAAAACCTATGAAATCCAATACTAGACTCAACTTTTCGAGTCGAAACCTATGGTCGAAGGGATATTTTTCGTCGCCTTTCTTCCAGTCCAAACTGTTATTACGGATTTCCATATATACCCTCTGAATTGCAGAAACTCTTATATTACTGGGTGTTAAGCTATGAGCTCAAATACAAGCATTGCGCACTGTGGGGTTGAATTTGTGGGAGAAAACTACTGAAAAGGCGAGACTCGAGAGTGATAAATGAGGTGTAAAGTCAAAGCCTCACTTTACACTAGATTCCTAATTACATTAGATTCCTAATTAAAGAAATGCTATTTTAGGTATTTTCTATTTTCTTTTTCGGAGCCAGTTGTTCATGTATTGTTCGGCATGGAACTCCTTGACATGTACATGTAGACGAATTGTCCCACATAGATATGTAGTATATTACTGCCAATTTAAATTTTCCTTTCTTGCTCCTTTTTTATGTTTGGATTTCTTCCACTGATTTTATATATATATATAGTTTCATTTCCATAAAATTAAATTATTAAAATAAATAAATGTTAATTTTAAAATATAAAATTGTAAATTAGTGTAATAGTTTTTATTAAAATTTATATGTTATTACTGTTTATGGGGTTTAGATAGATGGGTTTTTTTCCAAGGAAAAATTCGTAATTTTATTAGTTAAAACAAAATTACATGTTACATGTGCTAGTAATTGTTAGTCAGGACAAACAAGGAGACAACAAGTAAAAACTATAGTACATGGAGAGAAAATTAAGTGTAGGTGTGGCAGTAATAAGAGCGAGTTGAGTTTCTTCTGTGAGTGCTCTGTTGTCCTTATCTGAGTCTGAAGTATCTGATGTGTGTTGTCTTTTATTTCCCCCACTCTCAGGTGCGCTTGGGTCCAATGTCGGTTGTATCGTGGCGGTGATGTCTATTGAATCTTGCGTCTCTTGTTCTTGTGCACCCGGTGGAGTAGCTCTATGATTGTTCTCATCTGGGGTGGTGGCTTCCTCTTATTCATTTGTCCCTGCTCTGGGTTGTCTGATGGAAATTGCCAACCTTTGGCAACCTTTCCAGTCTTATTCTTTTTTTTTTTGTCTCGTTTGGCCTCTGGGCATGTGTTTTGTAACTGTCCAGTATTCCTACAAATTCTGCATCTTTGTTGTTTGTGACGCAGATGAATGCTCTCCGGTAGACCTTTGCTAAGGTCCACTTCCACACAAATTCGTGTGAAAGTGTAGATCCGTTCCTCCAGACGTTGAGTATCTGTTTTTATATATATGCCAAGGATGTTCCCAATTCCTTCAAGAACACTTTCTGCTAAAAATGAAGCGGAAGGTTGTAGAGTCGGACCCATACCGACAATCTGGTAACTTCCATTGTGTTTGGGTCAAAATCAGCGAACCATGGGGTGATGAACAGTCCGGAGATCCCCAGAACCACGATCCATCCCTCATAATGGCATCTCTAACTTTCAGTGTTGAGAACTTGACTATGAAGAAGCCTTTAGAACAAAGATGGATTTCACAATCCATGGTCCATTTGGTGAAGATCCAATGAAAAAGCTCCATAGGTTTAGGCCAAAAGCAATTGAATCTGCATATTATTGCTTGGGTTTCATATGTGGATCTATGCTCTTCTATCTCAGGGATTTCTATTTTTAATTCAGGCACGCAATGTTGTTGCTCTACAATGTATGGCTTGGGGCTACTCTCTGCTGGTTCAGCTGCTGTTGTTGCTCTATTTTTCCCTTGCATAATGTTCCTATATGAAGGTCCTAATGGAGTTTCTGGTTTGAAAGTACTGGCTCCTCTATTGGGTCCATGGGTGTTGTGCTGATCTGCTTTGCCACCCCTCAATCGAAGGTTGAGGTAGATGGTAGATCTAGATCCAATGGAGTATTCCTTGACAGAGCATGGGTCTTGTAAGGATTTTCCTCCATAAATCAATGACTGATATTGACAGTGGAAACCTGAGCTAGCCCTGATTATTTGCTTCAATTTTGAAACCCTGTCATTTTCTTGTATCCAAACTAAACAGTTTTTGCCCCCTGGGAGCTTTATGAAAATCTGGAAAGGGACAGAGTATACCTTGTTTTCAATTTTTGTGGTATCTATGTGGTAGCCTTTTTCTGGCATCCTAGGTGAAATGCAGTGGGAATCCATTGAGTTGTATCCCCGGACAGGAAAGTCGAGTATACAGCCATCGCCAGGCCCACGCGAGCAAACCGTGGCTAGTCAAGGAAGCATACGCCAAAACCCGCAATGATCAAACGGCGCAGGTCCAGAGCAGGTCCTCCCACACAAACCATCTCGTGCAATGAACAGGGTACTGGTGGTGTGCGGAATCTCCAGAATCCGGCCAAGTTGAAAACCCATCGCATCGCTGCAGAGACAGAGGCCCAGACAGGCGATGGTAAGTCCGGGTTCTACCTCCATATTTTCAGTGCGAGAAAGGTGCCATAATATGCGCCCAACCTGCACCGATGAAGGACCGAGGGCCGCATATGGTTGCTTGGTCGTCTTGCCAAGTAGCCAGCGAAGAGACCCCGCCGCCTCAACAGCATCCGCACGCGCCAAGAAACAGATGAAGAAAACCCTAGCCTTGCCGTCGTCTTCCATTGTCACTCCAAGACTTGATGACCTTATTATAGTATTCTTTAGATAGATGGTGATCTTGTACTTTGTTAAATAATTTTTATGTGAAATAATTTAATTTCCTACTAATTATTGAGTATATATATATATATGTTAGATCATTTCTATGTGAAGTAGTTCCATTTTCTTTATTAAATGATTTCTATTAAATATAAAATTGTAAAATGGTGTAATAGCTTTTCTCATTTTAATTTTTTAATATGTAATATATATATAAACAAAGTTGGTTGCTGATTATATTCCAAAAATAGTGGGGAGTGAAGTCTCCATTACATCCGAGTTACAGAGTAGAGTGTCAAGGAGGGGTGACGTGGCAAAAACCGAACCTTTTGCATGATGGCTATTGCTACTGTATTGCATATCAAATTCTTTGTAAACTCTAACAAACTGAAACAACATAACAGTGAATTTAAAAGACATAATATTTAAGATGACAGTAGGTGGACTGAAGACTAGTTCCTGCTTCATTGTCGAGCATTTGAGTTGTCCATGGTGCCAAGCTTGTTGTCCGAGTTGACATTAGCTGCGTTGTTGGAACTTGAGCTCTAGACTGTTCTTTTGCCCACCATGTAGCATAGAATTTCCAGAGATTCTTCTATATGCGTGCAACAGTTGTTTTCTCCCCTCAGCTACTCTGTGAGTGATTCAGCTTGATAACGGAGGAAATTGGTGTCTTCCTGAGGCTTCTCCTGCACAATCTTCAACTGAGCTTTTATCAGGTCCATTTCCGCTTGCATGTTGGAGCAGTGGAAGCAATTATTACTCCTCATTTTTCCTAATGATAAGGAGGGCAAGAACGCGGCTGCGATAGGGAGGGGTCGAGGGAGCAGAGGAGCAGTGAGACCGCAAAGAGCGATGGGCCTGGGACAGGGGAAAGAAAACTTCGGGAAGATAGAAAAGCAGAAGGATGTTCGCAGAGCAGTGATGAGGAGTGATCTGCGGGGATAAGGGAAGAAGGATAAATAGGGAGGGAAGGAGCGGGGGGCGTGCTGAGGAAGAGAGAAGAGCGAGAAGCACGAGGGGATAGGGTCACGGGATAGGTGTTGAGAAGGGTATGGGGATGACAAGCCTGCAGGGATAAAATCGAGGGGGCACAAAATATCTTGATGGCAAAGAATGCACGGAGGGGAGGATTCATGGAATTGGAGAGTAGATGGTGTGACCTTGGGAAGAGAGTTGACCAGGGGGTCTGAGGCAGGGCATACTGGCCAAAAAATCACCATTCTTATTATTAGCTCTGAGGATGTGATGGTAAGAGAGATTACCTATCTCATTGCTCAAGTTGTGGCATCTGATGATCAATCTGTTGAGGTCAATGTTGGGAGACAGAGCATAATTCAACATCATGTTGATTACAATTGACGAGTCCCGAAAGACCATAGCCTTATTAATTTTGAGCTTCTTAATTATTTGAAGGCGTTGCATTAAGGCATATGCTTGAGCTCTGTTGTTCGACATCCGACCCAATCCCCACTCGAAGGAGGCAACATTGTTACCATGCTCACCCATGATGAGACCTCCTGCTCCTGCTACTCCAGGATTTGATTTTGAGGGTCCATCGAAGAAAATCTTGGGTCGGCTTAACCCATCAAGCCATTCTAGAAATTCCTTTTTTTTTAGCCTTACTTTCCACTATTCTTTGTGAAATGGCTGGTTTGTAGAGAGCTTATTGCACCTCGGGAGGATGTCAAGCACTCTTCTGAATAGATGTCTTTCCTCTACTTGCAAGTCGTTGATGTTAAAATGGTTGTTGTTTTTAGCTAAGATGGTCTCTGTAGTCAGGCTCCAGGTCTTGCTCTACACCTTTCGAGTGCAAGTTTTTTGCTCATGGAAAATGACTTTGTTCCACATGAGCCAAATGTCACAAAGGAGAACATAAGGAAGCGTGTCCCAGATTCTTTTGACAACACTCTTCCCTTTTTTTGCAAAAGGGTATTTCTTTTTCCACCAAGCTATCATATCATAGATTGTGGCATTAGCATCAATCTTGATCTGGAGGGGATCAGAGAGGGTGTTCCAACAATTTTTTGCAAAGGTGGAATCAACGAAGAGATGTTGTATAGACTCCTCAGATGTGAGGCATAGAGGGCATCTGGAGGCTCCCTGAATGCCTCTTTTTTTCATATTATCAGCAGTCAAAATCTTTCCCTTTACCAGGGTCCAAATGAAGATTTTGATATTAGGGAGAGCTTCATATTTCCATACCTACTTCCAGATCGCCCACGATGGGGAAGGGAAGAGTTCACTATGAAGAACCTCATATCTTGATTTTATGGAGTAAGAGGACCCAGAGAGGTCCCATCTATAACTGTCTTCTTCATCTTTTGCAAGAGGGGCAGCGCCATGAAGCATTCCTTCCATTTATGTTTTGTCATTGTGAAGGTGAGGGGGAAGATTTGGGAACAGCCAACCCTCCCATTGGCTATTATTGTCTTCCCAACTGGATATTTGATTCAAGGTATTGATCCCAAGCTCTATGATATGCATTTGAATGCGAAGAAGGATCGGATCGTTTGAGAGAGGAGGCTTGCCCATGATTTTTTCATTCCAAATGTCGATGTTGTGGATTCCATGGGGAACTTTGGAGGTATTGTTGCGAAGGAAGGGGATGGATTTATTGCAAAGAGTCATATACGTGAACATGGCCTATTGGGGATGGGGTGTTCTAACAGATGTTGCCTTGATGCGGAGAGGTATTTCCTTTCAAGAACTTGCTTCCACCACATTTTCTGACCAATGATTAAATGCCAAACAATTTTTCCTATGAAGGCACCGTTCAGCAGCTTAGGGATGTGGATGGCTAGGCCTCCATTTTCATACTTGTTTGTTACCTGCCTCCACTTTACCAGGTTGAACTTATTTTTTTCGCTTTTACCACCTTGCCATAAAAACTGCCTTAAGATGATTTCCATTTTATTTTGGATACTGATAGGACTTGGAGCAGGGAGAAGTGCTTAGGGATGTGGATGGCTAGGCCTCCATTTTCATACTTGTTTGTTACCTGCCTCCACTTTACCAGGTTGAACTTATTTTTTTTGCTTTTACCACCTTGCCATAAAAACTGCCTTAAGATGATTTCCATTTTATTTTGGATACTGATAGGACTTGGAGCAGGGAGAAGTGGTAAAGGGGAAAAGTTGAAAGCACAGCTTTTAAGAGAACAACGTGCCCAACTAGGTTGAGCCAAGAGGCGGTTGTTGAATTTTCTTCTTCATCTTGTCTATAGTGATGCTCCAGACCTATGCCTTTAAAGGCCCATTGCTTACATGCATCCCTAGATAATTAAAGTGGTTCCAACTCCATTTGTACGGGACCTCGAAGATTTGGACAATGCTATGAATGGTATTCATAGTTGCATTCCATCCATATATGCAGCTTTTGAGATAATTGATTTGACCTCCTGAATAATGCATGAATTTTTCAAGTAGAGTTTTGAATCTCCTAGCTATTATGCAAGTAGCTCCTCCCATCAGAAGGGTGTCATCGGAAAAGTGGGAGTGGTTCATGTTCTTGACCCAATTACTGAATTGTATACCAGTAATTAAGCCCGCTCTACAGTTGAAGTCCAATGCCCGACTGAAGGATTCTGCCATGAGAATGAAAAGGAAGGGGGATAAGGGACAACCTTGTCTCAAGCCTCTGGTGGATTGAAAGAAAGGTCCAGGTCTCCCATTGACCAGAGGGGACACCCAGGGATGAGATATGCAGCCCTGGATGAGAGATATGAGGTCTTCACAAAAGACCATTTTACTTAGGACAGAGTAAAGGAAGGAGTGCCTAACTCTGTCGAAGGCATTAGCAAGGTCTAATTTTAAAACAAAACCCTTCTCCAATATGCTCATGCTGGAGTGTATCACTTCTTGGACCAGCAAGTTGGAGTCAGTGATTTGTCTATCTGCTATGAACCCGCCTTGATTTTCAGAAATAAGTTTGGGAAGGTATATTTTGATGTGGGAGGCAAGGATTTTTGTGATTATTTTATAGGAGGAGTTGCACAGGGATATTGGTCTAAATCTAGAAAAGGTGGAAGGTCGAGACACTTTCAGGATGAGGACTAGAAATGTAAAGTTTGTAAAGCCCCCAATATTTTTTTCCTTTGGGTCCATCGGATCATTTTGATAATGTCTTTCTTGATTACCTCCCAGAAGGTCCGATAGAATTTGATGGAAAATACGTCCGGGCCTAGAGCTTTGTCTAGGTGGAGGGTCCAAATAGCTTTAATGATTTCACCTTCTTCAATGTCCCTGGTTAAGAAGGCATTTATTTCTTTTGTGATCATATTCTGAGTGTGGATCAAGAGATCGGCGTAATCCTCTGCCTCCATAGTTTCTGTTAGAAGAATTTTGTAATGGCGGTGGGCTGTTGATTTAATCTTAGCTTAATCTGTGTACATGGTGCCTTCATCATCAGATATGGTTGTGATAATATTTTTGGATGTTCTGACTGTTGCATGTTTGTGGAAGAAGGAGGTATTCTTATCCCCAGCCTGAAGCCAAAGACTCCTGGATTTTATTCTCCATTTTTCTTCTTCCTTTCTATTTGTGATGTATAGTACCCAATACATCTCCTTTTCATACCCTTGTTTCTCTTTAGTCACCCCTTGTTCATCTATGTATTTTTGCACTTCTTCTAGTATTATCTTCCTGTCCTGCTTGACAATTCCTGATTCTCTGTAATAGTCTTTAGCCCAGCCTTTGAGAGTTGTGCGGACTAGCTTTAGCTTAGTCTCCCATATGTGCATTGGGGACCCCTCAACATGCTGGCACCATGTGCTTTCCACAATGGTTCTTGCCTCAAGGGAGTCACTCCATAATGGCTTGTAACGAAAGGGGATGGGCCCAAGGTTTGATTGCTCACCGAGGACTAGGGTGACAAGGTAGTGGTATGAGGTCGAGCAAGGCAAAATGGTAGAGGTTGCTACTGAAAAGAGGGAAATGAGGGAGACAACAACAATGAAGCAGTCTAATATTTCCATGATGTTTCTTGGGCCAAGCCTATGGTTACTCCATGTGAAGCTTCTATTCTTGGGGATGATGTCCACCAAGTTGTGATCTCTTATGATATTTCCCAGCTGATTTCTTGAAGGATCAGGAGTGAAAGTGCCCCCCATTTTCTCTTTTGCATGCATAACTAGGTTCAGATCACCTCCAATGATGAATTTGTTGATGTCCTCCCCTTCCATGTTAGATTGTAAAGTTCGCCAACACACTTCTTTGTCACGATATTGATTTGGGCCATATATTTTGTAAATTATTATCGTGACATCCTCTTGGGTGCTTTGTAGCTTAACTTTTATCCAATATTGGGCCTTTAAATTTGAAATTTATTTCCATGAGTTTTGTTTCCAAATTGTGGTTATTCCTCCCGAAGCACCTATGGATTCTACTACTGTGCCTATGTAGTTTCTGATTCTACTTATGGTGTTTTCCATGTATTTTTCTCCCTGCTTGATTTCTTGGAGAAGTATTATGTATGGTTGCTCCTGCTTGATAAGATCTCTTAGGGAATTTTTTTAGAGGGGTGCCCTAATCCCCTACAGTTCCATGTGAGTGCTTTCATTATTTAAGGAATGCGGGTTGAGACCCTGTCTTCACTCCTACTGCTTGGTGGCTTGTTTCTTTGCTATTAATCCCTCCAATAAAGGTCTCTATTGGATGTTGTGTTCCCAGTTCGATGTCCTTCTAAGCTGCCTCTTCCTTGTGGTGTTTAGTGGATTTTCTTCCTGGTCCAAGTTTTTTTTAGGTTTCTAAAGCAGGTCCCAAATCCTTTGCTGCATTCCTGGTGACTATCTGAGCAGATGATGGTTCAGTTGAGGATGGGGGTGGGCAAGATTTGGAGGAGGATGGTTGAGGGAGAGGTTCAGAAGGGAAGGTAAAGATGGAGTGTTGAGGGGTTTCCTCTTTCAGAGAGGCCAAAGCGGTGAAGGGGTTGGAAGAGATGGGGGAGGGTTCAGGAGTTTGGGAGGGAACCAAAGGGGGATCAGGATGAGGAGGAATGCTAGGGCTTGCAGATTGAGAGGATGGGTGAGTTGTTGAAGGGCCAGCATTTTTGGAAATTGGGGCAGACTTTTTTTATTTATGACTTCCCGTTGGGGTTCAGAGTGAGAGTTTTCGATTTCTGTTGTTTTTTAGCATCTGTTGGAAAAATGACCATATTTGTGGCATACCTTGCATTTAAATGACAATTGTTCATAGTCCAGCTGTCGGATGTGTGTCCAGTTTTCCACCTTCAGTTTGATCACCTCCAGTAGTCCTTTCCCCAAATCTACCTCCACACAAATTCTTATGCAGGCTTGCATGTTGTCCTTTGACTCGATTTTGTCGATGAAATTTCCAACGACATTCCCAATCGCTCTTACAAAATCATCCCCCCAACAGTGAAGTGGGAGGTGAGGAAGACGAACCCACATTGGGATAGCGTTTGGGATGTCAAGCTCTGGGTTGAAGTCTGGCATCCATTTGTTTAAATAGAGCCCCCTGGTATCCATGAAGTATGGCATGTTTCTGAAGATCATTTCTTTGTCTTCCTTTGTCTCGAAGTGAAAGGTGAAAAAACCCCTACCACAGAACCTGATGGAGATTTTCCCTTTTATTTTGTCCAACTAGTTACACTCAACACATTTCTGGATTGGTTTTGGCGATGACCATAGACCCGTAAATTGCTCAATGAGCCCTTTCTCCGTGAGGGATAGAGCAGCCATTCGAGGGATCGAGGGGGTAGAGAAACTTCCTGAATTCCATCCAGTTTTTTGACGAACTTCGATATCGCATGCCTCGGCCGAGGAGGATTCAAGGAGTCGATGAGAGCAGAGAAGGCTGAGACGTGGTCGGGAGGAGAGGCCGCCTTCGGGATGGACTCCGGAGGGGCCATGCGGCCAAAGGCGGAGCAGCAGCAGGAGGTTGAAGCTAGGGTGGCTGCGCAGACGCTCCATACCTAGCTCAAAAAATCTGTAGAGCTTTTTTTTGGATATTTATATATTTTTATGAAAAATGTTTGTTTACAGTTTTGAATATATAATTTAATTAATGAGATAATTATTTCTTATTGTATTGGTAAAATTATTTGATATGTAAAATAGTTTTGTTTATATTTATATATTTTTATGAAAAGGGTTTGTTTAAAGTTTTGAATATATAATTAAATTAATGAGATAATTATTTATTATTGTATTGGTAGAAGTATTTGATATGTAAAATAGTTTTGTTTATATTTATATATTTTTATGAAAAGGGTTTGTTTACAGCTTTGAATATATAATTTAATTAATGAGATAATTATTTCTTATTGTATTGGTAAAAGTATTTGATATGTAAAATAGTTTTGTTTATATTTATATATTTTTATGAAAAGGGTTTATTTACATTTTTGAATATATAATTTAATTAATGAGATAATTATTTCTTAATGTATTGGAAAAAGCATTATTGTAGGAAAAAACACAAGAAATTGGTCATGAGAAAAAACTTATGAGAAAAGAGAAAAGAGAAAATGGAAGATCATTATTTAGACTAAGAGACTGAAAACAATTCACATTGGGTAATGTTCCTAGATGAACAATAGTAAAAAACCAATTAGTACCTAATATGAGTTAACTAGTTCAAAAATGGAGTTGCCTAGTTAAAAATAGAGTTAGTATCCATAATAAAGTTGACTAAAGATATGATGAGCCAAAAATAAATAAGAATTAAAAAAAGAACTCACACATAAAATCCAAATTCCATAAGTACAAAGAGACCCTAACAATAGAACTAAAACTCAAGAAATAAAGTTTCCAAGATTAAAAAGATAAGTGGATAATGTTAGATAAAAGGAAGTGTCCACTTATGTGGGAGGATAAGAAATGTATTCATAATTATTACAAAGGAAGATTGAATGATCTATCATAAAAACAAAAAGAGATTTAAATTTTTGAAATGCAAATTCATATGAATAATTATCAATTGTAAATTAAGTAATTACATTGTCATAATAACTAGACATATTCATACCATCTCATATATATTAACTACTAATATTAAATAAATGGTAAGAGGTCATATATAGATAGATAGACATATGTTGGGTGTAAACTCTTTTATTTTTTGGTTTTTTCTATTAGAATTCATAATAACAGAGCCAAAATATAGAAAATTTAGACGACTACCTATGTGATATGTGTGTACTTTTGTGAAAGAAATCCTCATAAGATCATTAGTTTTAAGGAAAACCACAATTTAAACAAAAAAAATCTCTTAGTTATTACTTTCTTTTTTTCTTCAACTCTATTGTCTTTTAAACTTCAACTCTTTTTTATTATTTCTTATTCAAGAATGACTTTACAATAAGGCTTTAATTCTTTCTACCAATAAAATGATACAAAATAAAATTTTAATATCTCACAAAATAAAATACTAAGATTTTAACATATCATAAAAATAAAAATTATATATTATTGTTTCTATTAATCATTATAATGTGTATTCTTTGTATATATATATATATATATATATATATATATATATATATATATTCTATTTTTAATTCATTAATTGATTTTTTCAAAGATGTGATATTGATGAGCTATGAGTTATAATTTATCTCATTTTTATGAATTTTTTAATCTGGACAACGTGAGATGTATAATGAAATAAGTGTTCTGATTCTTATCATTGATTGATGTCTGTCAATATTTATTATCCATTAAATTTCAATAGTTATGTTATTACAAAGTTAATGAAAAAATGATCATTATATCAACCTTTGATCAAATCTAATAATCACCATTAAAGAGTCCCATGGTGGCAATGTCAATGTTTTTGTCCCATGTAGCTCTTTGTAATGACCCACCTATAATTACAAACTGAATATTAGCATACATACGAGACATGCATATGATAGCTACATATGCATGCATCGCATATATCGCACTAGTATACATACTAGCTGATATTAGAAAATGTCTAAGTAGAGTAATGAACAAATTATTAAATACTAAATAAATATCTACTTACTAGAACACAATGAATGTAGATTGGGGTACTTGCTACCCCATAATATGAAACAAAATAAAGTAATATATATGTGTGTGTGTGTGTGTGTGTGTGTAGCATTTTTATATTAACTAAAAGAACTATACATTTTATTTTACTAAAAGAAATAGAATACATAAAATATATCAAGAAAAGGAACTAAGTAATATAATCAAAAGGCATATGTTGAATAATTTCTTAAATACGATGTATCGACTAAACTATATGACAAAGCCTATCTCTTAAAATTGAAATAAATCAAGTCAACCTAATTATATCAAATAACGTTATTTAAATGAAAGTTGACCACCTCCAAAAATCATTTAGGTTCCACGTAACAAGACAGGTGCAGGGAAAAAAGAGAGGCGACGACATTGAGACGGTGGGGTTTTGGAGATATAAGGAGAAACAAAGGAGGTAGACGAGGAAGAGAAATGGGAGGAGAAGAGAATTTCTGAACTAAGGAATGATGAGATGTAGGTTGAGATATTGAAGGATAGGTTGTGTATTAAGAGATTACGACATACAAAGTTCAATTGTTCTGAAATTTTTTGGCACGGGAGCCAAAGTATCTCAATCTGAGTACTTTGGAATTGAGTGTTGAGGTTGTATTCAGTTGGCTGAGTGGTTTTTGGTCATTTGGTAATGAGGACAAGAGTAGGAGCAAGAGTTACAACCAAGAAGAATCATCTTCAACCACCAAACCAGGTTAGTATTAAGAGTTAATTTCATAAATTTGTGCATGTATGTTGCAGAGAAGTAGAAATTGAAATAAATGTTAGTTATATATGTTAAATTCCCCATTTGGGTTTCAGAAATTTATCTTAGAGCATCAATATTTTTATTACAGTATCAATTTTTATATTTCGGGGTCTTACACTCTTGTGGAAAAGTAGAATATCACAAATAATCTCAAACTCATCAACATGTTTAAGTTTTCTATTTTATTTGAAAGATTAACCTTACAATACTACATAAGATTATTACATATGTTATTTTCTTCCTCGATGGTCAACGTCACAACCATATCAAGTTGGCCATAAAATTTATATGTAGAGACTAGTAATATTACCTTCTACAACACATAATTCACAATACTGTATAAATTAAATATAGACACAACATTATTCTATACATTGGAGATTCACAAGACAATGTAGATATAAACACAATATTATTCTATACACTGGAAATTGTGATGAGGAAGAAAACAACTTGAAAGGAGTTTCTATAATACCCCCTAATAGACTCACACACAAAATAACCTCCATGTTTTCTAGGCTTTATATCAAAGTGAAACTCTGATATGATCTTTGCATGTAAGTATAACTTTAGAATTATAAAACGTTAACAATGTGCACTCTGATATTGCGTCACTATGAATACCATATTGCCATATAGTAAGCATATTTCATGCCCCAACATCTCAAAAAATGTAACAACGAGTCTAAAAAAAAATTGAGCAGTGCCTGTCGTGTATGTCTCAAACAGATAAATATTGATATTTCTTCACTGAGACTACCACCTTGCCATCCATTTGTATAAAAAAATAGAACACACAGGAGGATGCTTCCTCAACACACAGAGTTCACATGAAGTTGCGAAAATGTCTTTAAACCAAACAAAATAGTTGCGGAAATCAAATCATAATAGTATTCCTTCTAATATAGAGTAGCATAGATTAAATCGCAACTATAGTGGAGCAAATATAATCAAACAATTTTACTCGCGGTGAAATAGAGTAAAATAGAGTTGTTGTGGTAAAACCCATACGTGAAATTTTCACAACCAAATCACAACTAACAATACTTTATATTAGGATTCAAAAAACACATTCATATGGAAGTTGCGGCTCCTTCACCAGTAAAAAAATTGTTCTTACTGAGATTTACATTCACCAGGGTTTGCGAAGTAACACACAGTAAAACGTGTAACTGTTGTTTTCACGCGACCACCAAAATTTGCTCCACTACTTTTGTCTTTCTATACTTACCTCTCCCACATTACTTCAACTACAACATACATGTATAATCAAAACATATATATCTAAGACATTTAATTCATGATATACAAAATTTAATACATAGGATGGGTGAACATGACTTTCCGAACTTTACGGAGGTTGCATGATTTAAATAACACTTGCGGAATAAATGTTTGCCCATACGCTTTTAATAACCATGCATTAAATTTATATTTGACTTTAATAGTTTAATCTGTTGCAGAATGGGTTATATACTTATGTTTAGAACTTCATTTATGTGATGTCCTTCCCTGCAAACTCAATCCACAACCTGCAAAAACATTTACTGAGGTATGGCTGCTTGTCAGTGTATTTAACGCGGTGGTTGAGATTAATTCTCAAACACTCACCCTTAATCGCAATTGCCGCCATTGACCATTCCCAAACAATCTCTGAGATAAACAAAATTTTCACGTGCCAATGGCTTTGTGAAGATGTCTCCAAATTGTTCTTCTGACCTGTAGTGTTGCAACACAATCTCACCATTGTTAACTAATTCTCTTATGAAATGATATTTAGCATCAATGTGATTTGTCCTCTTGTGAAAAATAGAATTTTTTGATAGTGCAATTGTTGAACTGTTGTCATAGAAAATAATGGTTGTTCCATCTTGTTCATGACATAAATCCCGCAACATCCTTCTCATCCAAATTGCTTGACATGATGCTTATGTTGCGACGACATATTCAACTTTTGTTGTTGATAATGACACTATCGGCTGCTACTTGGAAGCCCATGAAATGGCTCCCGAACCTAAATGAAAAACATATCCTGACGTGCTCTTTATGTCATCAACGCTTCCTGCCCAATCACTGTTAGTGTAACCAACCAGCCTAAAATCATTTGTTGCGGTGTACAAAACGCCATACTCCTTTTTCCCATTGACATACCTTAAAATCCTTTTGGTTGCTTGCCAATGTATCTCCTTGGGTGTCTCCATGAACCTTAACACCAAACTCATTGCATACATTATATTAGGCCTAGTTGCAGTCAAATACATTAGGTTTCCCACCATGCCTTTGTATAATTTTGGATTGAAATTGTTTCTGCAATCTTCCTTGCTCAACTTCAACCCCATGACAGTTGGTGTTGGTGTTGGCTTGTTGTTCTACATATTAAACCTCTCTACAATGTCTGCAACATACTTTGCTTGAGAGATAAAAATTCCATTTTCTATTTGCTTCACTTCTATTCCCAAAAAATATCTTAACAACCCCAAGTCAATCATTTCAAACTCATTTTTCATCACTGCTTTGAAATCAGCGATGAGGAAATCATCACTCCCTCTAAAAATCAAATCATCTACATACAAAACGATAATAAGAAGCTTATCGACACTTTCTTTGATGTAGAGAGTAGGTTCACCGTCACATTTGTCGAACCCATTGTCCATCAAGTAAGCATCTATCCTGCTATACCATGCACACAGTGCTTGCTTCAGCCCATAGAGAGCTTTCTGCAACCTACACACCTTGTCTTCTTGGCCTTCTATCTCATAACCATGAGGTTGTCCAACATATACCTCCTCTTTCAGCACTCCATTTAAGAATGTTAATTTTACGTCCATTTGCGCAACGTTGTCCTATTATTTGTTGATGGTGTCACTTGGTTATTTCTTTGTTGAGCTTGTGTTGGTGAAGGAGGAGTCACCATTGAGGAATTACTTGTTGCGGTCAATTCTTCTTTGTCTTCATGTGGTATACATGTCTTCACATTGATTGTCTTCTCTAAACTTCCATCCCATGCTTCCTCTTCTATGAACTAAACATATATGTTGATTATGACTTTCTTGGTTGATGGATTGTAGAGCTTGTATGCCTTGGATCATCACTATATGTAACAAATATACATTTCTCCCCCTTATTGTCCAAATTCTTCCTCAACACATCTGGGACATGTTCATATGCCACACACCTAAACACTCTCATGTGAGTGACAGTATGATTTCTTCCACTCCATGCCTCTTAAGGAAATATGTTCTTGACGCTCTTTGTTGGACACCTATTAATGATATATGTTGCAAAAGCGACAGCTACAACCCAATAATCATTTGGAAAATGCTTTTCCTTCAACATGCTTCTTTCCATTTCCATAATGGTCATATTCTTCATTTTTGCAACACCATTTTGCTGATGTGTATACCTTGTTGTAAATTGCTTGTGACTTCCATGCTCCCTGCAAAAACGTAGGAAGTCATGTGTGATGTATTCGCTACCTCTGTCAGTCCTCAACACTTTGATGTAGTGTCTACTTTGGTTCACAACAAAAACTTTGTAATGGCCGAAGCGGTCAAACACTTCACTTTTATGTTTTAGGAAGTAGAGTCGTGTCTTCCTTCTGTAGTCATCTATGAAGGTCAAAATATAATAGTTGCCCCCAATTGATGGTGTTTGCATTGGTCCACATAAATCTGAATGGAAAATCTCCAAAGGTGCCTTTGCCCTTATTGACTTTCCTGCTGGAAATGATTCTCTATGTTGTTTGCCCAAGATGCATCCTTCACATAGGATGTTATGTTCTTCTATGAGTGGCAATCCCTTCACCATGCATTTCCTATGCAACAAATTCAAACCTCCGAAGTTGAGATGACCAAGTCTCAAATGCCATAACCAATTTTCATCTTTAATTTCTGCTTGAAAGTTTTCTGGTGTGACAACTGCTACATTTCTTTCATCCTTTTGTGAATTCATTGATAGTTGTGCTTGAGTACCTTCTTCCTTCAAATATGATCTTAGCTTGAGAGGAAAAATTATATTGTTTTTCATATGAACTTTTGCAATCAATTTTATACTTGGAGACTTATCCAAAATTGTAAATACAACATTTTTGAAAAAGACATTGTAGCCTTTTTGCATGAGTTTCCCAATGCTTATGAGGTTATGTTTCAAACCAGGGGCAAAATAAACATTTGAAATGTATTTCTTCTCCCCCTTCTTTGTTATAATGTCTACTCTTCCTTTGCCCATGACAAAGACTTTGTTGTCAGTCCCTAATGTCACTTAATATTTCACACTTTCATATAAATTGGAAAACATTTCTATGTTCCCTGTCATGTGGTTGGTACACCCTAAATCTAGAAACCATACATCTCCTTGTTTTTCTTGTGCTACATTACAAGCTAAAAACATGCTATCATGGTTCTAATTTTCCTTTATGAAATTTGCACTTGGTTTGTTACTTATGGCATATTTCTTCATTCTACATTCATTTTCATAATGACCATACTTCTTACAATAATGAAATTGAACTTGAGATTTATCATACCTCACACCTTATGCTTGATTTTGGCTTGGGCCTTGACTTGGATTTTGATTGTTGCCCCTTCCACTTGAACTTGAAAGGCTACTCCTTCCACCTTTGTGTGGGCTTTTGCCTCTTCCTCCATAATTTGTACTTCCTCGACTTCTACCCTGACCAAATGAAACTTGTGTCTTGAAGGAATGCTCCAATGATGAGTTTGTTGCTTTGTTCAACCTGTGCTCATGAGACATTAGTGATGCATGAAGCTCACCCACTGAAACTGTGAGAGATTTTTTGTCTTTTCTATGGCCACAACTATGGCATCAACCCTTGTTGGCAGACTTCTCAAAAATTTCTCAACTACTATCCTTTCCTCAAGTGTCTCACCATGAGACTTGATTTGTGTAACCAACCCAATCACATGTGTAAAAAATGAGTCTACATTCTCAGACTCTTTCATACAAATTGTCTCAAAATATCTTCTCAGCATTTGTAGTTTTGTTGTCTTCACCTTTGCCATGCCTTGGTAGGCTGTCTCAAGGGTGTCCCATGCTTGCTTGGACTTCATTGCTACTTCAATTCTTGGGAAGATACTTTCATGCGCTACCTGAAAAATATAGAAGAGGGCTTTGGAGCCTTTCTTCCTGTTGTCTCTCAACACATCATTTTCTGCTTGTGTCAAAGCATTGTATGCTATTGCATCTGTTGGTTCTTGGAATCCATTCTCCACCAATTCCCAAATATCTTGGGAAGAAAACAAAGCCTTCATTATTATAGCCCAATAATCGTATTTTTTTCCATTAAACTGAGGTATTTGTGGATTAGTAAAGCTTGTGCTTGTTGCTTCCATTTTTACTGTGTAAAAAAAAACTTTCTCACTACTAGTGAATACGCTCCACAAAAAAATTCACAACACCTTTTGACTCCTCAGTAAAAACACTTGCAGTAATAAAACTTTAAACCCGCTCTGATACCATGTGAAAAAAAATTAAACACAGAGGAGAATGCTTCCTCAACACACAGAGTTGAGGAAATGTCTTTAAACAAGAGTGGTGGAGATTAAAATCGTAACTACAATGGAGCAAATATAATCAAACAATTTTACTCACAGTGAAAGACAGTAAAATAGAGTTGTTGTGGTAAAACTCATACATTAACTAACAATAATATATATTATGATTCAAAAAACACAACACGCATTCATATGGAAGTTGCGGCTCCTTCACCAATAAAAAAAAACTTTTCTTACTTTTCTGAACTTTAAAGAGGTTGCGTGAATTAAATAACACTTGCAGAATAAATGTTTGCCCATGCACTTTTAATAACCATGCATTAAATTTCTATTTGAATTTAATAGTTTAATTTGTTGCGAAATGGGTTATGTACTTCTGTTCAGAACTTCATTTATGCGATGTCCTTCCCTGCAAACTCAATCCGCAACCTGCAAAAACATTTACTGAGGTATGGCTGCTTGTCAGTTTATTTAACGCGGTGGTTGAGATTAATTCTCCAACACCATTTAGGACATCTCATGCCCCTTACATTCCCAAAAATGTATTTACAAGTCTCGCAAAATTTTGAGCAGCCCCTATTGCACCTATCTATCTCAAATAGATATCTATTAATGGTTTATCTTGTTCAATGCACTATAGTTAAGCATGTGTGTAATGATCAAGACCCATCATCTGGAAAAAGCACCCAACAATTTTTTTAGTGAGAAGTATGGTGGAATTGGGCATTTTGTTAAAACAACTATTGTTGACTAGTACTCAAATGTGTAATCCTCATATATATAATCATTGAAATCTTCTAGTTCATACAGGTAGTCCTCATACAAAAATTCAATAGCCTAAAGTACAACCAATTCATATTCAGCTTACAAGTTATCATATGAAATTTGAATAATATGGTGATAAAAAATGAATGTAGAAGCTTTAAAAGATGTTAAACCAACCATGTCAATTTTTCCAACTTCTATAGAGTCAACCTCTTCATTACCCTGCAAAATAGATGGAATACAAATGAATTGTCTATAGTTCCAAAAGATCAAGCAAAAAAGAGATCATTGCCCATGAAATTGTATATTGAACATGCAACAACAAAACTTGAGTGCATAATCTTCACTTTCAAACATAATATAAGCAAACCCATTACTTCTTCAAAATATTTAGCCATGGCAATCTCATATTCCATCTTTAATGTATGAGCCTTACTGAAGTAAGTTTTTTATCCTAATCATCAGAAACCATTGAAAGCATTAGAGAATCCCATCAACCGTGCCAAAAATGGAAAATAAAATGATACCTATGATTTACCAAAAGGCGATTATCTCTTTAAACCCTAAATGTTGAAAGAATACACCAATATCCACCCAAAAAACTAAAACTTTATTAAGTGGTGGTTGTTTTTTTAATGAGGAGATTTGGTAGACATGTTACTTGTCACTGAAAAGACTTGGATCAAGTCAATTCGACTAATGTTCTCACGCCACCATTGATTTCCACTTCCTGCAATATTTTTGGAATGGGATGCTTAAAATCCTACTAAAATATGAAGAGCAATCGTGCAAATTAAAATTTGTAGGGATTGAAACCTAAGATGAAGAACAATATTGAAGCTTGGAGTAGGTTAGATTACCTCATCAAGAGTTTCTTTAACTCTCTTATCAGTGATGATGGTTTTAAAATTTTCCCTCTCAAATCGTTGGTGGTCATCAGGCTTAGTTTCCCGTTGGAACCAAGGAAGGATGACACTGTAAATTTCTACTAATTCATGAAGTTGTTGGATATTGTTTAGGCCATTAGCATTAATATCCCCAATATGTGTAATATCTGGTAGTATTCCTTCATAATCTTTCTTTGCTTCTGTCTTTATGCAATGATCAGGTGCAAGAGGATGTTCTTCCTCAAAAGATGAAAATTCTGAGTCTTCAAAATTTGATGTGTTTAAAAACTCATCAGAGTACTTTTGTGTTTCTTCATTCAAGCATTCAGACATATTCTTCCGGTCTGCACTATTCTGGTGAACGAAGTGCCAATGCAATTATTCATTTCCATGCTTAATTGCAATATAAATCCACTTGACTATTCTAACGATTGTTCCAGCAAAATAAGCTAACAACCACAAATTCTTGTACGTGCTAGATATGAAAATTTGCAAAAGATTCAAGGGAAAAAATGCCAAATGGACATTACTCTCCTTATTCGAGATGATCTTTTAGTTTTAGTTGGCTTTGATTATGGGAGTAATTCACCAACTATTATTACAAGTTCCTGGCGGCGTTGTTCTTCCGTTGCCAACTAAGCACAGAGATCCCTTGTTCACTTCTTTGGTTGAACATTGGATCATATATGTCACATATATTTCAAGACCATAACATTTGTTCATTGAAATTGCATTGTTCAAAGTAGGGATGAAAAGAATGGTACCTGCTCACGTCAAAAACAACATGAATGACATCAGTAGTATTTTGCATGAGTAACTCATTAGAATCCTTTTGATTGAGTGTTGAAGGGTTATTTCTCACAGTGGACTGTTAAAATCAATCACAAAAGTCACCCATTCCAGTCAACATATTTCAGCACAAATTCAACCTCCACAATAATTTGTTGATTACCTCTAACATTGAGATGAGGTATTCGACATAATTATGTACAGAACCGGCAATGAGCTCTCACTTAAACGCTTAGTTGTACACAAATCATCTAATGTTTGCACTTCATAAAACGGCTCAGCAATGAATGTAGACTAGAAAATTTTCACACTGGAACTTACTTGTTTGATATCAGACCTTATTTCAGAAACTACATGCCTTACTGCTGATCGCATAGCTTTATATAAACTGAAGCGTCCATATCTCCTATTGGATGATCACTCCAGAAGGACTGATCATCAACCCAACCATAGCGGTATCTTATTGAAAGAAAAAACAACTCCAGAAGGACTGATCATCAACCCAACCATAGCGGTATCTTATTGAAAGAAAAAACAATTATATATGATACAACCCTAATGATGAGAACATGGGTTCTTTAACCAAAATCCTAAGAAATATTTATATATGCTTCCGACCCGAAATAACATATCAAAACACAATGCCAGCAAGGTTCAGAAAAATCGTAGTGAACCTAGAATATTGATACATCATTCTTTATAGATATTGTTACTAATCTCGATAAGAAGGCAAGAGAGTCGAAAACTCCATCTCAGCATACACCGCTCTTATTGTCTTCTCTTCTCCATTATTACTAGAACGTGTATCTGGTACTTCATCATTAATCAAATTTTTTGTATAGATCTGAAACAAACCCATTTTGTTTAACGTAGCCACATCAATCACATTTCTTATGGACATGTCCTTTAGAGGAATTTGATAAAATAACCCAACTTAAGACTTCACATTTCAATCGAGGAAGCCATTGAAAAAATTCCATTTAGAAACACAGAAACTTTGACAAGAACACAACCCCATATATAATATGTTGATGTCTAACGGTGTCAAAGAATCTGCATGAAATGGACTTAAGAAAGTCAGTAGAAGCGAAAAATCCTGGAAATGTACAATAAAACTATATCTCAATCTCTAAAATGCATACACTACAAGAATTTAAAACATATAATACATGGAAAAATGACATCAAAAGGAGCCCTCAAAGGGGAGATCAAAGACCATGTCAGTGAACATGGTATTGTTGTCCATCCACGGATGAATTCCACCTCAGGGTGGGAGAGCATGAGCTTGAAAATGAGCAAAAACTTGGCCCAGAACCCAGATATCGCATGGTCCAAATGTGTCATGTTGTAGAAGATCTCAATGTCGTGAAGACAACACTAATCGATCTTATTCTTGATGGAATTCAAGAGTAAATGATCTCCCGCGGGACTCTCACTAAGTGACTAGTAAATTTCGAGGATGCCCACCAGGCAAAAAGTTGGGGAATGCAGGATTTTCCACAAGCCATTCATTGCGTTGGTCGTCCCAGTAAGAGATCTTGGGGTTGAAGTTGTATGACACACTTGGATCTCGCTCCACCTCTAGTTCTTCCACTTCTTCTTCCACCATCAAGGGTGAATTGTCGTTGGAACTCTCTGTAACGACGCCCATCAAGACCTTGTGCGACTTTCCCCACCTTCCCACAATCAAATCCTCATGAATCTCATTGAAATATTGTTTTGGCATCCCAAACTTCCTAGCACCGATGGTGCCCTTTAGAACCAACATCGTTACGAACAAGCACAACAATGTGACCTTCGCATTTTGCATTGCCCTCTATTGGCTTGAGGGGTCCTAACCCAAGTTCAGAGTTAGCACATAACCAACAAAACCCTCTTACTACTCGCCCTTTTGGAAATGAATTGCTTGCGCAGGCCAAAGTCTCACCCGGAACAGTATGGGGGGGTGTTGGAACCAGGTTTCCACACCCTGAGAGAGAATTAAATGAAGTAGTCACCTTCAGATCTGCTTTAACACACAGACTGACTTGCACACCAAAAACCCTGGGGTAATTATCACCATTTAATCTTGCACACGCGCATAGACAGAAGGTCCGCAATCCCTTTAACACTTCTAACAATGTGATATTTCGCCCTTACATAATTAGATCTATGCAATTAACATTCATGTCAACAGTAAAGTAGGTACGCAACCAATCCAATCATAGATAACATAACTCATAAACATGAACACAAATCATATGCGGAAACAGATCACAGAAACATATTACAGATGTATTTAGTACTCAGAGTTACCCAAACAATTCTTTATTCATCAACAGTTCTCTAAAACCATTACAATCCTTCAGATCCACCCACGCACACAGCCAGCGGGGTCCGCACATAGTTGGACTAAGGTCTCTATGCACACAGCCAGCAAGAGCCTTTTAGACATAGACGCTTACACAGATTCGCTTCAGAGCTCAATCATTCATCAAACATACATCATAACTTATCCAAAAATTGTCTTATCTGACTCGATCTAGACTTCTGTTTATATCTTAGCCTGCAGTCGTACTAAGGTCCACAAACCATGGTTTGAGACTCCTAGATTTACCCTTTAGCCCATTACAACTCATGAAGGGACTTTGACTTGCCCCAAAGACCCTTGACTGTGCATTTCTTAGGGCGCACGACTCAAAACTACAAAAATTACTATTAATTACTCCAAAAATGTGGTCCTAAGGGACCCTGCTCCAACAGTCCCCCAACACAATCTTGTGACTTGTCCCAAGACACAGAGGTACTAGGGTCTTCATCTTCGTCTTTAGATCTTCGATGGCAGCAGTGAAGGGCGCAAGGATGCTTGCACTTTGATCAGCAACACTCTGAGTTGTATCCACCAAATTTTGAGAGGTAACCTTCTCTGCTGCGAGACTGATACTCTGGTAAGTCTGGCTCAGGTTCTTGACAGCAACATCTAAATCCTGTGATAGCTTCATTGCTTCGTCTGCCCACAGCTTCATGTGGGTGGTGAGGATGTGTTTCTTCCTCCGCAGGTCTTCAACCTCATCGCGTAGCACCTAGCTCATCTGCAACCGTGCCATTCTCTGAGCAGACACAAATGTGGGCAACGCCTCTTGAAGCTCATCGAATGCCTGCTCTTTGGCGCGCAGTTCTTGCGAGATTTTCTTCACAAGTGTGTCAGTTTATACCGAAGTCCACAAGCCCATCGCTACGTCCAAGAGTTCAGTACCCTTGGTGACTGTTGCTGCAATGCTTGCCGAAGCTTCCTTAACTAAGGCAGCACATTGCGCTCGCACTTCCGACGGGTTTTCTAGCTAAAGATTTGCTTGCAACTCCGCGAGCTGCTACTCAAAATCTGCTTTGACTTCCTGTACTTCGGAACAAGAGGCCTTCAGGGCATCCACTAAACTTTCAATCTTGGCCTGGGGCGCAGCAGAGGCAGGGATAGCAACCTCAGACAGGTCACCACACTGACTATCAATCAAATTATTTAACTTCGCGCATTGTGCCATTGTTGCTTGTTGCACTATCTGAGCCTCGAAAGACTCATTTGTTTTCACTGTGACCTTTTGCTCTACCTCGGTGAGTTGTTGGTGCATGCACACCTCTATGCACTACAACTCATCTATAATGATTGTATGGATAGCGTTCAACTTTCCATTGGGGAGCATTGATAAGTCAATGCCAAACTCTGAGCAGGTTTGAACCTGTGTGCGCAATGCAGGTTATTCCATTGTAACCGCTGCTCCAGGGAAGGGGCAGATCCTGCTATCTCTCGTGTTGATGATCATACTTGTGCTCTCGCTCGCTTGAACTGGCCTCGCCTGAGCCACGCTCGCTTGAATGCTTTCGGTCTTGAGCTGTAATACCTACAATCCAGTCTGCATAGCCTCTACTGAATCCTTGTATTGCTCCTCGAGCGCAGTCCACCTATCCTCGGAGGCAGCTGCGATCACATCTGCTATCTTATCATGGTCATCCTCCGTAAGGGTGATGTCCTCTGTGCCTCCTACCTTCGAACCCTTTCATTTCTTGTGCGCACCCTTGGGGTTTTCAGCGACGCGCTTGGTACCTCTGGGGTTCTCGGCTTCTATACCATCTAGGCCATATGTGCCTGTGAGATCCACCTCAGGCTCCTCCCTAGGTTCCTTTTCCGCCTCATTGTTTGCTTCTTCCTCGACTCCCTTTTCTTCTTCTTTGTCCTTGGCAGTCTCTGTCGTTGTCTCTTTATCGGATGTGGAGGTTGTGATAGGCGTGGTAGAGCCTAGTCCAGTCTTCCATGCTTCAGGCCAAGTCACAATGACCTGGTCGATTTCAACCTATGTCACCATATAAGGTAGGTTGTACCATACCTGATCTATGCACACACGAATATGAATGTTGTTCATCGACACCTTGAAGTCTGCAATGGATTTTTATTTTTCGTATGTGGTTGGGGACAACCGGGGGCACGAGTGGATAGCCACAGCTAATGCTCCCTCAAATAAGACCCAAAATATCTTATTCTCAATCACTCTCTTTGGGTTTGTGGAGTCCCATAGGTTGGCGTAGCATGCCCCTTCGAATATACTAGGCTCCACATCTACAAGGACTGCATACTCTAGCGTCTCCCACGCAACCAGAGTGATGAGTAAGAGCAGCCACGAATAACAAAACTTTTTTTCTTCCTCCTGCGCCTCGCACATGTTTTCCAGGAACTTAGTACAGAGGAATTGTGACCAGTTGTAGTTTACTCCTTTCTCACACTACCCTGCCAGTGCAATGACATGCGGAGGGACCACCATAGGCTTGCATTTGCGCATCATTTTTCAGCCGAGCACCAAATTTCCAAGGCGCACCGCTGGGTCATCGATCTATTGGACCAGGAAGCCCCTGGAATCTCGTCCCACCTTGTAATCCTTTTTGACCTTGGCAGCTACCTTCAGTTCCTAGCTTTTTCCATAACTAGCCATAGCATTGGGCCCCTTCTTTGGTAGGTCGATGATCCGATGGATCAGCGCATCGTCTATAGGAATACGATTTTGGATCCATAGGTACCCATCGTGTACCAGCTCCAACAGTTGTCGTACGTAGACATCTGTGATGGGGTACTTGCTGAAGTGAGGAATCCTCAACAGATTGAGAATTCCAGCATTACTCAACCCACGTGCCCAAGGCATGGGCTCTACTTTCACAACTCCAACATATACTACGCGCTCTAGATAAAACTCGGGTGCCAGCTCTGGGGATATCTTTTCATTCGCTAGATCATGGTCATCAAACTTTACTGCAGGGATATTTCCAAACACATCCCGCTCCAGCGTGACCGCTTCTAGGATCAAGGGCATTTGCAGGTATTCGTGCATTGTGTCCAAATCCTTTGGCACCTTCACAGAGGGTATGCGTGACCTCACATACTTTGGGAGCCACGAAATGGGCTCAACAAAGATCGCAACCTCCTCTGTTGTTGACATATGTATTTTTTACAGATCACCCATAGGGGATCTATCCTTCATCGCCTGACACGGGGAAATAATTTGTCTGGGGGATGTTCACAGCTTGGATGATGATCCCTTATTCACCTTGCCCTTCCCTTTGGTAGGTGTTGACACTACTTCTTAAACTTTTGGGATAACTTCGTGGACATTGTCGAAGTCGGGCTTAGAAGATGTTGTAAGCAGCACAAAGTGCTCCTCAGAAGGCACGCTCTCAGGGTTAGTGGTCGTCATTCTGAGCTTGAAGGTAAAATCAGGGTTACTTACGTCAGATGCAGGGGTCTCACATCCAAACATACAGTACCCACTGATAATTTCAAGGCGCAATTCACTGAGACAGCAAAGGGACAGAATATGACCCGCGCCCTTACTTTTATAGGCAATCCATGGTAAAAACAGTTGGAACTTCATTAATGGCACCTTATCCCCGTAAAAACGGTCAAAAATTTTGTAATATCTCCTCATTAATTACAAAAACCCCACTTCATCCAACGGTATAATCGAATTTTCACCCAGATTTACTGTCCCCAGCGGCTAGTTTTTCCCACTGCGCACACCCTCTACGCTCATGTCGCACCTGCCTGCATATATCCTCTGCGCAGCGCGCAAACAAGTGGATTTCGTTTCTTTCACCGTATAGTCATTTGGTAGGCACATGGTTATCCCTATACTGCTTCAGTCAGCTTCCGTTGATGTACCCAGGAAGACTCTCACTGCATAATGTGGGCAAGTGCACTGCACCTCCATTAGTGATCTCCTTCACGATATATGACCCCAACCAATGCTTTCTGAACTTCCCTGGGTGGCGCGCAAACTGGATATCGTATAATAAAACCATATCTTCTTCCTTGAATGCCTTCTACTAGATGTGCCTATCATGTTGTTATCTCTAAATTGATCCTGATGGGCTGCTCCACCAAACAACTTAGAGTAAATATTTCAAACCAGCTTTTGACTGAGGATTAACCTCTTCAGCCAGAGAGGGCTCTCTCAATTTATCTAATGATTTTCTCAATTAGGTCTTAAAACAAATGGCTAACTCTGTGAGTGTCTTAGTGTATTTGACTACAGGTGAAAAATGGGATAGATTTCACTACCATCGGGCTCATGGAATCAATAAGAAAGAAATCAATGACAAGTGTATCTTCTTATGGAAACTGAGGCTTTTTCGGTTTCAATGAAAGTGCAACACTAACACATAGAAATAATCAATAGCTGAATGTTGAAAGGAAGTCAGAGCATGCATAACATGAATTCTGAGTAATTTAGCATCAAGATAATGGAAGAAAGATAAAAGTAAACATAAGACATAAACTCATTGAAACAACTCAAGAACCTTAGGTGAAGCAGAAACACAGTCACTATCTATTACTGATATAAAATATTTATAATTTTGGTAGTGTCAAAAGAATTCTCCAACCATTTCTCATTCGATTTCTTGTCTATAAATAGACCTCTTTTGCTTACATAGGATCTGCCCAGCTGGCTAGATCATCGAACCATAGCTTTGACACCTAATCATAACTAAAAATTACATTTCTGGAATAGAAAAAGACACCTAGTCTCTAAAGACTTACACTTCTAATAGGACTCTATTTTACATTTATTTCATCCACTTCTCTAGTAGTGGGACAATTACATGGATAAGGATGAGATGCTTGAGTGGAATTCTCCATCACTAAGACATGAATGTACCCCAAGGTTTTAAGAAACAACAGTCATATTTTTTAGGAAAAGATAAACTTTGTCTTCATGTCGATCTGGGTACGTGGCACATTTGTCGAGTAATGAATCTATGCTGGGATGGCCCATTGTCAGCTTGGATGTCTCCATGTGGTTGGTTGTCCTTCAACATGCTTTTCAAACCTTCAAAACTCATTAAAAACACTTCGCTGCAAAAACAGAGTGACCTTAGGCAGTTTTGTAGTGAAATTTAGTATCTTGTTTACTTCTGCCATTCAACCTCCTTTTTTTCCTTCTCTGCTGATCAAGATGTGTTTTTCAGGTCATAAGAGCTAAATACAATCAATTTCCCTCCGTGGATCTCCATCAAAACTGATTTTTTAAATAAAAAACACTCTACAAAAATTTCGTAGCGAATTTCGGCCCTCAAGCCTCGACCTTGCTACAAAACTGCCTGATTTGGCTAAAAGAGCAGATTTGGCAATTTTCTTCAAAAACTCAACTTCTAAACCAAAATTTGTGTTACCTGCAAGTTGTAAACTTAATCAAAAATATTTTATATCAACCCCTCAGTCTTTGGGTATTTCATCTTTAGCAACAACAGGTTGTACCTCTTCAGGTTCATCTACCAATCTAATCTTTAGCCCTCTTTTCTTCAGTTCTTCTTGGATCATGTCCATTTGGTCTTCCAACTCTTTGACCTGCCCTTTGAGATTTTTTCTCTTAGACTATAACCACAGATTTATTTTCCTTGTGTAACCACCTTCCTCAGAGGAAGACTTCTCTTTAGCATCTTCTTGGCATTTGACAAAGTTTTGTCATACTTGTCCCGCTGATCTTTCATTTCTTTCTCAAAGTATGCCATTAGTTGTCTGTCCGCCTTGGCCTATTTTAATTCCAACTTGACTTCAACTACTTCTTCCCTTGCCTCTCTTAATTTCTCCTGTAAAATTTTTACTTCGGTCTTTTCCTCAACCTGTTCTTTTCCTTTCTTTTGTACAAAGACCTCTTCTGTTGCTAGAGATAGGTCTATGATGTTCTCTGGTTTCTTACCTTCATTAATATTTTATGTTGTCTTGCTTTCCATGGCATCCTTTGCAAGTTGTGACCTGGTCATTGGCTTCCTTGGCTGGAAAATGAAACCAGCATCTTCTCCTGCAAAATCTAACTTTTTGACAGACTTACCTTTCTGCATTTTCCTTCTATCTCCTTCAATGTCTCCTACCTATACAATTGGGAATTCTTCAATGTCTATTGCCTGGAGGATGTCTTCAAGATTTCCCTTGGCAAGGGTTTGGCACCTGGTTACCCTCCTGCTGCCATGTTTACTAATTCTCTATTTTTGTCTTGCAGGTGATGGTTGAGGGATATCAGTATCTCGCAGAGGTTCAACTTCAATATCCATTGGTTCTACAGGAGGTTGTCCTACTTCTTCATTAATTTCTTCTATTACAGCTGGAGATGAAGTGCTCTTTGGTTTTGAAACCTTTTTAGGTGTCACTGAGTCTACTTCATATCCACTCAAGAAGAGAACAGATTCCCAATCTCTGTTTAACCTTTTTGATTCCCCCAGTACTAACAATTTGATCAGACCATGGTGAAAAATTGATGTTTCACTACCCTCAGCCTTAGCTTGGACCTTATCTGACATCTTCCCCAAATTTCTAAATAAAAAGAAAGGTAAATCAAGTGCTTTCTTACCAACAAAATGAAGAAGGAGTTTGAAGTGATAAGAGTAGACCATGTGAAGCCTCCCTTCGCAGGTAAAATACTTTTGGACCACGAACAACAGTTTTGCATAATTTTATTTCATATAACCCCTGGGGATTCCATTTTTCATGTCAACTCCTTTGTGCTCTTGTTTGAGAAATTATTCACAGCATAGCATTCTAAATTTTGTACCTTTGAACCATTCCTCACCTCCTCTGGTTATTTATGTAGCTTCAGAGATAACATCAGGTGATACTATGAAATTTAATACACCAACCTTTGAGGTTGTCCATGTGAAATTTGTTGCAAAGTCTTTCGATATCTAAGCATGAAAACCCTGCAGCTTCTGACAAAAAAGTAGGCAACCAACCTTCCTGAAGTCATCGATAGCATTGGGATCTTCATTCAACAATTTCAAATCCATAGGCTCGTACCTCACACAGTAACCTCCTTTGTTTACTTTCTTCTTCGCTGCCATTGATCTTTTATACTCTTGTTGCCTCCTTGCTTGTGACACCTACAGAATCAAAACTTGACAACAACATGTTTTGCATGGTGAAACAACTCTCCAAAGATGAAATTGAGATGCTTTACATGCAAGATATTGGACGATGAATGACAAAGAGAAGCTTAGGGGTAAGAGTTAAAAATTAATTTGACAACTTGAGGGAGAATGATGACACATGTGACCACAAAAAGCAATAATTAGAGAAAATACGATCTTGCATGCTTAGTGATCATGGTAACTAATTTGCTGACCTCACCTCTATATTTAGCCATCGAAAACTTGACATCTCACACTGCTCTGTCTTTTCTGCAGAAAAACCCAGTTTCATAGCAAAAACAGTTAAATTTTTTACAGATCCGTTGTGGAATTGTGAGGTAGTTTCATAGCGAAATCTGTTGTTTTTCCATTGTATTCGCTAAGAAACGGTGAAAAACTAACAAGTGGCTCATTTTTTTAATTTGAAGGCATGGGTTCAAAAACTAAATGATATGGGATGGATTTGACTGATATGACAAGACTCATGGTGGGTTTACACTTAGGGTAAACCTTATCACATGTGTTTTTTTATAAATTTCATGAATGTGGTTATGAAAACAACATGGAACCTAGGTGAATGATTTGTAAGACCCTATCAATAAAAATGTTAAAACTAATGAGTGATAACACATGCCAAGCCCTTTCGCGCGCTTTCTGCACTTGCTGATGAAAGTTAGCAATAAATCGATCCTCCTCTAAGGCAACCAATTGTGATAGACGTTCCTTCATGATGTCTGGTTCAACCATATTAGTGAATCTTGCAATGCGTAGGCTTGGGACAATATATTCCATCGGCATGATTGCTTCTTGGCCGTAAACCATCCTGAATGGTGTTTTACCGGTCAAATTCTTGCATGTAGTCCTATAAGCCCATAAAATAGAAGGGATGCACACGTCCCAATCGTTCCAGTTTGCAATGAAAATATTTGTGAGTGCATTCTCTAGGATTTTATTAAAGGCTTCCACTGCACCATTTGCTTGAGGGTGATAGGGAGTACTCTTCTGGTGATGTATCTGAAATTCCTCTGTTAGAGCTTCAATTGTTTCATTAACAAAGTGTGTACCCCTACCACTCATCAACATCTTTGGGCACCTAAATCTAGTCAACATATTTTCAAAAATAAATTGTGCAGCAGTGTCTGCATTACAATCTTTTATTGCCTTAGCTTCTGCCCTTCTGGTGACATAATCTGTTGCAGCGATGATATAGTGCACACCAGTATTTTTATCAGGAGGATTAATAGGTCCAAACAAGTATATGGCCCATTTATCAAAAGCATGCAGGGCCATCTATGGTTGTAATGGCATTTCATCTCTGCGCGATGGCTTCCCTGTTCTTTGGCATGCATCACAAGCTCGGCAATATGCATGTGCATCATTGTGCAATGTGGGCCACCATAACCTAGCATGCAACACCTTCTGCATAGTGGATTTCCCTGCATAGTGACCCCCGACCACTCCCCCATGAACTTCGGCCAAGATGTCTTGTCTTTCATGTTCCAAAACATACCTTCTTAATACTTCATCCTCTCCCAACTTGTAAAGTTGGCCAACAATCAATGTAAAGTCAATTGCGTGCGAAACCAACTCCTTCTTTTGTTGCACCAATTATTCAGCAGGCACACTACCAGTAGTCAGAAAGTGAATGATATCTAGAAAATGTTCATCAACCACTTTAATAGCAAAGGGTTGTGCATCAGGTAGTCGCTCCTCCAGACTGGTTGGTTCCTCCCCATTCTCAATGTGTGATAAGTGATCAGGTCTTGCATCCAATCTACTAGGCTTAACAATGATTTTAAAATCATATTCCTGAAATAGCAACAGCCATATACAAATCTTCACCCCCAACGCTGGCTTATTGACTAGATACTTCAAATCAGAGTGGTCAGTGAACATCTTGAAGTGCCCCCCTAGCAGATAGTGCCTATATTTCTGCATAGCGTAGACCATAGCCAATCCTTCGCTCTCTGTGGTTGAGTAGTTATGCTCTGCACTTGAGAGCTTCCTACTTGCAAAGACAATAGGGTGATCAATATCTCCTTCGCCTCGCTATGTTAAGATAGCTCCAAGTGCAATGCCAGATGAATCAACGTGCACATGGAAGACCTTAGACCAGTCAGGGAATATTAAAATAGGTGCAGTAACCATCCTTTCCTTTAGTAGCTCAAAGCTCTTCTGACATTCCTCATCCCAGAAAAAGGACACATCTTTCTTCAGCAATTTCTCCATAGGTGCAGTAATCAGAGCATAGCCTTGAATGAATTTTCTGTAATATCCTATGTGTCCTATAATAGAGCGCAGCTATTTCTCATTGGTAGGGACATCCAAGTTGATAATAACTGCAATCTTGGCTGGATCTACCATCAATCCTTTCCGACAAACAATATGTCCCAACAAGATTCCAAAAGGAACACAAAATATACACTTCTTCAAGTTAAGAGAGATCTTATGCTTCGTGCAAGTGTCGAGCATGATGCGCAGATTGGAAACATGCTTCTTTACCAGTCCAAACACAGTCCAATCATCAAAAGTAAACCTCCAAAAACTTGTGCATGAATTCCTTGAATACAGTTACTACTACACGCAATAATATAGCAAGTGCATTCTTCAATCCAAAAGGCATGTCTGTGTATTGGAAGGATCCCCATTCTGTTGCAAAAGTGGTCTTACTTCTATCTTCTAGCGCAATCTTGATTTGATGATACCCTGAAAATCCATCAGTGAAAGAGTAGGCCTCTTTTCCTCCCACATTGTCCAAGATCTCATATGAAAATGCAGCAGGGAAGGGGTCATGTACACATGCATCATTCAATTTGCGTAGGTCCACACAAATCCTTATTTCTCCCTTAGTCTTCTTTTCCTGAATAACCATCGAGCTCACCCAATCAGACTGCTCCACAGGCTCAATGATTCCTGCAACAACCATTTTCTCTAATTATTCCTTCACTCTTTGCTTATATTCTGGATTTAACCAGTATGGTTGCTGCTTGATGGGGCGCGCATATGGTTTCAGAGTGATCTTCCTAACTCCCAAATCTCCTACAATTCCTTTGAGCTCAGAAAACTTTGTGGGAAATAGGTCCTTATATTCTGTCAATAGCTCTCAACCTTTCCCACTGTGTCATCATCGCGATAATATCCTATTTTGGCCAACTTGGGTTGTTCCTTCGTCCCAATGTTGACTTCCTTTAGTTTCGGAGGCTTAATTACATCCACCATTCCTAACAAGGGCATTGCAACTGCGCGCTCCCCCTCAAATTATGGAATATTGATATCTCTTGGCTCTTCCTCGTTATCTTCCGCTGACAAATTCCTGCAACTAACAATATCCTACATCTGTGCTTCCCATGTTGGCGCAACACATTCTATCCAAGGTCGGGAATCATCAAAGACAAGTGCTTCTATATCTTGCAGGGCTTCGTCGAATTCCTCCGATCCATTGGCCATACCGAAGGTTAACAAAAAAAATTCACTCATTGTAACCCAATTAAGGGTCCCTCGAAACAGCTCCGTATGCAATACCATGCAATAGGGATTGGTCCCAACATATAGAAAAACATGTGAACACATTCAGCCCTGGGCTTCTTATCCCAAACCTCCATCCATGTAGCCAGGTGTTTGCGTGGATCACCTCGGCCACCAAAACTTTCAGTTGGTGGGGCAGTGGATTGCTCAAAGCGTAACCGCATCATTATGTTGCATTCTTCCTAATCCTCAAATTTCCCTTTGTGTGTAACCCACCAACATGTTGGAGTTGCGCGCGTAGCGAGATCAAGTGCCCAAAACCTTCGCTCTTTCGAGACAACCTGTTCCATTTTTTCTAAAAATAATACAACACTGCTAGAACCATCAAAATAGGACAATTCCTGTATCTCTGAAGAGATGCATCACAAATTTTTAGTGACTCTGAGGCAGTGCAACACAGACACATCATGCAGACGATTCTGTGAGTTCTCCATTTCTCCATCCGAATCTGAGAAACATGAGCTATCCTTTTCCCAATTCAGCATCCCATCAGCAGTTGGGTTGATCCAATCCTCATCTTGTGTAGTCAACTTGTAGATATCGTCGACATTATTTCCTTCACGCATTGGTTATGTATATCTCTCCCCTTTCGCCGGATCCAAAGTTACTATAACTCGGGTACCATTGTTTTCAAAGATCATGCTCCTGCGCTTCAAGTTGATGATGCCTCCCATATCAATGGCCCAATCCAGCCCTAGCAGTGCAGGGTAGGGATCTGCATCATCCACAATTTGTATTACTTCAAAGTCTGTGCGTACCTTTACTTGAGCAATGTCTACCAGAACCTCTGGGAGTCTCCCTAGTAAAATGATTTTCTGTTGATTAGCCATGCATAGCTGAATGGTGGACCATTCCAAATTTGGTTCGCCCATCTTCTGTCAGGTCTTCTTAGGTAGAAAATTTGCATCAGATCCCAAGTCTAAGATTACCTGATCCATCTCATACTCCCCTATTTGCATGGTCATGCCCATCTCTCGACCATTCCTCTTCTTACTCTTGTAGATCTTGTTTATAGCCTTACTCTCAGTTTGAGGAAACTCCTTATCCACGCATCTATCTATAACAGCCTGAAGGTTGTCTACTGCTTTCTAGTTACGCGATAGCTTGATGCAGGCTTGCAGGAAAGGTTTGACTTCATCATCAATCGTCGCTTTTGTGATTGACTTGGACATGGACACACCTGTAGTAGAAAAATCCTTTCTAGCTTCTACAAAATTCTCCTTCTCCTTATGCAGGTTGAGCCCTTCCTTCTTTCTTCCTTATTTTCAAAAGTATTTATGATCCATGGCTCTACATCAACCTTCTTTCCTTTGTCTTCTCCAATAGCAGCACCACTGTATGTAATTATTTTTACACTCGGATCATCATCTTGCAGCTCAACTCTAACCATTTGGATATTCTGTGTAGGTGTCTATTGTTGCTTCTCCTGCATTCTGGCAATAAAAAAAGAACAATCTTCAATCCAATATCAAACTATCTACAATACCTGCAATATTTTCGTGTAGGGTTCAGACAGTCAAGCGCATAGTGTCCAGCATCTCCACAGTTATAGCAAATTCGTTGTCCTCTTCCAAGACCTGTACCTCCACCTCTCCCTCCTCCCCTTCCTCTAGCTTGAGATCCACCATGCCTAGAGGGGGATGCTGGTGAAGATGGGTCGGCTTGAACTCTATAGAGGTTGGCATTGTCTATCATCAGATCAAAGGTACGACAGTGATGCTCATCGTGGCCAACCAAAGAGAAAAACCTACACCATTGTTGCTTCAGTTCCGGTATATAACTTCCTAATCGAGTGCAGTGGTTTGTGTCATGTAGTCCATCCACTTAACAGTCAATGCACCATAGCGTAGGATTACATGCAGCATCCCTGGGTCATAATGGGTTTGGTCCTCCCGCTTGCATGTAATATTGAAGCAAGGTACACTGATCTTTTGTGTGACTAGAACCCTTACAACGTATACACCATACATCTGCGGCAACTTCTTTCCCTCCGTCTCTGCGCAGGTTCTGAATCTCCAAGTGCATTTCTTCTAACTGATTTTGGATTTGTAGAGTCCGAAATTGGTCATCAGTTCTGGGCAAGGCTTCCAGTTGCATAGCAACTTCAAGGGCCTCCGCTTAAGAATGAATTTTATGCTGATTCATACGGTTGCGCAGGTGTGGCAGGAGCATGGTAATAAACCATTTTTTATGCTCCTTATCATCATAGATAAATCCTCCATCGCTGATAATGTGCTTCAATCATTGATCTGCCTCCCACATAGATTAGTTTGGTTCTTGTCAGATTTCTTTCAGCTCTGTTACACATTGTGAGTAGGACTTTGGTTTTTTGAACTGTTGTTTTAAAGCCTTCTTGATCTCATAGACAATGGGATCAACGTTTTGAGCCAAATATCCCATAAACCAGTCTAGCGCATGACCTTCAAACCCCATATCTAGCTACGCCCTTTTGACAGCATCAGTATTGACATTTTGTGTGGTCCATACTGCATCTGCAACAAACCAGAACCTCTCCATGTCTTCATCACCCACACACTTGAAGGTGGGTAGCTTCGTATGCGCAGCCATATCACCTCGTGGTGGTGGAGGTGGTAGTGGAGTAGGAGATGACTTACCCCTATGCGAGTTCGACTTTGGGGTGGCTGGAGCGCTACCTCGGGCGCGCGTAGCCTCACCACTCTCTATATCGCTATTAGGCGGGTTTCTCAGAGGGTTGTATATAGATCTATCTCCTATTTGGTTAACCCAAAATTATTTTCTGATGCGCATAGTGCTTTCAACATGGTTTGGGGTCATTCACTCCATGTGACTGCATAGAATACCCTTTTCACATAATAGCATCTTAATCATCAAAGGTAGAGAGTGTATGAACCTACCTCTCAGTCCTTTGAAGAACCTTCTTCCAAATTCATAATATGACACAAACTGATCTACTACAAATTCTTCCACAAACCCACCCATAATGTTGTCAACCTAATGATCTACAGTGCGGGTGATGGAGTTATCGGTCTGCTCTAACTGTTGGATCAACTCAGGTGTCCATTGAGTGATCTTATTGTCCTTCCAGCAGGTCTGAAACTCAACTAACCTTAATAACCACTCATGTAATTCATGTGCAAAGGTCACAAAGAAGTTTTCGTGGACCTATGTGAAAATATACTTATGTTCCCACTCTTCAACATACAACTTCTTACCTTTTTTCTCCTTGATGGAGAATTCAAGTATCTTTTGTTTAAACCAGTTGATGAGCTCCATCATTAGACATATTTGGAGGGGTTAATAGTCTCCTTTTTGCCTTCTTAGATATCTTTTTCTTGCATTTTTATTATTATTTGGGTTTATGATGCTAGTATAGGTGATGATTAAGGCTAACATACTCTGAGTGCATAATATAAGGTTGAGTGCAGAAAATCATGATTTATTAAGAACTTTTATAAAGATTTTATCACAAAGACTTGGAGGAGACAGCAAGGAGAAAATATAGGAGGATTGTCCACCCTCAAAGGTAGCCGAAGGATCCCAAATATTCTCTCCAGCAATTCAAATTCCACAAGCAGCTGAAGGATCCCCAAGGATTCTCTCCAGCAATTCGAATTCTAGAGGCAGTCGAGCAACTCAAAGAGGAGAGCACTCAATCTAGGTTTACTTGGAGTCAAAGTGGACTCAATCACCATTTTCAAGGGAGCTTTTGGTAGCTGCCCTATAGAATAAATAGAGCAGAGCTAGAGCTAGGAGGAGTTAGTGTATTCTAGTCTCGATTCCATTCAGAACTATCGTTATGAGCTATTGAGATTTTTTGTTTTATTCAGGGATCAAACTTTCAAAGATGTATGCACTTATTATTTTATAAAATGAGCAGACTGGTTCCATTCGACTAATTTAAGTTTCAGAGGGCTAGGCTCGTGGCTTAGGGCCCAATCCATGTGCCTCAGCTTCTCTATTGTTACTATCTTTTCCTTTCTGTCATTTAGCTATTTTTGCTTCTGCCATTTAAGTTAGATCTGCTTCTGATAAGTTTCATTGCTATTTATTTTTTGTGCTTCTGTTGTTTTAATTTCTTATGCATAGTGAAATAGAGGAAAAACTCCAAAACTGTGGTCAAAGGCTCCCCCCTCTCATCTCGGTCAATAGAGTTCGAAGTAGGGCAGACCTTCCCACAGGCCAAAATTGCTTTCTGTTCAATTTCGGGGAAGAATTTGTAGTTACCAAGTCCAATCCTTTCCTTCACCATTTCATTCTACATTTATGTCTGTCTCTCATTCATAATCTGCAGGTGTGTTTCATTTCTTAGCACTTCTCTTACGCCTCCATTACCCTCCTTCTCTTCTCATCTTAACGTTGTACTTACCTTTTCTTTTCCTAACGCACTTAGCCCTGCAAAGCCTTATTTCTCTGTTTTCTTCGTTCACGACCACCTTATCCTTCCTATGCAAAACGCGTGAAAAACCATTCAAAACCACCAAAACCCAACCTCCGCCTTTGCTCCTCAAAATTCCCTCTACCGTACGTCACACTTCGCAAATCGCGACGTTTGGATTTTACCTTCAACACTTACCGCTCGTTCCTTGCAATTGCGATATTGCGAAATCGCACTTCGCACTTCGCATCGGTTATCCTTTCTCCTTTAACACTTACCGTTGTTCTAGCCGATTGCGATAGTGAGATATCGCCCCACTGTCGGTCCCAATGCCATGTCGCCATCGCAAATCGCACTTTGCCTCCTTTAGATTTTACCCCCAACGCTTACCACTCATTCTTTCAATTGCGTTATTGCGAAATCGCATCCCGCGAAACTTACCATATCGCACATCGCAGCCCGCAACTTTTCCCTTTTTCTTCTTCACCGCCACGTCATCCCCATCACAAATCACCTCTCGCAACCTTTACCATAGCGCACATCACACGACGCACATTTTAGTTTATTCCTGTTAAATCCTTACCGCTATCCATTTAAACTTGCGAAGTTGCGATTGTGACATCGCACATCGCAACTTTTACCTTTATCACATCTCCGCCATCGCATCTTTTGATTATTTCCACTCCAAAGCCATTTCTCACGTTATAATAAATTTTTCTAAGGTTTTAACCCCTGCTTTCCATTTCTAAGCCGTGTTCCATGCGCTAAGCCCTCAATTCGCTCTTTTAGCCCTTTTTCTTCCTCCAAGATGCACTTTACTTCTTTTTAGTTAGAATTAAGTCATGGATAGTTTAGTTGAATAGATAAGAGAATGGTAGATAGATCATAGGATAAGTAGAGCACATTTAGCCGTTTGGCCAAGATAAGTGTGGTTTAGAATTAGTTTCATTTCTGCCATTTACTTTCAACAAGTTAGCTTAGTTTCTTTCCAGTCATTCCCCTTTCTGCTAATTAAATTAGTTTCATTCTTGTCATTAATTTTTAGCACTTTAGTTTAATTTCCTTTCTGTCTTTTCCTTCTAGTAATTTACTTTACATTTGTTCTCATCATTTAAGAAATAGCACCCTTTCGTAAAGCAGAAGAGGATGACATGAACATAATGCATCTACTATGTATATAGCACTGTCACCTCAAAGTTTGTATGAACCTTGGGTTGATAAATTAAAGTAGGGCAGCCCCTGGGAGTTGCATCACTCTTGGTGCAATACCAGGGCTCACCACTTTTTGGCACCATTGTCGGGGAGGTGTCTAGTAGATATGTTGATTTTTTTTTTAGCATTCTTTTTTGCTTCATGTCACTTACAAAATATTGAAAAAGTACAAAAAAGATCTGATTTTCATGCCTCGTAGGACTAGGAATACTCAAAGGCAAACCTTACCTAAAACCCCCACATCACCTCCTAGCTACCCTTCACTCGTCTTCAATGGTAGTGAGATTGAGCCCCCTCTAGGAGAGCCTTCTTAATATTTTGAGGATCCTATTGGGGAAGAAGAAGAAGACCATGTTTCAAATGAGGGACCTGCTTCACCTATCTTAACCATGGCTGGGACCCAGAGAGCCTTTCCCATAAGAGAGGCAGATGGGGACACTAAGATGAAAAACATTAGCCCCTTAGCTCTTCCACACTTCCATGGACTTACCTCTGAGGACCCTCACACATTCATGTTTGAATTTGTTGTTGTCTGTAGGATGTATGACTACACCTCTGATGATCAGAGGTTGAAGCTATTCCCATCCACCCTTAAGGATGCAGCCTTGCACTGGTTCGTGGGTCTGCATGGGGATAGCATCACTACCTGGGCACAGATGGAAGAGACCTTCAGTAACAAGTACAAAGACTATTGTAGGTCCAAGGAAACTAAAGATGGGATATTTAGGATGACACTAGGGCCTCATGAATCCATAGGGGATTATGAAGAGAGGTTTCAATTGAACTATAAGAGAGCCAACTATACTCTTGATCCTGACTCACTTAAACTTGTACTTCTTCGAGGGATTAGTGAGGAGATGATAGAAACCTTGAATATGTTATCAGGAAAAGATATCTACCAACAACCTTATGAAACAATAAAAATTGTCTTCCGGAACCATTCTAGGGCATTTAGGAAGAAGGGCAGAGCTAGCCAAAGTATATCCAATACCCCTTCCTCTTCTACCTTCATAAAACATGAGATTGGAAACATGCTAGAGGACTTTAAGAGTGACATGTTGCACACATTTGCTTTGAAAATGGACACAATGCAGGTCAAAAGGAAGCAAGAGGAAGAAGAGAGAGCCCTAGCCATATTTTGTCCTAAATGTACCAGGAAACACCCAAGAAATGAATGTCGACTAAATTTCATATAGGTTTTCTTAGTCTGTGAAGAGAATCATGCCACAGATAAGTGTCCCTCCTTAACTTGATTTAAAGTTGTATATCAAGGTGGGGAAACAATGCCCGAGCAGCTCTGTTTCATCAACCAGAGAAGGCCTTAGGGCCCTCAGCCATACCAACAATGTATGCAAGGTGCACCTCACTCTTACTATTACAACAATCAGAGTGCACCCATGCAACCTTGGTACACCCCCACTCCTTCATCCTGGTCTATGCCTCCTACTAGGCCTTCCAACCCTTCATATCATCCTCAGCCAGTAAACGAACCATTTCAGTAGTACGTTCCACAACAACCTCAGTGGAACAATCCATCCCAAGGGTGGAGGCCTCAAAAAAATCAACTACCTACTCTAATGCCTCCACCCCAATCTCAACCTCAACTTACTCATGTTGCTCCACCTAGGCTACCTATACCTGCACAGCCCAACCCGAACCCGAACAACAGACAAGCACAGTAGGCTCCTAGTGGAGAAACATCCCATCCAGCTTATGCTGTGGAAATACAGGAGGTTAACCTTAGGTTGGGAAGACTACTCCCAGAAAAACATCCCCCATCTCCACCTGTAGAGGTTAAGGAGGAAAATGAAGAAGAAAACACTAAGATCCAACAGCCTCCTTTTCTCGAGCGCTTGCTCCACCCTAGTCAGCACACCCCAGAGGAGACTGAACTCCTGGGAGAATTGGAAAATTTGTGTGTAAAGATACCACTTCTCCATGCCATTAAGGATGTCCCTATAAACAATAGGCTCATCAAAGAAAAGTGCTTCAAAAAACCTGGAAGGAGGAAGAGAGATACCCCCACCATCAATGTGGTAGGACAATTGTCTAACCTAATGTTGGGGAAGGTGATATTTCCAAAATACCTGGACCCTGGTAGTCCAGTTGTTGATGTACATATAGATGGTTTCATAGTCTCCAACACTCTAATTGATTTATGGGCTGCCATCAATATCATGAACAAGGAAAATATGTTGAAACTTAATCTCCAAGGGACTTGAGGAAAGCCACAACAATTTTGCAACTTGTAGATCGGTCCACAGTAACTCTAGAAGGAATTGTTGAGGATTTTATGGTTACCATTTAATCTTGGGAGTATCCTACAGATTTCCTAGTCCTGTGGCCAAAAACCAAGTTTAATGGTTATCCTCTCATCTTAGGGAGAACTTGGTTAGCCACAGCAGACACTTATATTAGTTATCGAGTCAGAAACATGACTATAAAAAATGGGCCCTTGTCTAAACAGATAGTGTTATATCCTCCAGCCCAGCCTTCCATTGATCATGATCTCCCTATATGGTTGGAGGATGAATAAGATGAGTTATATAACACTTCCCCTATGTGTACCATCGATGTTATCCTTAAAGGGGGCGGCTTGATGAAGATGAACTCATCGACCATGCCATTCGAAACCAGTCCTCCACTAACACTCCTCTCGAAACCCTAGTCAAAGAGTCTGAAATCCAACCTTGGATGGAAGTGCAATCAGTTGAGACAACCTCTGAAACCACCAAGGCTGTCAATTTTGGCCCATCCAGATCTCTGAAAATCAACCCAAACCTCTCAAATGAAGAAGAGAAGCAACTATGCCAACTTTTGAAAGAAAATCTTAAAGCATTTGCTTGGGATTACAAGGAAATGAAAGGGGTGCATCCTTGAGTATGCAGACATCACATTTACATCAAAGAAGGATGCAAGCCTATGAGACAACCCCAAAGAAGAATGAACCCAGCTCTAAAGGACATAGTCAAAGAAGAGCTGCAAAAACTATTGGATGCGGGGTTCATATATCCTATATCCGAGAGTGAGTGGGTATCTCCTCTTGTCCTAGTCCCAAAGAAGAATGGGAAGTGGTGAATTTGTGTTGATTATCAAGAATTTACCAAGGCCACCAAGAAATATCATTTCCCTTTGCCCTTTATAGACCAAGTCTTGGATGGCCTTGTAGGGAAGAAGTTCTTTTCCTTCTTAGATGGGTTCAGTGGGTATAATCAAATTCAAATCAACCCTGAAGACCAGGATAAGACTACTTTCACCTGCCCTTGGGGCACCTTTTCTTATAGAGTCCTACCCTTTGGGTTATGCAATGCCCCAGTCACCTTCCATAGAGCTGTCCTGAGCATATTTTCTGAGTTAGTCCATGACTCTGTCGAAATTTACATGGATGATTTCGCACCATATGGGGATGACTTCCAAGAAGCTCTCTCCAATTTGGGTAAAGTGCTAAGAAGGTGCATATATATGCATCTCTCCTTCAGCCCAGAAAAGTGTGAATTCCTAAAGAAAGCAGGGATTGTATTAGGACACTCCATATCCCAAGCAGGAATACAAGTAGACCCGAACAAAATCACTATCATCAAAAGGGTACCTACTCCTCAAAAGCAGAAAGATGTCAGGAGTTTCTTAAGCTTAGCTGGTTACTATAGAAGGCTCATCAAATATTTTAGCAGGATGGCTTCGCCATTATTTGGGTTATTGGCCAAAGATTCTGATTTTATTTGGTTTGGTCCTTGTCAAGAGGCTTTTGAGTTCATTAAGAAGCAGTTGACGACTGCCCCCATCCTCCGAGGTCCAAATTGGACTCTGCCTTTCCACATCCACACTTATGCATCCAAAAAAGCTGTAGGGGAAGCATTAGGACAATTAGAGGAAAAAATCCCTTATGTCATTTATTTCATCAACAAGAATTTGTCCAAAGCCGAGCTGAATTATACTATTACTGAGAAGGAGATGTTGGCCATTGTCCATGCATTGAACAAATTCAGGCATTACCTCACTAGGTATCAGACCTTTTTTCACACTAACCATGCAACCATCAAGTATTTAATGAACAAGCCTGATGTTAATGCTAGAATAATTATATGGTTGTTACTTTTGCAGCAATTTGATTTGACTATTGTTGATAAACCTGGAAAGGAAAATGTTTTTGTAGATTTTTTGTCCGCGCTAGTTCTCCCTGCAGTTGAAGAAGGAATGGTGGAAGACCAGTTGCCAAATGAGCACCTCTTTTCCATATCAGCACTCTCATCATGGTTTTCTGATATAGCCAACTAATTGGTTGTTGGATGACTCCCTCCTAATCTTTCATTCAGGGAGAGGAGAAGAATCATCAGAAAAAGCGCCCCTTTCACATGGATTGGGGGGAATCTCTTCAAGATCGACCCTGATCAAATCCTAAGAATATGTGTGAGGGAGGAATAAGTTTTTGATATCCTCTCTGAATTTCATGACAACCCATGTGGAGGCCACTTTGCTGCAAAGAGAACTGCTTAAAAAGTTTTGCAGGCGGGTTACTATTGGCCTACCCTTCACCAAGATTCCAGAAGATACACCAGCAGGTGTGACCAGTGCCAACGGATGAGGAAAACCACACAAAGGGATGAAATTCCTTTACACCCTCAGGTAGCTCTTGAGCCATTTGACAAGTGGGGCATGGAATTTTTTGGACCTATCGATCGACCATCCGGACAAAAGAAGCATATCATAGTCTGCACTGGTTACTTGACAAAGTGGGTTGAAGAAAAAGCAGTGAAGGTAGCAAATGAAGAAAAAGTAGCAGGATTTTTGAGGGAGAATGTGTTTTACAAATTTGGATATCCCAAAGAAATAGTCACAGATCAGGGATCACAGTTCACCTCTCACCTCATTGAGAATCTTTTGAGGAAGCACAAGATTAAGCATAGAACTTCTACTGCCTATCACCCTTAGGCGAATGGCCAAGTAGAAGTAACTAACAGAGCTTTACAAATCATCCTCACCATGGTTGTGAGCAGCAACAGAAAAGATTGGGCAGATAGATTGGTAGAAGCTACTTGGGCCTATAACACCACTTGGAAGACAACAACAGGATTCAATCCTTATGAAGTAGTCTATGGTAAGAAAGCTCTACTTTCAGTTGAGCTTGAATTCAATATTTTAAGAATGGCAGCTAAATTAAATCTAGATCTAACAAATTCCCAAAAAGAGAGGTTGTTGCAACTAAATGGATTGGATGAGTTTAGAATGGAAGCACTTCTTCATACAGAGGTAGTTCAGCTGCAAAGGAAGGTATGGTATGACAAGAACATCAAAGAAAATACTTGCCAAGAAGGAGATTGGGAATTGTTGTATGATTCAAGGTTTAAATACTTCAAAGACAAGCTAATGACAAAATGGTTGGGGCCTTACACAGTGGAGGGGCCTTACACAGTGGAGAAATGCCTTGATAATGGCGCAGTTCAAATCAAGACCATAGATGAGGAAGGGATCCCCTTGCTTGTCAATGGTCACAGACTTAAAATTTACAAGACGCCTTTGTCAAGGGTAGAATTCATCAATTCAATAAGCAGAGAGGTGTATGTGATGGGAAACTCCATAGTTTCCCACACCTCGTGACAGAAAAAATAATAAGCTTGTGGGTTGAAAACCTCGATGGAGGCGGCTCACTTGCTAAAAAAAAAAGAATAAGGATCCATGGGTGAAAACCTCTCTGAGGCTCCCAACTCAAGTGTGTGGGTTGAAAACATCCATGGAGGCAGCCCACTTTCTTTCAAAAAAACAAAAGAGAAAAAGAACAAAACCAAAAAAATGCATCTGCATCACTGTGTTTTTCTGTGTTTGTTGTTTTGCAGGTTGTTAATGGTTTATGGAAAACACAGGGGAGCATTCATCTTCTTTTCCCTTCTTCTATCTTGCCTTCCATCCCATCATTCACTCCATTACTCTTCAGAACTTCCTCCATCACCTCCATACACCACACTCCTCCATTCTTGTTCACAATGTAGCAAGATAAGAAGCACACAAACAGACTGCTACAAACATCAGGAAGTTCCTTCAAAAACAAATTTTTTCATGGACTACTAAGAAGAACAAAAAGGGAAATTGCATAACAGACTACAGGAGAACGATAATTCCACCCATGGAATCTCAAGTGCCCCACGCAACATCCACAATGGAGAGAAACAACAAACGAATATTAGCATCTCATTCAGAAAGTTGCTCATTCAACAAGCTGCTCACTCAGAGAACAGGAATATGGTGAAGAACGTGGCATCTAAAAAGGCTTGTCTCAAACCTCCAACTCCTGCAACCGCCTTGGAAACAACAGGTAAACTTAGGTATAAGCTCTCACCCCTTGCTACGCATTCATAATAGACAGAAATAATTAATTTTCAGACTTAGAGTTTGAGGGGCAGAAAGGTGGCTAGTTAACTCAGCCACCACCATGAGGTATGACTGGAATAAAACTGGGAGTACATGCCACCTGGGCATGCAAAAGAAAAAATTTAAATCAATGGAGTAGAGGAGAATGAGGGGAGGAAAACGCACAGTCCATCCTTAATTAACAGGGAGGAGGAACCAATTGTCTACGACAGAACTGGAGCTGAGCGGAGTTATATTGGCACTCCAAATTTAGTCGCGTCATCTAATAAAAGGAGATGTTGTCTCATCCAAACCAATGAATTGACAATTTTTAGAGGGAGAGGACCGACGGAATCATGCAGCGCTTGAAGAAGAAGAAGACGAACCAGAAAGAAAAATAAGGAAGAAACCCGAGGAAGAACCAGCAGAAAAAAGAAGAACCAGAAGAAGAGAGAAATACAAAGGGCCAAAGAAAAATATAAGAGATGGCCATAGAAGTCATAGAGATAGCAGAAAGTGGGTAAGACACACACTCACAACCCAGCGTCACATCCCCTCACTACAAAAATATAACTGCCACCATGGCTCCTCTGAGCGCAAAAACAAAAAGGCAGACCTCTAGGTATTCCGAAGCTGACAAGAATCATAGAAAACCATAAACTTCTCCCCTAAGCCCGATCATCAGATGAAGAATCTCCAAGGGGGGAGGAAAGCATCAAATAAATATCTCTAAAGGAGCAGCTGCAGAAGGCACAGGTAGAGAATGTAGCGCTAAAAGAGAAATTGCAGCAAAAATAGGAGCAAGTAGCCACCATGGCGGACTTATGCATTGAAGCCCTTCAGCACAGATTCCCCTCTGACTCATATGATGTGTACCTCAAAAAACAATGGCTTCTATTTCAAATCAACACTCTAGCCTCCCATGGATCACTCCCTCTCCAATATTGCAGGCAATTCATGAAGTTCTACAAGCAAGAAAACATAGTTGATCAGGCAAAGATGGCAGAGTTTTATATGCATAACTTGGTGCTGACAAATCTAGAGATTTGGGACCCCAATCCTACAATGGGTGATATGCAATTAATGGCTCTAGCATCTTGGATGGTGAATGAGGACAATAGAGCCAAATAGATATGGAAGTTCATGGGAAGAATAAACATAGAACCCTTATATCTCAGACCAGAAGTGTTTATCCCAAGAGGAGTCATACTTAACCATCGAGAGATTGAAAAGGACCCTGCACTGGTTGAAAGCTACCTTCAAACTCAAAAGTAGGTGATAGGCCACTTTGGTGATGTTTCTAGGCAGATAGAAGAGGAGTGCATTATGGCCAGCCAGAGGAGATGGAAGAGCCTCCCACATAGCCTCAAGAACAGGGAGTAGCATACTCTAGAAATACTGAGGGGTGCATTGGAGAGGGCACCATTATACAAGAGGGCCATGAAGGCCAAAAAGATCCAATGGTTGGGACTAAAGCTGAGCCCACCTTTTTTGTTGGGGCTTACTGATAAAGAGGATACATATGCACAAGATAGAGAATGGGAGAATGGAGAAAATAATGATGGATTTCACCCCCTTGGGGAAACTCCCATACTTCTTCCTCAGGAACTCAGGGGGTTGTAAAATCTTTGAAGGAAATGGAGGAGGAGGATCAGTTTCTCAGAGGATGAGAAACCATTCAGTAGGGGGGTGATGATGATCTCCATCATTAGACATATTTGGAGGGGTTAATAGTCACCTTTTTGCCTTCTTAGATCTCTTTTTCTTTCATTTTTATTATTATTTGAGTTTATGATGCTAGTATAGGTGGTGATTAAGGCTAACATAATCTGAGTGCCTAATATAAGGTTGAGTGCAAAAAATCATGATTTATTAAGCACTTTTATAAATATTTTATAACAAAGACTTGGAGGAGACAGCAAGGAGAAAATATAGGAGGATTGTCCAGCCTCAAAGGCAATCGAAGGATCCCAAGGATTCTCTCCAGCAATTCGAATTCCACAGGTAGCCGAAGGATCCCCAAGGATTCTCTCGAGAAATTCGAATTCTAGAGGCAGCCGAGCAACTCAAAGAGGAGAGCACTCAACTTGGAGTCAAAGTGGACTCAATCACCATTTTCAAGGGAGCTATTGGTAGCTTCCCTATAGAATAAATAGAGCAGAGCTAGAGCTAGGAAGAATTAGTCTATTCTAGTCTCGATTCCATTCATAAATATTGTTATGAGCTATTGAGATTTTTGTTTTATTCAGGGATCAAACTTTCAGAGATGTATGCAGTTACTCTTCTATGAAATGAGCAGAATGGTTCAATTTGACTGATTTAAGTTTCTGAGGGCTAGGCTTGTGGGTTAGGACCCAATCCATGTGCCTCAACTTCTTTGTTGTTACTATCTTTTCCTTTCTATCATTTAGCTAGTTTTGCTTCTGCCATTTAAGTTAGATCCGCTTCTGATAAGTTTCATTGCTATTTAGTTTTTGCGCTCCTGTTGTTTTAATTGCTTATGCATAGTGAAATAGAGGAAAAACTCCAAAAATGTGGTCAAGTCTCCCCCCTATCATCTCTGTCAATAGAGTTCGAAGTAGGGCAGACCTTCCCACAGGCCAAAATTGCTTTCTGTTCGAGTTCGGGGAAGAATTTGTAGTTACCAAGTCCAAGCCTTTCCTTCACCGTTTCATCCTGCATTTTTGTCTTTCTCCCATGCGTAATCCGCAGGTGTGTTTCATTTCTGAGCACTACTCTTACGCCTCCATTCCCCTCCTTCTCTTCTCATCTTAATTTTATACTTACCTTTTCTTTTCCTAACGCACTTAGCCCTACAAAGCCTTATTTCTCTGTTTTCTTCATTCACGACCGCCTTATCCTTCCTATGCAAAATGTGTGAAAAACCATTCAAAACCACCGAAACCCAACCTCCGCCTTTGCTCCTCAAAATTCCCTCTACCGTACATCCCACTTCGCAAATCGTGACGTTTGGCTTTTACCTTCAACACTTACCGCTCGTTCCTTGCGATTGTGATATTGCGAAATCGCAATTCCCACTTCACACCGGTTATCCTTTCTCCTTTAACACTTACTGTTGTTCCGGCCGATTGTGATTGTGAGATCTCCCCTGCTGTCGGTCCCACCACCACATCGCCATCGCAAATCGCACTTCGCCTTCTTTATATTTTACCCCCAACGCTTACCACTCGTTCTTGCGATTGTGATATTGCAAAATCGCATCCCGCGGAACTTACCATATCGCACATCGCAGCCCGCAACTTTTCCCTTCTTCTTCTTCACCACCACGTCATCCCCATCGCAAATCACCTCCTGTAACGTTTACCACAGCGCACATTGCACGACGCACATTTTAGTTTATTCTTGTTAAATCCTTACTGTTATCCATTTAAACTTGCGAAGTCGCGATTGTGACATGGAACATCGCAACTTTTACCTCCATCGCGTCTCCGTCGTCACATCTTTTGATTATTTTCACTCCAAAGCCATTTCTCACGTTATAATAAATTTTTCTAAGGTTTTAACCCTTGCTTTCCATTTCTAAGCCCTGTTCCATGCGCTAAGCCCTCAATTCTCTCTTTTATCCCTTTTTCTTCCTCCAAGCTACACATTAATTCTTTTTAGTAAGAATTAAGTCTTGGATAGTTTAGTTGCATGGATAAGAGCATGGTAGATAGATCATAGGATAAGTAGAGTGCATTTAGCTATTTTCCCAAGATAAGTGTGGTTTAGAATTAGTTTCATTTCTGCCATTTACTTTCAGCAAGTTAGCTTAGTTTATTTCCAGTCATTTCCCTTTCTACCAATTAAATTAGTTTCACTCTTGTCATTTCTTTTCAGTACTTTAGTTTAATTTCCTTTCTGTCTTTTCCTTCCATCAATTTACTTTACAGTTGTTCTCATCATTTAATAAATAGCACCATTTTGTAAAGAAGAATAGGATTACATTAATCGAATGCATTTGTTGTGTATATAGCATTGTCACCTCAAAGTTTGTACGAACCCCGGGTTGATAAAGTAAAGTAAGACAGCCCCTGGGAGTTGCAGCACTCTTAGTGCAATACTATGGCTCACAACCAATCTTCTAATTTAGTCTTCAATGGCTGCCACATCACCTAATCTCTCTCAAAATGATCTCGATCCTAGAAACAGAACCATTTGTTGGCTTGAAGGGTCCTAGCCCAGGTTCAGAGTTAGCACATAACCAACAAAACCTTCTTACTACTGGCCCTTTTGGCAATGACCTATTTGCGCAGGCCAAAGTCTCACCCGAAGCAGTATGGGGGGCTGCTAGAACCAGGTTTCCACACTCTGAGAGAAAATTAAATGAAGTAGGCACCTTCAGATCTACTTTAACACATAGACTAACTTGCGCACTAGAAACCCTAGGGTAATTATCACCATTTAATCCTACACGCACGCACAGACAGAAGGTCAGCAATCCCTTTAATAGTTCTAACAATGTGATATTATGCCCTTACAGAACTAGATCTATGCAATTAACATTTGTGTCAACAGTAAAGTAGGTACGCAACCGATCCAATCACAGATAATATAACTCATAAACATGAACATAAATCATATGTGGAAACAGATCACGGAAACAAATTATAGATGCATTTAGTACTTAGAGTTACCCAAACAATTCTTTATTCATCAATAGTTCTCAAAAACCCTTACAATCCTTCAAATCCACCCGCGCACACAACCAGCGGGGTCTACACATAGCTGGACTATGGTCTCCGCGCACACAGCCAGTAGGAGCCTTTAACACACAAACTCTTACACAGATTCTCTTCAGAGCTAAATCATTCATCAAACATACATCATAACTTATCCAAAAACTGTCTTATCCGACTCAATCTAGACTTCTATTTATATCTTAGCTTGCGCTCGTACTAAGGTATGCAAACCGTGGTTTGAGACTCCTAGATTTACCCTTTAGCCCATTACAAATCATGAAGGGACTTTGACCCAACCCAAAGCCCCTTGACTATGCATTGCTTAGCGCGCACGTCTCAAAACTACAAAAATTACTATTAATTACTCCAACACCCTCTGGATCTTCCAAACCCTACAACCTCCCAACAAGAGAAACCCCAAAACCTGCTTTGTGGTCCAAAAATGAGCTCATGTAATTCCTTCAATGCTTGCATTAATGGTGTCCTATTTTCTTCTCAATGGATATAGAATTCCAATGTGGTGAGTATGTAATTGTAATGGCTCCCTGCCCTCTCATACACCTGCAAAATTTTTGCTTCAAGCTCTGTAGCCCTAATGTGGCGTCTGCGGCTGACTTAAGTGCACCGCCAAAACTAAAATCTTATAGTGAACTTTGCAAGTGTGGATATTTAGGTAAAAAATTGTATATACTGTCAAGATTAATACAAAACCATGGATAATAAATGTCACTACTATGCAGTCACATAATAATTATCATATATAATAAGGTGTTTAGTATATACATCTTAAGAAATAAATTATCAAACTTAAAATAATAACTTTTATTGTTTCTTAAAAAATTAGTTAAATCAATTGAAATAATCCACATATTAATAAAATTAAATACTTAGAATATTAAAAAATATTATTATTACTTGAATGAAATGAATTATTATTAAGAGCTATTTTATGTTTATATTAAAATGTTATAATAATTTAGTTCCGTGTATCGATATAGATATTTAAAATTTTGTATGGTTTATTTTGTATATTTTATTTTTTAATTTATTAGTATTAAAGCGACAAAACTTTGTATAACTTAGTTTTGATAATGAGGAATGTTATCATTTATATTATTTTCAAAGAAAAACTTCTAACCCTTTTCATAAGAAAACCTAAGGATGCTCTATGTTACATCAAAATCTAGAAGCTTAGTGGAAAGTCTCACTCGATGACCTATATAGGGTGCAACACACAATAGTGTCGCCATTATCACCTTAGTAACTAGTCCACTCTCTTTAGTGAAGGGAGGAATGCAACACAAGGGAGACTTCCCTCATACAGCTTACGGATCAAATAGCCTAAGGACCTTAAGTTAAGTGCTTCCTAGGTATCCTATAATATAAATCTACCAAATAAAGGCATAGAAAATTATGGTTTAGTTTGAGATGGATGGAGAAGTAAATACCATATTTGGGTTCAAGGGAGTAATGTGTCAATCTAAAAAATATGGTTGGTGTAAAGAGTCTCAAATAGGTTTCCAAACACACCAAAATAAGAAAATATCGAAGGCTACTACAAATTAGGGTTTTAAACCAGCAAATTGCAACAAAACAATAGTTTATAATAGAAACAAATTTATCCATGAAAATATTGATTAAATTATGAGAAATGAAGACTGACTGTGGGAGTAAACAAAGAACAAAGTTACAACAAATTTTGATGGCTAATAAGTCATATAACACCAAATAAAACCTTGATGTCTGCCTTAAAAAATGGTTGAAAATGTATGAAAAACTTCAATTTTGCTTCTCTAATGCACTTTTAAACAATGTCTAACCATAGGGCATCCATCAACAAATCATTTAATGCTGAGTTGTAAGATTTTGCTATAACTTAACATAAAAGAAAAATGAAAAAATGACTTTTTATATTTTTAAAACAAGCCACAAGTGAGATAGACTAGTGTCTTCTAAATCTAAGGCATACGGTGTCTATAATAATTATAGGGTTTCTTTTGAGTAATTATAAATCCATAAAAACTAAGGCAAATAAGCTAACTTACCCGAGGGTTTGATTTTTGAATGATTAAGAGAAAGAAAATTCTTTATGTTTTCCTCAAATACTTAGAGGAAGGGTTTAGCTCAACAGGGGAAAATGGAACAAATCCCAAATAAACTAAATTAACAAAAAAAACATTAATCTCATAAAAAATAATACAAATATAAATTAAATAAACTAACTCACTTCACCATGAAACATATAAGATTTTCCATAAGCATTCATGAAAAGATGTCACATCACGTCACAAATCCATCCACGAGAAAGTCGCTCAACTATGCCTCCATAGTGCACGAGAGAGAAGATTCACTAATCAAGAGAAGTTATTTCCCAAGTCTCGCAATGAATACAAGAGATAAATAGACTTCCATATTTATACTAGGATGATCAAGTCAATTTAGCTTTAATTTGTTCTAAGAGACCCTAAAAATAAGTTATACATAATACGAGTTGGATGGGTCATGAAACAACTCTTGTAGATAGCCAAACTAATGTAACAACATAAAAATAAGCCTTAATTAACCCACCTGCAAGAGTCAAAAAGTCTCAAATGGTGATGTCATCTCTCAAAAGTTGTGTCTCTCCATGAAAAGGTGCAAGGGATATCCCAAGGGTTGGTTCATCCCAAATTCATATTTCCTCATGCAAATGGTGCCTAATCACCAAAGAAAACACTCTCAAGCCCATCGTTTTCCTCAAGAAATCCCACATCATCATCAAATGCCTCATAGGGGTGATGTCATCATGTCAGGGCACAATGTCACTATAGTAGAAGGTGTAAAATCCCCTCCAAAGATGTCCCAAGTCACCATCATCATTAGTCATCATCAAGAGAAGAGTAATATCCATCAAGAAGGTACAATGTGATCCTGGGGGCATATTGTCATCTCCTTGATACACCTAATTTATAATCCATGTCCAAGCCTAGATCACCAATGTTTAAGGTCCCGAGGGTGATGGAGGGTCTCATCAATTATGCTAAGTCAACATCAAGGTAAATGCCCTTAAGAAGGTGCCCAATGCCCTCTTTCAAAAAATTGTACATCATCATCAAAGTGGATGAACGCCAATAATGAAGAGTTGTAGAATCATCATCTCATCACTCGAGGGATCCCGACTACAACTATAATAATCATCTAATGCATACTTAATGAATCAAGTGAGATCAACTTCACAGGTATAAAAATCATAAGAGCATCAAGGTGGACCATATTCAATGTCAAAGCCATAAAATTACTTCACATAGGTTACTTCACATAGGTATCATCTTCAAATGTCTTATTAGTTTATGATTATATATTGGTTCCCGTATGTTGTCATTCCTAGAGACAGCCTTGAGTTGTGAAAGACCAGTGCCTAGGACATCTTATGTATAGCAAGGAGCATATGGTATAACAGGGAAATTTATCAATATAAGGCTCTCATGCTATCTTCTGAAAACAATAAACATTATCTGAATGGGACCAAGACCTTCAGAAACTGACACAGGGAAAGGAACACTGCAGAGGCAATGTGCAAAACTCTAATATAAAAGCATCAGACAATTCAGAGGCAGCTTACTGTAAAGAGGGCCAATTCAGAAATACCTCACAGAAATATATTATCAGAAGGTGTATGTTGTGAATGAAAGATTGAGAGAATACTTGTTGTCATTGAGCTGATATCCAGATACACAATATTACCATGTAATGGGCTTACCAATTTAAGAATCCATACATGACAATAGCATTTTAAAAATAACCTCCCAAAGAAACTAATATAGCAGAAATATGGTTTGAGTGAATAGTGAAACAGTATATCATGCCTGAGCCATATTTAAAGCGCTTGACTAATCCAATTATGGGTATCAACTAGGATAAATCCACACCAAAAATCAGTGAGCCACTCACATTCTAGAAACATGATACAGGAAAGATGGATGAAATGAAATGATCTATTAAAATAAGACATATGAGAGAAAGTTACACACTATGAGAAATCAAAATCCAAAATCCTCTTTAAAGACGGAACTCCTCCTCACTGAGACCCAACGAGCTCTGTGCATTCATATAAGAGCTTTTACAAAATGCATACAAAAATTCTCTTACTGCATGATTTTCTGATAAAATCTGGAACCCTAAATCATCTGTTCTTCGGAAGCTTTATAGGAGAAAAAGAAAGCTCCAAAAAGGGAGTAGGTGATGAACATTTAATTTGCCTCATTAAGGCAAGATGGCGGAAACGTGCACGCCCATATTGTTGGATGACTCTGTACTGATGTATGTACTCTGCTGCCTGCTTTCTGAAATAAATGCACTGGGTAGAAATCTCTTCAGGAACACAGCAAAGAAGTAAAATCACACAGACATTATGTCCTTTCTTGAAAGAAAATGGTGTTGAAAAGAAAACTTTAGGGTATTGTTTTCTGTGAATGGTACCCTCTGCCTTCTAAACCTTGAATTAAGGTTTAAGATCTTCAATGTTGAACGTTGAATTCCTCGATCATTCATTGATATCTCTCTGCTGCTCCATTAATGTTTCCATCTGCGCAATCTTTGCTTTGAATGACTCTGAGGATTTGACAAATTTTAACCCTACTTCTTTAATGGAAGTCTTGTCGACATACCTTCCCAGGCCTTTCTCCATAATTACAGCCTCTGAAAAATGGTCCTTTGATGTGCTCTCCATTACAGTAATAGAGACTGTAATTCATGGCAGTTTTCCGCCACTGTAACCCTGCAAAACCCGAAAAATCATTAGGAAAACCATGCATGGGGATGGTGGATGTGGCGGGGTCAATGAAAATGGTCGTGCGGACTGGCGAAATGGTGGAATAATGCAGGGTGGCGGAAAAATGCAGTGAAACAATAGAGGATGGACTGGTGAAAGTTTTTAACGTAAAACATTGAAATTTGACTAACGAATGAAATATATAAGGGCGGAGGAAAATACAACAAACACGTGGAACGGTGATGGGGCGGAAGACACGTGTCGATGGTGGGGAGGTAGGTGATCTAGACCGTCCGATCTCAAGACGAGATCGACGGCTGAAAATGCGTCGGAGGGCGATGAACGGTGGGCTAAGGGTACGATTTCCCCGTGTTAACTCGCAAGCAACTTTGTGGAGCGATCGTCGTTGGATGGGCCGCTCTAGATCAGACGGCTCACAGCGATATCGCGTTGGGTCTTTGTAGGAATGATAACATGCAATGGAGGGTGGTTTTTGAGCTGTACGAGGAGACACGTGGCAAACGATGTATGGAATCGCTTCGAAAAATAAAATACCGCCTACCGCCCAAAAGCGGTGCGATAGAAACCGGGCGGGTTTTGCACAGTGCACGGCGCGAGGACCACCGGGGGTGGGTGTACTGTGAGTCGTTGATTTTCTGTTTAAACGGACAGCAGACAGGCTATTTGGGCGATGAACGGATTGGGCCATGGGCGCGATGATGACTTGCGAATGCCGTCAGATATGTACAGATCGACGGTTATAAGCGTGCCTGATATATATATGTGATAAGCGCCTTCATGGCTAGCACTCGGTTTTGACTTCCGGTCATGTGGAGAAAAAGGTGCAGGGGCTAGGGCTGAAAGGTGCTAAGCCTTAAATATAATGTAATGTGGGATTTCGGCCCTTTTATGCAGTTTTGAGGCTGGGAGAAGGTAACGACGAGCAGAAAACGAATTTCTCAGGGCAAAAAGAGGGGGTTTGAAAGGTTTAAGCGAGGTTGCTTATCAAAATTTCAATAGAATGTTGACATGATCAACACCATACTTAGGTATGGGAGAGTTATAACATGACATTATTAGGTGCTTCAAACCCTAAGGGAAGGAATAGTTCCTAGGCCAACCAATTCAAATGATAGATGCATGTAATAGATGTCATGGCTTGGGGTTTACTCAATAAGAGGTGTCATAGTATTATATTAGGTTATGTAAAAACCATTGTCCATGAATACCTTTGTAGAGGGAGCACTTGATTGCTTGAATTACCTTTCGTTGCCTTTCTTTCTAAGCCCCTTTATTTTCCTTTTTCTTCCTTTGATATTGATTTTTTAACGAGATTCGTTAATTTAACAAATAATAATTGTGATACAATCCCCCTTTAGTGATGGTTAATTATTGCTTCATCACGGTTGAGATGTTCATTAAAGCTTTTATTTTATTTTATTTTTATAAGTGTGATATAATGGATACTCTAAAGAATGAGTAGCTATATAAGGTGGGGTGGAGCTAAAACTTTAAATGACTTTTGATTGCTTTAGATCCCTTGTCATTCCTTTATATTTTAACATTTGATTCATCTTTTTTTTAGTTGCATCAACCTTAGCTATTTCCGACCCCTTTTTTCTCATAGGGAAATACCAACAAGGAACCAATACGAGCGACTCATGACAACCAATCAAAATATCAAATAACAAAATGAAGGGAATGATGACAAGTGTTAAGTATGAATAACATGAGATGCTACCATCATCAAAGGTTCATATCTTTGCCCCTCTTAGATAATGAAATAAAACCCCTAAGAAAGGTGACATTGGACCAGGAAATTAATAACCACCAAGGTGAAATAAGGGAACAATTACATATCTAATGATAGTCTATAATCCAATTTTTTCACATTATTCATATTATAATCCCTTAAACATTAAATCAGAGCACTTGAATGCAAAATGGCAAATGTACCTCACAATATATGACCCACCTTCATTGGATGAATAGGCTAGACTAATGAATATATTGACTAGATAATGGGTAACAAGCATCTAAGGTTGGATGTCTATGAATCATAGTATGGATGTTACCTAGCAAGTTGCATTGTGGTATAATTTTTTTTTCCTAGGGTCACCCATGCATATGGATGGGTAACACTAACAAGTGGCCATGGCCACTTGGTAATACCTTTTTAATTCTTGTGAGATGATCCAGATTAGATCATTGTATTGTTTGTCATTTTTATAAATTCTTTTATAGAGGAAAAAATGGAGGGATCAACTCACAAGACCATTTTTACCAACGGGGCCTAGATTGGCAAATTTGGGTTTCAAACCTTCTAGAAGTATTTTGAGATATCCAATGAAATTTTTGGGGGGTGAACCTTTTACCCTTATGTGCATCACTTTCCTTTCATATTCTGCACACATAGACCTTTCCAAAGTGCAAGAATCACCTCAATTAGAGTATGTATGCAAAAATTATGCCACTCAGAAGTTGACCTTCTTGTTTTCACCACCATAATTCGAGAGGAGTCCATGTCAACCCCCACTATTCATGGAAAATGGGCTAGACACATGATTATGATGAAGAATACTCTAGAATGCTCCATATTGTAACTTTTGTTAAGACTTGAGTTAGTCAAACCTAACCACTTGTAGGCTATCAGCCTTTGTTATAACTAGGCCACTAGGAGGAAAAGGGGTTCCATTCTTTCAAGTGCATTTTCTTCTATAGATGAGCAACAATACATAGAGAGAGAGAGAGAGATAGAGAGAGAGAGAGAGAGCCCATATATTATTAGTGCATTGTAGTAGCCCATGGACCACATACCATACTTCTTTGTACTCACAACCATTTTCTATTCAAAGAAAGAGAGTAAAGCAGCCTCACCTTCTAGCTGGGTTTTCTCCCGAAAGGGTTTCCTGGGTCATGGTTTGTGAGTTCTTATTCATTGTTCTATATTTTCTCCATAATTTTAATTTTCATGCATATGCAATTAACAATGATCTACATATCCAAAAATCTAAAATGAAATAAAACCCTAATAATGTAGATTTTAGATTTTTAAATATAGTTTTATTATATTTGTTGTAATGAACTATCCAATGGAATATCCATGGAAGTTTATGGATCACATTGGTATCATAGCAGATTTATTCGGGTATATTGTGGAGATTTGTAGGAGGATCTAGATCAACTAGGCCAAAAGTCGTAAAACCATAATCATGGTTGAAAAATAAATGAGTAACCCTCATGATCCTGCAGAGGAGAGGTTTTTGCAGCTGGAAGCACAAGTTGTAGATATGATTTTTAATATGAATCTCTTCATGTCGACCGTGAGCAAAAAACTCAAGATATTTTGAGAAGATGGGGGTTCTAAAGCAAAAGACAAATCCAAGGGGGAGATCAAGAAGAAACATAGAACGAATCGAAGAAAGGACCCTAAAAAATATCAACCCGGTTTGAATGTCATGAATCATTCACAATCCCTATTCAAAATGGAAGTGAAGGTCGATATAAAGCCACACCAAGGTCATATCAATGCTCTGAAGCTAATTCATTGGTTCCAACAGTTAGAAGTGCATTTCAATGTTTATCATATAGAGGAGGGACAAAAGATTTCATTTATGCCACTGAAATAAGAGGGTCATGCCCTGAACTGGTGGGAAAACCACATAGAGAACTTGAGGTTATACAGAGATCCTCCAGTTACTAAGTGGGAGGAATTCAAAATCCTCATAAATTCACAGTTTTACCCTATTGAGTATGTAGAGGACTAAAGGTTCTTGTGACACTACTTCAGGCATAAGCAAGGGTAGAGTACACCACATAGTTTAGAAAGATGGTCATAATGTTGGGTGTATCCCCAAAGAACCAAAATGTACTCCTCACATATTTGGGGGGTATACACAACCATTTGTAGTAGCAAGTGATGTTATTAAAGTCCAAATTTATGGATGAGGTTGTTACATAGCAATTTGTCACTATCCCTGTACTCCCCATTCCTTGATCCTAGAGGACCCATACAGTTACCCTTGTGTACTTTCCAAGCATGGAATACATACCCCTAAATCAAATTTTGTCTGCCAAATCATCTCCCTTTACAACTTTTCTGAAATATCCCTTTAAAAACATGGTTTTCAAGGTCGACGCTCTCTCTCAGTGTCTGACTCGCACCGATAGCAGAGATTTGCACTGAGATCTGCACCGATCGGCGCTCTGTCTTAATGTCAGACTTGCGTCGATCCTCTTTTGGAAAGTTTTTTAAATAGAAGTGAAGCTTCCATGACTAGAAGCTTCACAAGACGGCAAGTTGGAAGTTTGTTTTGAGGATATGGTTGAGGAATTCCCCTTTGGGCTTCTTATTCCCAAGAAATAGGAAATAATCCAAAGGATAAGCTCTTTTCCCATTATTTGAGGGCCCATAACCTCCTCCTCCATTGTTATATAAGGAGACCTGCTTCAACTCTATAGCCTTAGTGATAATATAAAGGAGAAGCAATTATAGCTTCGGGAGAATAGTGCAGAGTGTGATTGTTTTTGTGTGTTGGGAACATAGTGAGATCTTGGACCTTTGTGTGTGAGGGTGTTACAAACGTGCTTGGATACAGATCTGCCAAAGGAGAGCCTCAACATCAAGGCTTGGTTGTAAACTCCCCTTGTCTTTATCTTAATAAAATGCATTTGATTTTTATCTTCCACTCTTGTTTACATTTATAATGAGATTTCTAGCATTCCTTGATCAGTTAGATAGGTTGTAATTGTTTTATGTTTGTTGTGGTTTTACGCTTGTTGTGGTGTCTTGACTGTCTGTATAGGTAATCGAACGTTGGTAACAGCATGTATCGAGCTTGTGGAGAGCGACGCATCAAGAAGCTTTGACAGAAGATGACAACAAGCATCAGAACGAGGTAGGTCATCTTCCTTGCTCTGAATTTCATTTACAATCTAGGAAGGTAGATGTTAGTATGTCCCGTAGTTGCTAGACCCACGCAAGGGCTAGAGGGATCACCTCTGTCCGTAGAGGGGATTTACCTGGACAACAGAGGCTTATGTACAGGCACATTACCTCAAGAACATAGGCCTGAAGAAAGGGAAATCAAGCGGATCGAAGAGAAATGAGAATTTGGATGCTTCTAAGGAGGGGAAGAAGAAGTAGAAAGAGAGGAAAGATAAAAATATGATAACCATGACACACAAGTGCAAAGATCCCAACAACCACTACAACATTGACAACCATACAAAGGAGAAGTGTTGGAAGTTTCATCCAGATCTTAACTTGAAGATACAATAAGAAGAATAATCTCATAGCCACTTATTTAAAAATTAAGGTGAAAGTAGCTCAGATATGGATAAGAATATTGTTTGTACATCAGTGAAAAAGAAGGTGAATTCGAGTAGCCTTCAAAAATAGGAAGAGAAATAAATGGCCAAACTCTTCCATATAAATATACAAGCCAAGAAGACAAAGATCGATGCTCTATTTGACTCAGAATAGAAGACAAATCTCATTGCAGCAGAGCTGGTGATAAGGTTCTCAGTGTTAAGCTCAAAAATGGAAGGGCTCAGAATCATTCAGAACCTGAACAACCGCGAAGTGCTTGTCGCCAGGAATCGGGCGCACTTTGTTTCATCAAAAAATGACTCCGTATGTGAAAGTTAGAGCCTGCTATTCATTTTCACAAACAACTAAAATTTGTGCAGAAAGGAAAAAATGGTGACTGGGAAACCTAGTCAACAAAATAAGAATATTCCCATAATATTCCTTTAAATTTTTCAATGACACTATGACAAGTGTCACTTCGTGATTGGTTGCTGAGTTGGGTGATTTGTTGCATTTTCATTGGTGGTTGGGATGAGCCAATGGGAAGAGGACACGTGATGCAGCCAGGGGCCACCACGTGCCTACTCCCAAAGGCCAAAGTATTCGCTAATTCAAAGGTCAAAGCATATATATATGTTGGAAAAATTTTATACAGAGGTTGGGCGGAGGTCAAGGTCGACCCTGCGACCTCCCCGACACAAACAATAAGACTTACCAACATACCCCCATATTATTTCTTAATATATTATGTTTTCAGATTATATTTGTTTCAATATGGTTGAACTGGTGGGTGGAGGAGGGGGCCAACCCCCTCACAATAAAACCGGGTGCTACAATCGTGGCGCAACGCTCCAACTAAACATGCATTTAGCGCTAAAACCAATGCTTATAACTAATTAAATCGCACTTAACCGATAATTAAATTATGGTTATCTTAGTAGCGGAGTTGGAAAAGTCCACCATTTTCAGCGGAACTCCAAAATTAGCAGGATTAACTATATTTCTCTCCTGTTTTGGAGGAGTTTTCCTAGGCCAAATTGATTGAGCCATAAATTTTGCAGAATTCGACCATTTTTGGCTTAGAAAGAGTCTATCCTAGCATATTTGGAAATTCTGAGCATGTTGGAGCGGGTTCTAGGAGTAGTAGAGGATTGTAAACAACACTTTTTTCGATTTTGAGCTAATACAAAGGCCCAAGCCATGGAAGTTGGACCGAGGAGATGTAGCCCAGGAGGGGTGAAATCCTTCATCAAAATACTGTGTTAATGGATCATTTAATTGTTTGTTGTACATTGTATTGTTGTTGTTCAGTACTTTGTTTTAATGTTAAAATGATCATGAATTTAACATAAAACTTGACACAATTACCTATTTAACACTCACAAACACCATAAGGAAACCTATGCACATGAAGCAAATGATCAACAATTGTTTATAATTCTGAAGATGAAATTAGCACAAAAAAACTAACATTCAGAGTCAGATCAAATGGTCAACAAATTTGGATTGGAATTTTGTGACCATCTGAGCCCATATCCATTAGGATGGGTAAATAAGGATGCAAAGTTGAAGGTAACAAAACAGTGCAAAATTAGATTTGTCATCAGTGTTGATTTTATTGATGAAGTAGAACTAGATGTGGTTCCCATTTATGTATGCGGAGTCGTGTTTGGAAGTCCCTACATGTACATGTGAGATGCAATATTCATGTGGAGATCCACCCAATACCGACTCATAAAGAATGTAAAATCGTTCACCGTCAATGCACACAAACGTGAGTTGAAAATTTTGTTGGTAAGTGCCAACCAAGCCAAGAAATTGATCAGTTCCAACAATAAGTATGTTTTACTATTTTTAAGAGAAAATCAGTCTATAAAAGAGTTTGTAAGAGGAAAGGCATCCCAGGAGGGGTGTACTAAGAAATAGAAAAAACAACTAAAAGAGTTTCTATAGGAATATAGGGGTGTGTTCTAGGTGCCTAAGGGGTTACCACCTAAGAGGGAGGTGGAGCATGAGATCCAACTGTTGTCGAACTACCCATTTCCAAACATTGGGTTGTACATGCAATATATTATAGAAGCAAGTGAGGTGAAGAAACAGTTGAAGCAACTACTGCAATAGGGTGTCATTCGACTGAGTACATCACCATGTGGTCACCCATCATCATCAGGCCAAAGAAGGATGAGGCTTGACAAACAAACAAAGATGATCTGCTAGATCAGTTGTAACAAACAAAGTACTTCAAAAAGTAAGATTTAAATTTTGGATATCACTAAGTTCAAGTCAAGGTAGAAGATACTTGGAAGATTATCTTCAATACCAGGCAAGGTTTGTATGATTGTTTAGTCACGCCATTCAACTTTTGCAATGCACCAACTACATTTATGTGACTAATGAAGGGTATATTGCACCTTTTTATAAATTCATTTGTTATTGTATATTTGGAAGATATATTGGTATAGAATGGTACCTGGGAGGAGCACATCTCACGTTTGACATAGGTATTAGAGGCATTAAAGAAGCACCAACTGCTAGCAAATATTGAGAAGTGTGATTTTTCACATAAATTATTTGTTGTATTTGGGGTATGTGATAGGTGGAGGAGAGCTCAAGATAGATCCTTCCAAGATGGAGGCCAACATAAAGTGGTCAGTGCTTACTAATGTTTCTGAGGTTAGGATTTTTTTTGGGATAACATAGTACCTAAGGAAATTCATAGCCTCATTTTCAGTAGCAGCAGTGCCACTCCACACCATAACAACAAATGGCAAGAGTTTCTAGTGGGGAAAGGGTCAACAAAGGGCATTTGAGGAGTTAAACAAGAATATCAGTCAAGCACGAATTTTTGCATTACTAAACTTGTAGCAACCATTCGAATTGGAAACAAATGTGAGTGGGTATGTTATGGGAGTGGTCTTGATGCAGGGAGGAAGGCATGTATGCTGACATTCTGAAGTATTTCATGGGGCAGTTCTTAACTTCCCTACCTACGACAAGGAGCTCTATGCCCTAGTGTAAGATCTGAATAAGTTGAAGAATTATCTGATGGGAAATGAGACAATGATCCACATATATCACCAACCACTGCAGTACATGTAGGACCAAAGTAAGATACAATAGAATAGGGATTACAAGTGGAAGGTGTTTCTACAATAATTTCATTTAGTGATCAAGTACGAGAATATAGGTACAAACAAGTTGGTCGACATGATTTCAAGGCCACCAACATCAAATATCACAACTTTGCAAACTCTGATGCACACGAAGCCATTCACCCATGATGCATATAGAGAGGCATATTTAGAGGATGAGTACTTCAGGGAGGTGTTTTAGCAGTTGCAGTATTAGAGTCATGTGCACGATGGTGATAACACCATTAACTACCATCTCTTGGATGGGTTACTCTATAGGATGGATAAACTATGTTTCCTAAAGGTGAGCGATTGCAACTAATTAGAGAGGCTCACACCTCCAAGGTTGCATGGAACTTTGGTGTAGGGAATAAAATGGCCAACTTGCAAAGGTATGTGTATTGGCCCAAGATGTAAGAACATGTAGCCAGGTCCATAAGAAGATGCATGTTTTGTTGTACCAACAAGCCTAACATGTAACAGGGTTTATATCATCCCTTACATGTACCCACTCTTCCTTGGGAAAGGATTTCCATAGAATTTGTGGGAGATTTACCGACAACTAGGAAGGAACATGACTACTTGTTCGTGGTAGTTGACAGGTTCAACAAGATGTATGTTTTGATGCCCTGTAAAAATAGCATCAGTGGGAAATAAGCAACAAAATTGTTCTTTGGACATTTCTGGGTGCACATTGGGATACCAAGGAGCATCATTTTAGACAAGGAAATGAGATTTCTCAATGCATTTCGGACTACATAGTGGGATAAGATGGACAAGAAGTTGAAGAGGTCTACAATGATTCGATCATTAGACATATGGGAAAAAAATGTAATCAATAGGACTTTGGTGCAACTTTTGATAGGTTATAAAAAAAAACATCTGAAGACCTGGGATGAAAATATGGTATATATACAACAATATTATAACAAAATAGTCCACACTTCTACTATTAAGTCTTCATTTGAAATTTGTTTTGGATATTTGTTGCCTTCACCTTTGGATATTACATATGGGCAACAAGCACGGCAACAAGGAGGAGTGAGGGAGGACCTTACAGGGGATGCCTTGAGGGTTGAAAAGTTTGTTGAGAAGATCAGGCATATCCATATACAAGTACATGAGAAACTACAAAATTCATAGGAAAAATACAAGGCCAGACATGATGAGCACATCACAAAAAATTCATTCAAGGTGGGAGATAGAGTATGGTTACAATTGAACAAGGAGAGGCTACATGGTCTTGGTAAGAAAATCAAGGCTCTGCAATATGGCCCCTTTGAGATACTGGAAAATGTGGGAGATAACGCCTATAGACTCAGACCACCCCCATACATGTGCATTTACTTAACTGTGAACGTGGATAATATGAACCTCTATGAGCCTTCCATACTAGATCAGGAAGGGGAACATGTCCTAAATTTTGTGGAGTATATGGCAATAGATTCTCATGCAAAGTTAAAAAAATACACAATTTTGTAGAAGAGGTCCAAAGCTACAAGGCAGGGGTGTTATAGGCCATTTTGTCACATTTGATCAAGTGAGCCTCCTAATGGGATCAATCAACATCATATTCCATTTTTCATCATCTTACACAAATCCCTAAGCATGTACCTTTCATCCCTCAGAGTTTCAACCCTAAACTCCCCTCTCTAAGCTAGTTTTAGGACTAACGCTCCCTGCAAGCCTACTAGGGTGCGACCACCTACAGGTTGCTCCACTGTGGCCAACGTTGGTCACCAGTAGGTTGTTATCCTTTGCACTTGCATTGGTTCTATAATTCTGGAAGCTTCACCTTCAAGGAGTTTCCAGAAGTTGTTTCAACTACTTACCTTGGATTGACATTCAAATCCTATCCTACCCTACTTTGGAGTTTTCACCACTTATCCTTTGATCATATCCCTCCATCAAATGTGGATATAAAACCTTAGAATGGTAATTAGATAAGAAATCCCAACTTACCAAACTCTTCTATATATTTACCCTCTCTCTCATATACAAGAGGTAATGGTTGTATTTGGAGAGTGATTATGCCCTTATGTTGCTGCAATAAGTAGTTAACATCTCATGTACAGGGTGACTGGAGGTGCATATTGTGACGAAGAAAGGATGAGTTAACAAATTGGAGGAGTTCTTCTACAAGATCAACTGCCACTTATGGTTGTAATCTCCTTCTATTTATATTAATGCAAATAATTCTTTGTTTTCCTATATGTGATGTTTTTATTTCACTTATTTCAATACCATGTTTATTTATTGAATAGGGTATTTAGATGATACTACACATATCGTAGTTTAATGGAATGTGTTATCTAATTGTGCAGGATCTAATTTTGGAAATCAAATCTAGAATTGGAGCTTCCAAGTTGAAGAAGGAGCGAAGTGAACGACAATTTCTAGGTAGGCCTCACTTCATCATCTATTTACTTTAAGGGAAATCATTGGGTCCCTTGTATCTCTGTTGTTCTAGGTTGACCACCAAACCTAAGGGAGACACCTTTGTCCGCAATCATATATCCCATATAAAAAATTGTCGACCATACTAGGGAACAAAGTATTCCCTTGGTGGTTTCCTTGTCCACTGTGTTTGATTACTTCCTTGACATACCTTTGTTGTGTCATCCAACGAAGAACGGACCTAGGAAGACCTCTCACTGAGCCTCACTTGCATTTTTTGTGTCAAAACTTTTTATTTATTGATCACCGCACCCTGTGGTCTGGAGACAGTGCATTGGAGTGCACCCTAGCCTTGTCTGCACCTGCATTGCAATGCACCCTAACCATTTCATAACCTGCTATGGTCTTGATTTGATGCAAAAAAAATTATTTTTGAGTTTTTCTCTGATTTGTATATGAAGTTGCTTGAGGTTTGTGTAATTTTGCAAGTGATTCAATTAGGTTTTGAAGCCTATTTTGACAAATTATTAAACACATAAACATGAAATTGAAACTGAGTTTTTGTAGAAAATACAAGACAATATCATGATAACAATAAACACACAGCAGCAATTGATGAAGGAGTTCACCCCTCCTAGGCTACATCTCCTCATCCAGCTTCCAATGGTAGGGCTCCTTTCATTATGCTCAAGAAATGGTGTTTTTTACATACATTTAAAGTGCTCAAATGGCTTCAATACCTACTCCAACAGCTTCAAAGCTATCAAAAACCCTTGTCTAGCCTCTTTCTTCTCTAAAAAATGATAAAAACTGAGAAAGTTATGAGCTTCCCAAGTTTTGTTGCTAGTTGACCCACAAATTCGCCAAGTTTGGCAAATTGTCCTACAATTTCACCCCATTTATCGCTAACGGAGCAACAAATCGGTGCAATTCTGGTGAAAATTGTAGGATGGTTTAAATGCACAATAATGCCCTAAAACCAAATTTTAAATCATATATAGCATGGCCGAATTAATTAATATCAAAAACATTGGAAGCTTTTTCAAACATAAATATAATGTTTTAATAATATATACTAAGAAATGATCGTGTGGTGTGTTGGTAGGCCGCCAGACTTGCAGGTGGGAGGTTGTGGTTTCAACCGCTACTGACCTCAAATTGAACCTTAAATAAAATTTGTAAAATTGGGACGCCCCACATGGCGTCCTTCGATTAGGACACGTGGCAGCCTCTCATTGGCCTATCAACAACCAATCAAAATTCACCCAGTTAGCGCCAATGAATTCCTGCTAAGTGTCAAGATGTGATTGCCTCATGTAGTCTAGTCATTTTTCCAAGTCAGCATGCCACATCAACAATATGGACTGCTGACTGGGCAGCCCTGCACAAAATTTTGCATGTTTGCCAAATCGATCAGAACTCATTTCCGGAAGCATATGGTGTCAGTTTTTCACAAAATGAATTGCTCCAGATTCAGAACGACGAGATCTACGCATTTTTTTATGTTTTGCTTCAATCCGACAACTTTAATTTTGGAGCACTGGATCACTCCTCCCCACTAGAAGCTTTTGGACCCCAAAAGCTCTTCTACTACTGAACATTTGGATGAGGGTACAACCCCCACCCTTCCAGTCTCACTCCACTGGAAATTTCCTGAATTCAACAATTTGATTTTTCATGAAAACTGATATTTTCCCTAGATTTTGGAGACCCTGTCTTGCTCTTGTAGATACCATCTTTCTGCAATTTCCCATAATTTGCAGAACAACAAATATCCTTGAAGAAACAAACATGTTCCCTCCTCAGTCGTCAATCAAATGAAACTTAAACAACTTGAAATTCTTCTCACCTCAAACATTGTCGCCATGACGATGTTTAGCTTGTCTTGCCTTGTACTTGGCTCGGCTCTTGACCAAGTGTGTTTGCCATTTCCATGTACTATTTTAAAACCCCCAAATATAACATGTGGAACCTATGCCTTATTTTTCAATTTGCTTTGGCGCTTGATATTTGATCTTTGCACCCTTTATCACCGACACATTGTTCCCATCATTTTTCAATAATGATGTATGCTGCTGCAATTTTTTCTCATCTTGTTTACCTCTTTTAGAAGGCAACATGTTAGAGTCCTGAAACAAATTATCACAACCATGAGAAACCTCAATGAAATCGGATTTTTCATTCAATGAATCGCCTTGAAAGGCCTCATTCACAACATCCTGATGCTTGAACATTAACAAATCAAAATTTTGACTAGCATTCACAATTCTCTTCATTTATCCAGCATGCATAAGAGACAAATTCATCTTCTTACTATGTGCTCTAACAATGTACTCAATCCCATTATTGAACAAGTGATACTTATTCTCATGGCGATGAAAGATTTTTCTCCTATCTTAAAGATATGGGCTACCCAAAACAATACCAGAAATATCAAGTAGAACATCATCAACTTCAACTTCATCAAGAAAGTTTGTAGTGATTGCAAATCTAAGTATGCACTTCCTCGTCACCTGCAAATTTTCATTCTTACATATCCAACCTAAAGGATAAGGTATTGGATGTGGAATGGTTTCTAAATTCAACTTCTTGACTAGGTATTCAGAAATAAGGTTTTCTTGTGAACCACTATCAAATAGGGTGTCAATTTTGGTGTGCTTTGAAATAAATCTAACATGGAAAATCTCAATTCTTGTTTCATCATCTTGAGTAGTATCTTGATAACTTGAAGAACTAGTACTTGCAATTTACTTACCTTTCAAACCCATTGCGGAGATATTTGTTTCATCTCAGGAATCAGAACCTAAATCATGTGTTATTGTAGCAATTGTCCTCTCCTTCTCCTTGTTTTTAAGCTTTTTGGGTCTCATCTCTGGAGGAAGTTTCCAAAAATGATCTTCATCATATCCATCTTTGTAATAATGTTTGCATGTGAGTTTTTATTTCTCCATCTTGATGGAAGCATTATTCTTACCTTTACCCTTTAACTTAGCCTTTCCTTTCTCTTCAAACTCAAAGGTATCCTCACTTGTCTCCTTTGAAACATGTTTCCCTCTTGCCTATAGAAGTGTGGCGTGTACGCAAACTTCATTTAAATTTGAAGGATTAAACATGAGAATAGTATGTCTTAGGTAACTATGCAAGCCTCCAATATACTTCAAGAAAGTTTCTTGAGATGTCAAAACTACACCCAAAATTAGTGCTCTTCTCCTAAACTCTTGAGTATAGATTTGAACACTTTGTCCTTTACCTTGCTTAAATTTTTTCCAAGCCATTATAGCCTTTTTCATGTATGCTAATGGATACAATTGTCTCCTTAAGGCCGCAACAAAATCATTCCAAGAGGTTAAGACCTTACCATGTTTCTTTGTGTCCTCTTGATTTTTGGCTTCCCACCAAATAAGAGTTGCACTTTCCAATCTCAATGAAGTAAGCTCAATCTTGGTGTCATCATCCTTGATTCTTTGTATCCTGCAATACACTTCAAGATGACGTACCGAATTGTCTAATATTTCAGCATCTACCTCTCCATCATACATAGGAAAATCAAACTTAATGTCAAGCTTCAAAAATGGAGTTTTACCATGAACTTTTGGAGAATGTGGAGGTGTTTGTGAAGGAATTGTTGTGGAAGAAGATGATGGTGAAGATGGTGTTGAGTATGGAGGTACCAAAGGTGGTTTTTCATCATTCCCATTACCTTTTGGAGGCTTGTCTCCCTCTCCTCCTTCTCCTTTTGAAGTCTTATCTCCGTTTGGAATATTGGAGCTCTCACCTTGCATCCTTGTGCTTCTCTCCTCATAGAGAAATTTCACCATTATTGTCATATAAAAGAATGTTTTCCTGAAGGATTTTTCATCCTCTAACATATTTTCAGGCTCTCCTTCACGTGACATACTTGTTGAAACTTCAACTACAATTTGAGGTAGAATTTGTGGTGGATATTGTGGAAAACTTGCTCTCCTTGTCCTTAACCTAACTTGAGGACATGCAACCACAAGTTTTCCTTCTCCTCTCTTGAGTTTCAACCTTGTAAATATCACATACACTTGCAAAATATTAAACCCTCATAGCAACAAAGAAAACCTAAGCTCTGATACCAACCTCATCTGTATATGAAGTTTCTTGAGGTTTGTGTAATCTTGCAAGTGATTCAATTAGGTTTTAAGCCTCTTTTGACAAATTATTAAACACATAAAAAAGAAATTGAAACTGAATTTTTGCACAAAATATAAGACAATATCACCATAATAGTAAACACACAACAACAATTGATGAAGGATTTCACCCCTCCTGGGCTACATCTCCTCGTCCAGCTTCCAATGGTTGGGCCTCTTTCACTATGCTCAATAAATGGTGTTTACATACATTTACAGTGCTCAAATGGCTTCAGTACCTACTCCAACATCTTCAGAGCCATAAAAACCCCCTGTCTAGCCTTTTTCTTCTCCTGAAAAGGACAAAAACTGAAAAAGTTATGAGCTTCCCAAGTTTTGTTGCTAGTTGACCCACAAATTCGCCAAGTTCGGCCAACTGTCCTACAATTCCGCCCCATTTTTCGCTAATGGAGAAACAAATCGACATAATTCCAATGCAAATTGTGGGATGGTTTAAATTCCCAATAACACCTTAAAACCGAATTTTAAATCATATATAACATGGATGAATTAACTAATATTAAAAAAATGATGGCTTTTTTAAACATAAATATAATGTTTTAACAATATATATTAAGAAATGATCGTGTGGCGTGTTGGTAGGTTGCTAGAATTGCAGGTGGGAGGTTGCGAATTCAACCCTCACTCACCTCAAATTGAACCTTAAATAAATTTTGGAAAATTGGGAGGCACCACATGGCGGACTCCGATTGGGCCACGTGCCGACCTCTTATTGGCCTATCACCAAACAATCAAAATTCACCCAGTCAACGCCAATGAATTCCTGCCAAGTGTCAAGCTATGATTGGCTCATGCAGTCCAATAATTTTCCAAATCAAAAAGCCTAGTCTGTAGTTTTTAACCCTGTACAGAAATTATCTGCAAACAAATTCTTAAAGACATAAAATAAACAATAGCGAGAGCATAAAACATAAAACAGATATACATAGAGATTTTCCCTTGGATCCCAAATTGGGACTACCAGCTTGATATTTCATTCTATTCATTTTAGTGTTACAACACATATATATACATGTTGAAGCATTCATAAGCCCCAATCCATTGACCCTCAATCAGAACATAACCGTAGTTCCCTTGACTAGATCTAAAAAATACCAGGGTCGAAAACCATCATGCCCCAAAATCATGTGCAAACCCATGCACAAAACCATATTCGTGGAAAGAATATAACACATACCCAACATTCTCCCACTTGTTGTTTTCTTTCTGCACAGGGCCACAGGAGGGCTTAGTCATTAGTCCAGTCCTGCAACACCCATTGTTTCTCTACACCAAGAGAACTTTTGAGTGCTCACAGACTTCTTCAATGCATCTGCAACATTCTTCAAAGTGTCAACCTTTACCAACAACACCTTTTTATCTGCAACCATATCTCTCACAAAGTATATTGAACATCAATGTGCTTTTTATTTGAATGATAAGCAGGGTTCTTAGCCAAGAAAATTGCACTTTGGCTATCACAGTCTATCCTTATAGCTCACTACACCAACCCCATACTTGAACACAATCTTTGCAACCAAACTTCTTCCTTGCTTGCATGAGTGGCTACCATGTACTCTGCCTCTGTAGTTGAAAGTTCCATTACAAACTTCCTTTTACTCATCCAACAGACTGCACCTCCAAATAGGCTAAATACATACCCACTTGTAGATCTTCTTTGGTCTAGATCTCCAGCCTTGTCTGCATCAAAAAAACCACGGATTTCCAAAACTTTGTCCAACCCTGGACTTCCCTGGTAGCAAAAACCATAATCACTAGTGCCACAAAGTATCTGAAAACCCGCTTCACTGTTGTCCAATGCTCCTTCCCTAGTTTTGACATAAACCTGCTCAATACTCCCATTGCATGTGCAATGCCTGGTCTGGTATATAAAATTGCATACATCAAGCTACCCACTACACTTGCATATGGAACACGGGACATATCCTCCTATTCTTCTTGTGTATTGGGACACTGCTCAACAGAGAGCTTTACACCTATAGGAATCAGAACCTTCACCAGTTTACTATCCTGCATATTGAACCTCTGCAATATTGTCTTGACATACTTCCTCTGGTTTAACCATAGCTTCCTCTTTACCTGATCTCTCTTAATTTCCATGAACAAAATATAGTTTGCAGCACCAAGATCCTTCATGTCAAATTTGGAGAACAATTGGATCTTCAAATCTTGGATAATTTCTTTGTCATTTCCAATCAACAACATATCATCCACATACAAGACCAAATAAATAACATGGTCACCAATTAATTTAAAATACACAAAGTGATCCTCTTTTCTTCTAGTGAACTGGCCAAGTCCTCGTATATAGGTATCAAATTTCTGATGCCACATCCTTGGTGATTTCTTTTACCCATATAGAGACTTTTTTAACCTGCATACTAGTTCTTTCTTACCCTTCACTGTAAAGCCTTCAGGTTGCTTCATGTAGATCTCCTCTTCCATATCTCTGTGAAGAAATGTTGTCTTCACATCCATCTGTTGTATCTCAAAATCAAATGTAGCAGCAACAGATAAAAGTAATCTAATAGAAGTAACCTTCGCAATAGGAGAAAAAATATCACCAAAATCAATTCCTAGCACCTAGGAATAACCTTTTGCTACCAACCGAGCTTTGTATTTCTCCACCTTGCGTTCTACATTCATCTTCTTATTAAACACCCATTTTCTCCTGATGGGCTTCCTTCCAGTTGAAAACTCCACCAAATCCCATGCCTCATTTTTGTGCAAGGATGTCATTTCATCAACCATGGCCTCCTTCCAGAGTTTTCCACATTCTGAATCCACTGCCTCCTTGACAGTTCTGGGATCATCATTAGTGATAGTTAAAGAAAAATTTGAACAAAAAGCAGATGGACTATAGCTTTATGGTTGCCTTCTTTCCCGAACCGATCTTATCACAATCGGAGTTTGTGGCTCTTCCTCTTTTGAATCTTGTTTTGTTGTAGAGTTTGATTCATACTCCTTTAGCTCAAACTCTATATTCTCAGGTTCCTTTGGTAGGACTTCATGTTTAACAACATCTTTCACCTCTCTAAACACCACGTCTCGACTGTACAAAACCTTCCTTGTTTAAGGGTTCCAAAGCTTGTAACCTTTTAAACCATTCTTATACCCAATAAAGATGCACCTTTCAAATCTATTATCCAACTTGGTCCTTTTCTCCTTTGGAACATGTACATATGCATCACATCCAAATACCGTCAAATGTGAAAGAGATGGTTTCTTACTAGTCCATACCTCATGTGGAGTCTTATCCTCCAACATTGATGAGGGTGATCCGTTAACCAGGTAACATGTAGTCTCCACTACCTCTGCCCATAATTCTTGTCCTAACCCGGTACCACTAAGCATGCTTCTTGCCTTTTCCATCAGCGTTCTATTCATTCTTTCTGAAACTCTGTTTTCCTGAGGTGTGCATGGAGAATTCTTATGTCGTGCTATACCACACTTCTTACAGAACTCTTTAAATTCCTTCCTGCAGAACTCTCCACCATTATATGTCCTCAGCACCTTTATCTTCTTCTCTCTCTGGTTTTCCACCAAAGCCTTAAATTCTTTAAATTTGTTAAAGACTTCAGATTTCTTCCTCAAGAAATATATCCATGTATTCCTTGAGAAGTCATCTATGAATGAAACATAGTACACAGACTTTCCTAGTGATGGAACTGACACAGGTCAAAACACATCACTGTGCACAAGCTCTAATATCTTGTTCACCCTCTTAGCACCAGAAGGAAAACTCACCCGATTCTGCTTCCCATATACACAATGTTCACAGAAATAAAAATCCAGAGAGAAATTAGATATACCTTCTACCATACCATTACCATGTAGTATCTGAAGGCCCTTCTCTCCAATATGTCCAAGCCTTTGATGCCATAGCATGGTCTTTTCTCCATAGACCACTAGGTTTTCCGCTCCACTTTCAAGAACCACAGAACTGTTGCACCCATCAATAACAGTGCTACCCTGAAGCTTGTACATAGTTCCAATCTGAACTACCTACATTCATACCAGTGCTCCTCGAACCATCTTGCAGGTATGTTTCTTGAACACTCTTTTTACACCTGCATCATCCATCTTTCTTACAGAAATCAGATTTCTGGCCAATGCAGGAATATGCAGAACACCAGGAAGTGTACTATTCCTTCCACCTTGCAGCTTTAGCTAGAATTTTCCACGTCTAGCGATTTTGGCCTTCCTATCATCTCTTAAGAATACATCACCACCATCATATTTCTAATACTTTCAGAACCACTCCCTATGGGCAGTGGAGTGAGAGGATGCACCTAAGTCAATCAACCATGCCTCATGATCTACATGTGTTTTTGAAGAAGAAGCCAAAGACACATCCCCACCTTAATCTGAGGTGGTTTTTGCCTCTGCAGAAGGAGAATCATCAAATCCATTTCCTTTCTCAAGAGCTTTAAATCTGTAGTCCTTTTCGTAGTGCCCTTCCTTTCCGCATTTCCAACACACCTTTACAGGCTTTCCTGGAGATTTAGATCTCCCACTCGAAAAATTATTTTTGTTTATGTTATGGGACCTTACTCGTACAGATAATTCATCTCCATATTGGCCCTCCATATTTCTCCATCTCATTTCCTCTGACAATAAGGCAGAGATCATCAAAATTCAAGGTAGTTGTATTGCTACCTATTGCAATAACCAGATTGTCCTGCGAATCTAGTAGAGAACACAAAAAACTGATGCACTTATCTTCATCTAATATTTTAATATCAACAAACGACAACTGACTTACCACAATATTGAGGGTGTTCATATGCTCTATCACCAAGTCTCCATCCTTCAACCTCAAGTTATATAGCTTTTCCCGCAGGAACAATTTATTCATAAGAGACTTAGATTGGCACAAAGTCCCTAACTTGACCCACAAAGTCTTCACCGTAGCTTCCCTAGATACATTCAACAATACCAAATCTAAGATACACAATCATATTGTGCTCTTTTCCTTCCGATCCAACTTCACCCAGTCTTCATCTGACATTGTCGTTGGTTTAGTACCTAGATCTACTACGATCCACTGATCTTTATCCACTAGAAAATCCTCCATCTTGAGCTTCCACAACTCAAAACTCTGAACATTAAATTTCTCGATCTCTATCTTTCCACTGCTTGCCATGTTCTTTCACCGCAAGAATTGATCCTGCAGATCTCCCACTGAACAAGGTCTACCACAGGCTCGAGCAAAAAACCCCTCAGCAGCAAAGGCATCCCCTTGAATCTGAAATAGATATGATACCAAATTTAGGTTTTAACCCTATACAGAAATTATTTGCAAACTAATTCTTAAAGATAGAAAATAAACAATAGCGAGAGCATAAAACATAAAACATATATACAAAGATAGTTTCCCCTAGATCCCAAATCGGGACTACCAGCTTGATTTTTCATTATATTAATTTTAGTGTTACAACACATATATATAAATACCGAAGCATCCATAAACCCCAATCCATTAAAATTGGATTAGAACATAATCATAGCTCCCTTGACCGAATCTACAAAATACAAGGGGTCAAAAACCATCATGCCCCAAAACCATGTGCAAACCCATGCACAAAACCATAGGCGGGTCCGCCCACTGAAAAATAAGGAAAAAATATAACACGGAACTAATCGTGGAAAGAATATAACACATACCCAACACAGTCAGGATGCCATGTCAGCAGTATGGATTGCTAACTAGGTAGCCCTGCACAAAATTTTACTTGTTTTCCAAATCGATCAGAACTCATTTCCTAGAGCATATGGTGTCGGTTTTTCACGAAATGAATTGCGTTGGATTCATATCAATGAGGTCTATGCAGTCATTCAGGTTTCAATATAATCTGACAAATTTCATTTTTGAGCATATTTTTTAGCACTAGATCACTCCTCCCCACTGGAAGCTTTTGGAACCCAAAATCTCTTTTATTACTGGACATTTGGATGAGGGTACAACCCCCTCACCCTTCCAGTATCAATCCACTGGAATTTTCCCGAATTCAACAATTTGAGCTTTTCATGAAAACCGATATCTTCCCATGATTCTGGAGACCCTGTCTTGTTGTTGTAGATACCATCTCACTGCAATTTCCCTGAATTTGCATAACAACAAACTATCCTTGAAGAAACAAACATGTTCCCTCCTCGGTCATCAATCAAAGGAAATTTAAACAACTTGAAATTATTCTCACCTCGAACATTATCGACATGACGATGTTTAGCTTATATTGCCTTGTACTTGGCTCGACTCTTGACCAAGTGTGTTTTCCATTACCCATGTACTATTTTGAAACCCCCAAGAAGAACTTGTGGAACTTATGCGTTCTTTGTCAACTTTCTTTGGCGCTTGATCTTTGATCTTTGTACCCTTTAGCACCATCACCTGTTCCCATCACTGTTCAACAATGATGTATGTTGTTGCAATTTTTTCTGATCTTGTTTACCTCTTTTAGAAGGAAACATGTTAGATTCGTGAAACAACTTATCATAACCATTAGCAGCCTCAATGAAATTAGATTTTTCATTCGATGCATCTCTTTGAAAGGCTTCATTCACAACATCCTAATGCTTGAACATTAACAAAGAAAAAATTTGACTAGCAGTCACAATTATCTTCATTTTTCCAACATGCATAAGAGAAAAATGCATCTTCTTAGTGTGTGCTCTAACAATGTACTCAATCCCATTATTGAATCAGTGATATTTATTCTCATGGTGATGAAAGATTGCTCTCCTATAATAAAGATATGGGCTACCCAAAACAATACCAGAAATATCAAGCGAAACAACATCAAGTTCAACTTCATCAAGAAAGTTTGCAGTGATTGCAAATCTAAGTATGCACTTCCTCATCACCTGAAAACTTGCATTCTTACATATCCAACCTTAAGGATTGTTTCAGGAAATAACTCCCTAGAGGTTTGTTGGGTCAAAACCTCCACATATCAGGGCATTATATTCAAGAAGGACTCACACAACCACACTTGTATGCTAAAAACTAGATAACATCGATAGTAGAACTCACCCGTAATCCTACGTTTGATGTAGATCCCACGGGGTCCAAACCCCCAACAACCCTTCTTCCTCTTCAACCTGGAAATCAAGAAAGAAAATGCACGGAAATCTAGTTGTACAGCATATACTTCTCCTAAATGTCAGTGTAATCCATGTGAAACATCATATAAACAATAATAAATTCTTAAATAACGATCTTTTCACATATGCAAGTAGATATTAACACTTGAATTCGGGAACAAGATGGTTCTTCTTCATTACGAACAGCATGTACAGCAATAAAAAGTGGAGGGATCACTTGAATCCTTCCACGATCTTCGAACAGACCGTCGTCCAGATCCGTCCCGCCCTTGCCTCGCTAGGATACTTTCAAGACTTGTGCACACGAGATGACATATAAACTGATGAACATCTCTAGCAAACAAGGGTTTCCTGTAAAAATTTGGGAAAGTGCAGGAGGCACGGGAAATCAGACTTGAATTGGGGCTCCAACAGAGTATAATGTCTATAAATTTCTCTCTTCCTTAGGCCATGCATGTGAGGGGCTTTTATACTCCCTCAAAGTAGTTTCGATCTGTTGGAAACAGTTGGCCACGTGCTGGGGTGGTTGAACTACTGGAGTAACCATCAACCCAGCCCGAAAATAGGGAATTTTATATATTTTTTGATGATTTTAATAGCATACGTGGAAAAGTGTGTATGGACTAGCGAAGAGTCTGTCACTGTGTGAATCCCCACTGTCGATAGCGACGAGTCTGCCACTGATGACTGCAAACCCTAAGGTACTGACAAAAAGACTCTAGATCTTATTCCCAGAGCAATGAGTCGAAGTTGATGGGAAAAGATCTGCTGGAAGGAAGGCATTAAGGCATCCCACATCAGTCCAGCGCGAGTGTAAACCGCAGGCCAATATTTGGAAGGAATCAGACGAAGCAGAGTGACGGAACCAAACCGAAGTACGTTTCTGACATGCACAAGATGAAGCTAGCGCACGAAAGAAACCCTCTGAACCAACCAATAATGAAAGCTGACACAGAGGCGAGATATCCACCGATAGGGTCAAATGGAAATCAAGGTACTGCACGAATTCCAAGTGTGATAATGTATGCTGACGTCGAACACAAGGAAAACCACTCAATAAAATACCCATAATGATGATAAAATGTTGAGCACAAGGACACCTATCAATGATGGAAATAGGGCCAGGGTGCGGCTCTAGGTTTGCTCTCAGAGCAATGTGTCGTAGTCGATAAGAGACAAACCCGTCGGCAAGAAGTCAATGGAGTCCTTCTCAAACCAGCACGAGTGGAAGACCAAAACATCTGATGTGATAGAACAAGATACTGACAAGACCAGGAAGGCCAACTGAATAATGAGTCAAGAGACACCGCAGAATGGCCGACTCTGGTTAGAATTCCCTTGAAAAAAAGCAAGACTCGTGATGACCATGGCAGTAAAAAGTGACATTGTATAAGTCTGTTATGCAGGAGGCAAAAACAAACTCTCCATATGACTGGAAGAGATAACCAATCGGGGGAGGACTAACCAGTGAAACAAGGCAAAAGGCTAAACCTAGGTCAAAACTACAACCATCCCAAATGAAGGAAATATATAAGTGTATGTGCTTTGTTCAAGGGCGACAAACTGACACTGTACTGCCATCAAATTACGAAGTTACATCCCGTTCCCGCTCTTTTTGTTATATTTAATTTTTTTGTCTTTTTCATATAATAAGCCTAAAAAATAATAAAAGAATGCTATGGTACAATGGATGGAACGAGTATCAAGAAACAGATGCACTAGTTCCTGGGATTGGAACGATCCTATGCTCAATGCAAGGTGGCGGAAACTGGTTAGCGATACTCAAAGGAATGTTCCATCCATGGGTAAAAGGGTGTCAAGTCGCGATAGCTAAGTGCATGCAATGGTTAACTTGTACAGACAGTCAAGGTCAAAAGTTGGCTTAAACATCGAGTCCAAAATGAAGCCGGCTGAAGGCCAGGATAAACAAGTAGCCAATATGCAATGCAATAATACAACTTAATAACACCAGGGAGCCTCTAGGGTAATAGCCAAAAAAAATGATAGTGAAGAAGAAGAAGAATGAAGCTTCAACACATAAGTCAAGGCAGGACTAAAGAGGACTCCCGAGCCTACATAAAACGCAACATGGGCAACAAACGCTAGCGAGGAACTACCTAGGAAGCCCATGTAAAGGAAGGCTCTACCACCAAGTCATGATTTAAAAATCGGCAAGTGAAATGGGTTAAATACTCATGACCTGATGGGATCAACCCTATGGCAAGTGATCAAAATGGAGGCTAGTATGAAAAATGCAACGGAAAGTGGATTTCCTAACCTATATGCCATTTTTAGTTTATAAAAAAGAGATTTCAAGAAGACCAATTGAACTATCCGGTAACTAAGTCAAACAAACTCAGAATTTCAAGTATAACTTCAACAAAATGCTCAAAGCCAACCATGCCACTCTCGCAGCGAGGCTTTATACGAGCAAAAAGGAAGACAAGAAACTTAATAAATCAACTCAGTACAATAGTATAAACTTGCAATAAAAAACTTCAAAGAATCAAAAAGAGACTCTTCAAAAATTGCAACAAAACTAGTCTACTGAACATCAAGGAAACCAAATGCACCAAATAGGTAAAAAATCAAAATGCGCAGCAACACACAAGGAAAGAGTAAATGAGCAGGAGCTCTCTGTTCTGATTAAGCAGAACAACCAAGAATCTTCAATAAAATACCTTGGTACTCAAACCAAAATTGCAAACGTAACAACCAAAAATTTCACCAACCGAGAGAGCCTTCACACAAAGGAGAGAGAAATAGACATATAAACACTTTAAACACAGTCCAGAGATTAAAAAACACTGTATAAATAGGTCACCACAGGCAGACAAGACTAGAAAAGCTAAAAATCAAAAATTCAAAATTTGCCCCCAGACATACGCGCTTTAACAGCTTTGAAACAAGCGTGCATACGCGACTGTGTCAAAGGAAAACCGCATATACGCGACTCCCTTTAACAAAAATTGCGTGTATACGCGACTGTGTACAGGAAAACTTGCGTATGGAAAGGTAAATAATGAAAAATAAAAAATGATCAAGCCTGGATAAAGAACCAGGTCTTCAGTCTAACTGAGAAAAAGTTAACTGGACTGGAAATGATGATTAAAACTGTTGGAAACCTTTCAAACAGCTAAAACCACCCAACAAGGGAATCACAAGAATGCGATCCCCAGTGGAGTCGCCAGTTCTGTTTCGGGAAATAACTCCCTAGAGGTTTGTTGGGTCAAAACCTCCACAGATCAGGGCATGTTATTCAAGAAGGACTCACACAACCACACTTGTATGCTAAAAACTAGATAACATCGATAGAAGAACTCACCTGTAATCCTACGTTTGATGTAGATCCCGCGGGGTCCAAACCCCCAGCAACCCTTCTTCCTCTTCAACCTGGAAATCAATAAAGAACATGCACGGAAATCTAGTTGTACAACATATATTTCTCCTAAATGTCAATGTAATCCATGTGAAACATCATATAAACAATAATAAATGCTTAAATAACGATCTTTTCACATATGCAAGCAGATATTAACATGTGAATTTGGGAACAAGATGGTTCTTCTTCATTAAGAACAGCATGTACAGCAATAAAAAGTGGAGATATCACCTGAATCCTTCCACAATCTTCGAACAGATCGTCGTCCGGATCCGTCCCGCCCTTGCCTCGCTAGGATACTTTCAAGACTTGTGCACATGATATGACATATAAACTAATGAACATCTCCAGCAAACAAGGGTTTCCTGTAAAAATTTGGGAAAGTGCAGGAGGCACGGGAACTCAGACTTGAATTGGGGCTCCAATAGAGTATAATGTCTATAAATTTCTCTCTCCCTTAGGCCATGCATGTGAGGGGCTTTTATACTCCCTCAAAGTAGTTTCAATCTATTGGAAATAGTTGGCCACGTGTTGGGGTGGTTGAACTACTAGAGTAACCATCAATCCAGCCTGAAAATAGGGAATTTTATATATTTTTTTAATGATTTTAATGGCATACACGGAAAAGTGTGTATGGACTAGCGTATACACGCAGAAAAGTCTGGGCATACCCGCGTATGGGATTTTTAACACTGTTTTTTATGAACTTTGTTCAAGTCTGTGGGAATGGGTGCCCAAGGCCAAAGAGACAATCATGAATCACATGAGGGTGAAAAATGATGCTATAATAAGGATAAGGTCTTGGATGAGGAATGGTTTATAAACTTAACTTCTAGACTAAGTATTCAGAAATAAGGTTTTCTTGTGAACCACTATCAAATAGGGTGTCAATCTTGGTGTGCTTTGAAATAACTCTAACATGGAAAAGCTCAATTCGTGTTTCATCATCTTGAGTACTATCTTGACAACTTGACGAACGATTACTTGCAATTTCCTTACCTTTAAAACCCATTGCGATGATATTTTTTTCATCTATGTAATTAAAACCTAAATCATGTGTTATTGTAACAGTTATCTTCTCCTTCTCCTTGTTTTTAAGCTTGTTGGGTCTCATCTCTGGATGAATTTTCCAGCAATTATTTTCATCATGTCCATCTTTGGAACAATGTTTGCATGTGAGTTTTTTTCTCCATCTTGATGGAAGCATTATTCTTACCTTTACCCTTGAACTTACCCTTTCCTTTCTCTTCAAACTCAAATGTATCTTCACTTGTCTCCTCTGAAACATGTTTCCCTCTTGCCTCTAAATGTGTGGCATGTACACAAAATTCACCTAAATTTGAAGTATTAAACATGAGAATAGTATGTCTTAGATAACTATGCAAACCTCCAATGTACTTCAACAAAGTTTCTTGAGATGTTGAATATACACCCAAATTAGTGCTCTTCTCCGAAACTCTCGAGTATAGCTTTGAACACTTTGTCCTTTACCTTGCTTAAAGTTTTTCCAGTCCATTATAGCCTTTTGCATGTATTCTAATGGATAAAATTGTCTCCTTAAGTCAGCAACAAAATCATTCTAATAGTTTAAGACCTTACCATGTTTCTTCGTGTCCTCCTGAATTTTGGCTTCCCACCAAATAAGAGATGAACTTTCTAATATCAATGAAGCAAACTGAATCTTGGTGTCATCATCCTTGTTTCTTTGTATCCTGCAACACACTTCAAGCTAACATACACAATTGTCTAATATTTCAACATCTACCACTCCATCATACATAGGAAAATCAAACTTAATGTCAAGCTTCAAAAATGGAGTTTTACCATGACCTTTTGGAGAATGTGGAGGTGTTTGTGAAGGGCTTGTTGGGGAAGAAGATGATGGTGAAGAGAAAGGTGGTGTCAAAGGTGGTTTGTCACCATTCCCATTAGCTTTTGGAAGTTTTTATCCATCTCCTCCTTCTCCGTTTGAAGACTTATATCCCTTTGGAATATTGGAGCTCTCACCTTGCATCCTTGTGCTTCTCTCCTCATGGAGAACTTTCACCTTTCTTGTCATATCAAAGAATGATTTCCTAGATGCATTTTTACCCTTTGACATATTGTCAGCCTCTCCTTCATGTGACATACTTGTTGAAGCTTCAACTGTAATTTTAGGTAGAATTTGTGGTGGATATTGTGGCAAACTTGCTCTCCTTGTCCTTGGCCTAACTTGAGGACTTACAACCATGAGCTTTCCTTCTCCTCCCTTGAGCTTCAACCTTGTAAGCATCACATACACTTACAAACAATTAAACCCTCACAACAAAAAAGAAAACCTAAGCTCTAATACCAACTTGATCTGTATATGAAATTGCTTGAGGTTTGGGTAATTTTGCAAGTGATTCAATTAGGTTTTAAGCCTTTTTTGAAAAATTATTAAACACATAAACATGAAATTGAAACTCATTTTTTGTAGAAAATACAAGACAATATCACCATAACAGTAAACACACAACAACAATTGATGAAGGAGTTCACCCCTCCTGGGCTACATCTCTTGGTCCAGCTTCCAATTGTTGGGCGCCTTTCATTATGCTCAATAAATGGTGTTTGCATACATTTACAGTGCTCAAATGGCTTCAATACATGCTCCAACAGCTTCATATTGATAAAAAAAAAACCATTTTCTAGCCTCTTTCTACTCCTGAAAAAGGATAAAAACTGAGAAAGTTATGAGCTTCCCAATTTTTGCTGCTAGTTGACCCACAGATTCACCAATTCGGCCAATTGTCCTACAATTTCACCCCATTTTTTGCTAACAGAGAAAAAAATCGGCACAATTCCATTGCAAATTGTGGGATGGTTTAAATGTGCAATAACACCTTAAAATAGAATTTTAAATAAAATATAACATGGCCGAATTAATTAATATTAAAAAAATGGGCCACTTTTTCAAACATAAATATAATGTTTTAACCATATATATTAAGAAATGATTGTGTGGCATGTTGGTAGGCCGCTAGACTTGCAGGTGGGATTTCGTGGGTTCAACTCCTGTTGAACTCAAATAGAACCTTAAATAAATTTTGGCAAATTGGGAGGCGTCTGATTGTGCCATGTGGCGACCTCTTATTAGCCTATCAACAACCAATCAAAATTATCCCAGACAGTGCAATGAATTCCTACCAAGTGTCAACTTGCCATTGGATCGTGAAGTCTAGTCACTTTTCCTAATCGGCAGGCATAGTCAGTTTTCCACGTCAGTAGTATGGACTGATGACTGGAAACCCTGCACAAAATTTCCCTGTTTGGCAAATCGATTAGAACTCATTTTCGGGAGCATATAGTGTCGATTTTTCGTGAAACGAATTGCGTCGGATTCAGAATGGCGAGATCTACGCAATATTTCAGTTTTCATTCCAATCTGACAATGTTCATTTTTTATCATATTTTTTGCAACCGAATCACTCCTCCCACTAGAAGCTTTTGGACCCCAAAATCTCTTTACTACTGAACATTTGGATGAGGGTACAATCCCCTCACCATTCTAGTCTCAATCCACTAGAATTTTCCTGGTTTAACACTTTAAGTTTTCATGAAAATAGATATTTTTCCTTAATTCTGGAGACCCTGTATTGCTATTGTAGATACCATCTCACTGGAATTTCCCAGAATTTGTAGAACAAAAAATTGTCCTTGAAGAAACAAACATGTTCCCTCCTTGGTCTTCAATGAAAGGAAACTTAAAAACCTTGAAATTATTCTCACCTCGAACACTGTCGACATGACGATGTTTAGCCTGTCTTGCCTTATACTTGGCTCGACTCTTAACCAAGGGTGTTTTCCATTGCCATGTACTATTTTTAAACCCCCAAGAATAACTTGTGGAACCTATGCCTTCTTTGTCAATTTGCTTTGGCGCTTTCTCTTTGATCGTTGCACCCTTTAGCACCGACACCTTGTACCCATCACTGTTCAACAATGATGTGTGCTATTGCAATTTTTTCTGATCTTGTTTACCTCTTTTAGAAGGCAACATGTTAGAGTCTTGAAACAACTTATCACAACCATTATCAACCTCAATGAAATTGTTTGTCATTCGATGCATCTCCTTGAAAGGTCTCATTCACAACATCCTAATGATTGAACATTAACAAAGAATTTTTTTTATTGGAATTCAAAATTATCTTCATTTGTCCATCATGCATAAGAGACAAATTCACCTTCTTACTATGTGTTCTAACAATGTACTCAATCCCATTCTAGAACAAGTGATACTTATTCTCATGGCAATGAAATATTTCTATCCTATCATAAATATATGGGCTACCAAAAACAATACCATAAATATCAAGTGGAACAACATCAAGTTCAACTTCATCAAGAAAGTTTGCATTGATTGTAAATCTAAGTATGTACTTCCTCATCACCTGCAAATTTGCATTCTTACATATCCACCCTTAAGGATAAGGTCTTGGATGAGGAATGGTTTCTAAATTAAACTTCTTGGATAAGTCTTCAGAAATAAGGTTTTCTTGTGAATCACTATCAAATAGGGTGTCAATATTGGTGTGCTTTGAAATACCTCTAACGTGGAAAAGCTCAATTCTTGTTTCATCATCTTGAGTACTATCTTGACAACTTGAAGAGATAGTACTTGCAATGTCCTTACCTTTCAAACCCATTGCGGTGATCTTTGTTTCATCTCTGGAATCAAAACCTAAATCATGTGTTATTGTAGCAACTGTTGGGACGTGAATATGACCAATTTTTAACACTTATTTTATCCATTCTTACTCTTCTTTATCATGTCATTTATTATAATTTATAATATAAATCCATTTTATAATGATTTATGCTCTTATGGATGAATATTATTTCTTCTCCTTTATTTTTAATAATTTGATTATTATTATGCATAATTTTATCAATGATGGTTTATTAATATCATTTATCATTTTAGCCTCCAAAGATAATTTCCAGATTGCAGATTTGATTTCCAAATCATCATGAGATATTCCAACTCAGAAATCCGCTGGAATAAGAAGTGACAGTTTTACGGTTAATATTCTGGGCAAATGAAGACGAATCTGGAAAATCCGGAACATGGGTTTTGTCCAGAACGGGCCCAATTAATTTAATCAAAGAAATTTTTGCCCAAATTCGGCCTGTATTGAGAGAAACACAGGGTTCTTTGAGCACGATTTTCTCAGTTCTGTTGTTGCGGCCATCCTCCAAATCTCAGCTGCAAAGCCAAATTCGCCTTGCTCTTGTTCAAAGATTGTTGGAAATATATTTTCTGGTTGATCATATTTTTATGGAAGATTATATTTGCTATTTAATTTCTCCTCCTTCTAATTATAAAAGGAAAACATGTATTGTGTATTGGAGGAGGATGGAGGAGGATGGATGATTATTGTATTCATCTTGTAACACTGTAATTCCTTGACTCTTGTGATCAAAGAGCAACTGATGTAAAAGCTATTCATGTTTGATTAATACAAAGAGGCGTTTTCATTCCATTTCTCAAGCTCTGCAGTAGCCCGGCGGCGCTTTCACTGGCGGTTGAGGGCCCGGCCCTGGTGGAGCGACCCGCTGCTTGTATTTCTATCCTTTTATTTCTGTTGTGTGAAGTGTGTTTAATGTTTGTTTGAATTGCAGAATCGGTTTATTGCTAATTGGATCAAATACAGAGTCATTGTTATTCTTTACAAGAAGTACGATTTGTTGTTCAAGTATTCAGTTGTTATTATAAAGCGTTGCTGTTCTGTATTGGATTTCAATTGTTGTTCCTTTTGTTTATGGATTGCTATAGTTGATTATTGCGTGGCTGTCGACAGAATTAAAGAGTAGAAGTTCAATTACTGTTCATTTGTACACTGCTGTTTCATTTCTGTTCATTACGCATTTACAAGTCTTTGATTAGCATAAAGATTGTTGTTCCTTTTCAGTTTGTGTTTCTTTTAAATTGCTTTTGTTTAACCTGCTTGTGTTTCATTTGCTTTAAGATTTCCAACTGTCGAGGATAGAGGCTTTTGCTTCCAAGTCCCCAGAATTGGTAATCTTGCATCGATTTCTAAGGGAAAGAGTTATTGCTACTGCATCCTTGATCGATGTTCTGCAAGATTGAAGTAGTTTAATCTTTCCATTCTTGTTACTGTAATTAGGTTTCTTTTCGAAGCATTTGTTACTTTTGTATTTGTTATTTTATACTACATCTTCACAGCATTGCTCTTGGATGAATTGCAGCCTCAGACAGAGTACATTCTTGAAATAAAAAGTCGCTCCCGGATTGATAATTAATGTGAGATAATTAGGTGTTCAAAATATACCTTTTTATGCCTCGACATTTTGGCGCCGTTGCCGGGGAGAGTGTATGCCATTTAGAAAGAGTGATACATATTTAATTTTTTTCTGCTTGGGAAGAATTGGGTATTAAAAACGGAAGGTAAGAACCTATGCACTGAGCAAGAAACACACTTGTTCACTAGCCCGCTTCACAGCAAAATTGAGTGAAAGTTTAAGGTAGGAATGAATGCTTGTGTTTTTTCTTGAATTTTAGAGGTAGAATTTTTGAAAAAATCTTGTAATTCCTCTCGAGTGGTGATGTAAGCACCACCCATTTCACTAACCAATTGACAGGAACATTGGAAGGAGGATCCTTAAAGAAACATCTGAAGAACATCTTCTATTATGGTAAGAAATGGCTGACATTGCAACTTTTGAATTCCCTATCAAAGATCTAGGAGGAGTGACACAAATGCACATAATTCCCCCATTGTCTCTACCAAATTTTCATGGTTTGACAAATGAAGATCCAGATACATTTTTATTTGAGTTCGAAATACTTTGTAGAGGATATGATTATTGTACTAATGATGAAAGATTGAAAGTGTTTCCTCTTACTCTAAAAGGAGCAGCTCTCCGATGGTTCATGAGCCTAGGTGGGAACTGCATCAAAACATGGGAGGACATGAAGAACATATTCTTGAAGAAGTACCAAGAATATTGCAAATCCAATGAAGATATTTTTGGTATGATACAAAGGGAAGATGAAAGCTTGGAGGACTATGTAGAACGATTTCGATACAACCTTCAAAAATCAAAGCATAAGCATTTGGAAAAAGAGATCTTGAAAACACTCCTTCTTAAAGGAATCAAAGATGATTTTTTAGAACTCTTAAATCTGATAGGAAAAGGTGATGTTTTTCAGTTATCATATGATGATGTTTGTGAGTTGTGCATAAGGTATTCAAGAGGAATTTCCAAGGCTGGTAAGAATTCTAGAGAATCTTCTTCTTTCTTTTCCAAATTTACTACAAGAACAAAAGACATAAGAGCTGAAATCAAGGTTTTATTTGAAAATTTTAAATATGATTTTATTAGCTCTCTAAAGTCACAATTGAATGTTTTGCAGATTCAGAGAAATCAAGAATTTGATGAAGTGTTTTGTCCTCATTACCAAAAGGAGCATCCCATAGATAATCACTCTTCCTTATCTAATTTGGAAGTAGCATATCAAAGAGATGGGGAAGCTGCAACAAGGTCAACAGGTATGGTTCAAAACACTTTCCCTCCATTATCTTACTTGCATAATTCATTATGGAATACTCATATGTTAGGGCAGCCATGCCAACCTCAATATAACCACTACCAATATTGTCTACAAGATTGGCATGGTTCACCTTATGATTGCATGACTACTCTCCCTCATCTTGTAGCACAAACGCATCTTCCAGCTCTTTCACAAGACCTTGTTTGCCAATCAAAATCATTTACTCAACACAATCAACTACATCATCAAGAGGCTCCATTCCCTACACAATCTCCTGCTCAACTCATTCCACACCTTCACCATAATAAACCAATACAACATGCTTACAGTGTTGAACTGCAAAATTCATCCACCCTTCCCACCCATTCTATCTCACATGCACCATTGGAGAAAACTTACACTGAGACTCATAATGAATCAAATCCAAAAATTGTAGAAGTTATGAGAGAAAATGAGGTTTCTTCTAGTTTGCATCAACAAACCATTTTAAAAGCTCAAGAACTTCATGATACGATGGATATGGGAAATCAAGGAAGTAAAGAACATATTGAAGATTGGTTTCACTCTATCATTTGTTTTCAACATCACTCCATACTTCAACAATTTTTGGCATCATCTTTTCAAGGGAAGTTGGCTTCTCATACCCTAATTTTTATTAACATACATTTTTCAAATTTGGGTATGTACATAATTGAAGCCTTATTTCGGAAATGGCTCCACTGGAAATACTCTTATACGTAATCTTATTCATTCTCCAAATAAGAGTAGGATAGTGGAGAAAATAAAATAAATAAGGAAATAAAATAAACACATTTTTATTATTATTTTATTTTAGTAAAAATAGTTGTTTCTTTGTTGCAACGCGCTGTGAAATCAACATTGATGATAAATATTCTAATTTATCTGTGTATGTAGATTAATTATATTGCAAACAACAATTCTACAAACACTCATATCATTTTTATCATCAATATGGAAAAATTTATTGAATATCATATTTTTTTGGCTTGCGGGCTTGATGAAATTTCTGAAAACACAGTTGGGACAGTCATGTTTTGGGGAACAAAAATTTAATATTTTTAAAACATGTTTCTATCCTAAGTAGCCCTTAATGTCTACTTTCCAACCCAATTGGAATCACTCAATTTGGATTTGAAACGAAAAAGTTAGAACCAAAACATTGACAAGGTGTCTAGTAGGCAGCTCAACGATAGAGTTGGGACAGTCAGTTTTTGAAGGCCTAAATGATTATATTTTTAAAACCTGTTTCTATGGTAGATTCCTCTATGAATCTAGTTTATAAAACAATTTGAATCACTCAATTTCAATATCGTATGAGGAATTTATGACCAAAATACTGACTGTCTATCATAAATCAGCACTCTTGAAACTCTGTTTTCTCGACTGTTCCTTAACATATTTGATCCATCAATTCTTCTTGTCTTCAAAACCTGTTTCTATTGGAGATCAATAAATGACTCTACTTTAATCTCCAATTTTAATCAGTTCAATCCGCCATTAAACAAATGCTTTATACTTGAAATACCAACTGTTGGTCTGAGCTGGAAAATCGAAAATGACTCTATTATGCAGGTTGTTCTAAGAAAATTTAACATACCATTACATGGAATTTTTAAAACCTATTTCTATTGGAGATAAAACTTTTAATTAGCTCTCATTTGGCTTTGGAATCACTCGAATCGGACGAAAAACAAAGAAGTTATGATTGAAACACTGCAGGCTAGCATGATTGGCCACTGCTCTCCCACAGGTAATAAATTAATTTTACTTTGTTCGTGGATTTGTTCTACAGAGTAACTACTTGTTAGTTTTTTTGCATAATTCTTGGATTAGGAGAGCCCGAGCACCTCTCTTTCTCTATGATTTAATGTTTTACTGCATGTAGACACTCATTTTTTGCAGGTCTTAGCAAAACAAAGAAGGTCAATTTATGGACGAGTGATTCTGGAGAGAAATTTTAGTGAAACAAGGGAATTCCATCTAGTTTATTACCTAACAGATTCATAACAAGAAGAAATGAAGAATTGGTTCCCATTTCAAGATTCATGTTACTGCTGCCAAAACATTTTTCAAAAGATCATTTTTTCCATTAATTGATTTGATATTCTCTGAGAAATAACATAGCTGTTGTAACTCAATAAAAGTGTTTTTTTTTTTTTTTCTGATTTCTTTTATGTTTTTGTGTTTCAGGTATTAATATCTTTAAATTTCCGCTCCAGTGGCAATTGAACAATAAGGACCCCACCATGCAAGTTTCAATTGCAGAAGGCAATTCTTCAGTAGCAGCAATTCTGTAAAAAAAAAAATTCTTGAAACCTGTATATAAATTTTTCTTTCTATTTGATTGGATTTGCTTGGCAATGGATTGCATATTAGCTTTGTTTTTCCCCTCTATTTTTTTTTTTTTTTCTCCTTTTTGTTTTGTTGTTCTTTTAAAAAAGAACAACATTTTTGTTGTTCTTTTCAAAAAGAACAACATTTTTGTTGCATGTTTTTGTTGTTCCTTTCAAAAGGAACAACACCGCTTATTTTTGTTGTTCCTTTCAAAAGGAACAGCACCGCTCGTTTTTGCTATTCCTTTCAAAAGGAACAGCACCGACTGTTCTTGCTGTTTCTTTCCAAATGAACAACATTTTCGCAGACTGTTCTTGTTGTTCCTTTCCAAAGGAACAACATTTTTGCAGATTGTTTTGTTGTTCCTTTCCAAAGGAACAACATTTTCGCAAATTGTTTTTAATGTTCCTTTCCAAGGGAGCAACACTTTTTGAGTGCATTTTTCTTGTTTGTGACCAATTTTTTTAAGGATTTTTTTGAATTTTTCATGACTTTTTGAAAGACAAACATACAATTTATGGAAGGACATACAAATTAAAGCTTACTGTAATTATCAAATCAAAAGAAATCGTCATTTTTAAGAAATTTGTTTAGTAATGATAAGAAAAATGAAAAAGGGACATAATCAATAACATGATTTTGTTGTCTTATTACCACTAAATTCATATGATCGATTATATTTATCATGTTGGTTCTTTCCCATATTTTATAACTTTCTTTGATTTTTACTTATGGAGTAGGAACAAGGGCATATTATTTTCTATTGAGCTGTTCAGACTTCTTCCACCATTCCTACTTTTAAGGAGTGCTGAGCCATCTTTTATGAATAAATAGGACAATGCTATATGAAAAGAAAAATATTTACATATTTCATTAATAATTTTATAATTTGGCAGATGGAGGATAGGGGGTCTCATCAAGAGCCGGCCTACCATGTTCATAAGGAAGCAAGTGAAGTGGCATTCCCATCATGGCCACCAAACCAGGGATATGGTCCAATGGACAATTGAAAAAATTCAGAAGTCCTTGGAACAGGAGGTCTCATCACGAGCCGGCCTGCCCGCTTTTCACTTCTTCCCAGTGAATGGCATTGTAATTTATCTGGTCACCAAGCCAGCACTATGGCCTCCATTATGACAATTAACAAGCACTTCCTTAGCATAAATAAAGGACAATGGTTCCAAGGGTGAGAGAGCAACTCTGTCAAGGTTATGGACACTTGTGGGCAGCAGAGCTCTGCTGATGGTATTGGAGTCACACTTATACACATCAATAGTAATATTAAACCCTTTTTCCTATATCTCTATTTAAATATCAGATGAAAGTATGAATCCTTAACCTTTGATTTCGAACCTATGATACATGAAAATCATCATAAATCGATCACATTAGTTTAAGTGGGTAATAAATGCATTTGTACTTATGTTTATATTAAGTTGTCCCTTCTCCTTATCCTTGAATCATTACAAAACGCTTCTATATCTGTTTACGATTTATCACATGCATGGATTTCAGTAATGCGATAATTTGTTGATTGTATCATAAGTATGTATGTCTTTCTATGCTGTACAATTGTTGTGCAATACGCTGCTCTTCTATTTCTCTGATTTGCCACAATATTGATACTGCATTTTTTACAGAGTTTTTGTTTTTCTTGAACTTTTTTGCATGCGTCTTATCTGTTGCCATTTAAAACCAAAACCATGGATTCAAGAAAATTGCATACAGAATTGTGATTTGCTATAGGAGAACAACAAGTACGGGGGAAAATTCTATCTAAAACATTATCACTAATGCAACTAAACAGCAAAGGCCAATCCCTACATGTCATTCCACATTTTTTCGGAGGTAACACTTGAGGTAAAATAGCATAATTTTCTGATTTATTATGAATTTAGGAGAATTTCATAAAAATCCATTGAGCATTATTTATCATCATTCATTCCATATCTTTACCACTTCCCATTTTTCTAGACACGTCTCATCTTTCAGTTTGGGGGAGTGTTGATTTCTTTCATTTCTTTCTTGTGAATATGTCAGTAATATTCTTTATCATCTATGGATATTCTTATTCATTCTCAACACCTTCCTTCTTCCATTTTGTTTTATACCAAGCATCGATTTCAACAAATTGTAGCAACCACCTCTCTTTGTTTTCTAGCATTGCATGAGGACATGCTAATTCTTCAGTTTGGGGGGGAGAAGTGCTACACATGATGGATGTTTTCCACTTTCTTTCTCATTTAAGGCATACAATTTCATTTGTATATAGTGCAGAAATTGTTTCGCATATATCTTTAAAACTATGAACTGAATTCTTGTGATTTCTGGATAATAAATATGAATCATTAAAATACACAAACCCAGATAATTTCACGCTAAATTAGTTCATAAAATTTCGAAAATTATGCACTATCACCTACAACCATTTTTTATATCTCATGATCTGTGCATCAAAACGATCTGATTTTTGAGAAAATGGTTAATGAAGTTTGTTGTTACTTATGTCACATTTTTATGCAACTTCATATACATATAGTTGAACGTCCACGGTAAAAATTGTTATGCCTTTATCAAGATTGCTAAAATTGAATATCCATTATTTGAGGAAAAATTCATTTGTTCCATCCATTTCATGAGATTGGAATGAACAATTTTCTTTGCTTGGTTAACACAGCGGTTTTGTCTTTGGATTGCATGAGAACATGCAATATATCCAGTTTTGGATTGCATGAGGGCATGCAATATATTCAGTTTGGGGGTATGTTGGGCCGTGAATACGACCACTTTTTAACACTTATTTTATCCATTCTTACTCTTCTTTATCATGTCATTTATTATAATTTATAATATAAATCCATTTTATAATGATTTATGCTCTTATGGATGAATATTATTTCTTCTCCTTTATTTTTAATAATTTGCTTATTATTATGCATAATTTTATCAATGATGGTTTATTAATATCATTTATCATTTTAGCCTCCAAAGATAATTGCCAGATTGCAGATTTGATTTCCAAATCATCATTAGATATTCCAACTCAGAAATCCGCTGGAATAAGAAGTGACAGTTTTACGGTTAATATTCTGGGCAAATGAAGAAGAATCTGGAAAATCCGGAACATGGGTTTTGTCCAGAACGGGCCCAATTAACTTTATTGAAGAAAGGTTTGCCCAAATTCGGCTTGTATTGAGAGAAACACAGGGTTCTTTGAGCACGATTTTCTCAGTTCTGTTGTTGCGGCCGTCCTCCAAATCTCAACTGCAAAGCCAAATTCGCCTTGCTCTTGTTCAAAGATTGTTGGAAATATATTTTCTGGTTGATCATATTGTTATGGAAGATTATATTTTCTATTTAATTTCTCCTCCTTCTGATTATAAAGGGAAAACATGTATTATGTATTGGAGGAGGATGGAGGAGGATGGATGATTATTGTATTCATCTTGTAACACTGTAATTCCTTGACTCTTGTGATCAAAGAGCAACTGATGTAAAATCTATTCATGTTTGATTAATACAAAGAGGCATTTTCATTCCATTTCTCAAGCTCTGCAGTAGCCCGGCGGCGCTTTCACTGGCGATTGAGGGCCCGGCCCTGGTGGAGCGACCCGCTGCTTGTATTTCTATCCTTTTATTTTTGTTGTGTGAAGTGTGTTTAATGTTTGTTTGAATTGCAGAATCGGTTTATTGCTAATTGGATCAAATACAGAGTCATTGTTATTCTTTACAAGAAGTATGATTTGTTGTTCAAGTATTCAGTTGTTATTATAAAGCGTTGTTGTTCTGTATTGGATTTCAATTGTTGTTCCTTTTGTTTATGGATTGCTATAGTTGATTATTGCGTGGCTGTCGACAGAATTAAAGAGTAGAAGTTCAATTACTGTTCATTTGTACACTGTTGTTTCATTTATGTTCATTACGCATTTACAAGTCTTTGATTAGCATAAAGATTGTTGTTCCTTTTCAGTTTGTGTTTCTTTTAAATTACTTTTGTTTAACCTGCTTGTGTTTCATTTGCTTTAAGATTTCCAACTGTCGAGGATAGAGGCTTTTGCTTCCAAGTCCCCAGAATTGGTAATCTTGCATCGATTTCTAAGGGAAAGAGTTATTGCTACTGCATCCCTGATCGATGTTCTACAAGATTGAAGTAGTTTAATCTTTCCATTCTTGTTACTGTAATTAGGTTTCTTTTCGAAGCATTTGTTACTTTTGTATTTGTTATTTTACACTACATCTTCACAGCATTTCTCTTGGATGAATTGCAGCCTCAGACAAAGTACACTCTTGAAATAAAAAGTCGCTCCCGGATTGATAATTAACGTGAGATAATTAGGTGTTCAAAAGATACCTTTTTATGCCTCGACAGCAACTGTCTTCTCCTTCTCCTTGTTTTTAATTTTGTTCGGTTTCATCTCTGGATGAATTTTCCAACAATGATATTCATCATGTCCATCTTTGGAATAGTGTTTGCATGTGAGTTTTTCTTTCTCCATCTTGATGGAAGCAATCTTCTTACATTTACCCTTGAACTTACTCTTTCCTTTCTCTTCAGACTCAAAGGTATCCTCGCTTGTCACCTCTGAATCATGTTTCCCCCTTGCCTCTAGATGTGTGGCCTATACACAAAGTTCATCTAAATTTGAAAGATTAAACATGAGAATAGTATGTCTTAGGTAACTATGCAAAGCTCCAATGTACTTAAACATATTTCCTTGAGATGTCAAATCTACACCCAAAATTAGTGCTATTCTCCTAAAATCTTGAGTATAGCCTTGAACACTTTGTCCTTTACCTTGCTTAAAGTTTTTCCAGTCCATTATATCATTTTTCATGTATGCTAATTGATAAAATAGTCTCCTTAAGGCAACAAAAAAATCATTCCAAGAGGTTAATAAACTACCATGTTTCTTCATTTACTCTTGAGTTTTGGCTTCCAACCAAATAAGAGTTGCACTTTCCAATATGAATGAAGCAAGTTGAATCTTGGTGTTATGAAACCAGCTCACAAAATAGAAGAAAAGATAGATCAATGACTTAGAAATTTTCCTCTTCGAGGGGGAAACCTCCTTTACTTTACATAAATGAACAATTATTGGATGATACAAATGAAAAATCTCCTTTCTATATATAGGAGTTTAAGGAGTCACAATATAATCCTTGCCAACATAACAATAACAATGTAAGGGCACATTTTGTTTCTTTTAGTGAATAGAAGAAGGAATATGAAAGGAAAAAAAAGGAATGGAGCGAGTGTGCATTAGGTTTTATGTGTTTGGGATTTATGGCACTATTGTGGCCGCCTCGAACAGGCTCTTGGAGCCTTGGATGACCTACCCTGGTCTCGCTACCACCAAACCAATTCGGTTTCTATGTCTTGAAGGAGGAATCGTGAGGGTTTGTGACGGGTTTTGGTGCCTAGGAACCCTGGAACCTGCATCCGAGGACTCCCACCACTCTTTCACTATCTACAACCAGGGGGTTGGCACTGACCATGATCCATACGACCACATAATCACATCAATACTCTGATTCAAAGCAGGTGGGTTGAATCCACTGGTTTGGATGAGATGGACTGAACTACTCAGTAATTTTTGGCCAAGTGCAGAGTGTCAGTGGTTGTTGTCGGCAGAACATTGCCCAATGACCCCCTATTTTTAAATTACTGTGGACATACTTACCTCGGGCTTCGTGTTGGGGGCTTGGCTACCCTTTCGCTTCTCTGCACAGGCTAGAACTGAGTTGGGGACTCACCATGCCCCTGCTCACTCTGACTTCACGCCTTTGGTTGCCCTGGGCTATATTCTTCGAAATCTACATATTAGAACTTGTTTGCTCAAAAGAGGCACTGTTTGATATCTCATTATAATCAACTTAGCCATCGACCCAAATCGAACCTACTATTATTGGGGGATCCAAAACCGAAACAAACTGGAGATAACAAAAGGGAATCAAACACGCTACATTGGGTAACCTCATCCTGTTTTCAAAATTTTATTAGACTCCTTGTTGGGAAAAATATTATATTTTGGGTACACGATTTAGATAGGGTGATACAATTGAAACAGAACATTAGGCACCATGTCAACATGTTGAACATGATCCTTCCAAGACTTGTTGTAGATTAATATATCATCAATAAATACTAACACAAATTTTCTAAGGAAGGGTTTGAAAATGGAATTCATCAAACCTTGAAATGTGGAAGGTGCATTAGTAAGGCCAAAAGGCATGACCAAAAATTCGTAATGGCCCTCATAAGTTCTAAATGTTGTTTTCGGAATGTCTTCAGTCTTCATTCTAATTTGATGATATTTAGAACAAAGATCCATCTTGGTGAAGTAAATTGCTCCATGTTATTCATCCAATAATTCGTCAATGAAAAGGATGGGAAATTTATCTTTAATAGTGAGCTTGTTGATCTCCCTATAATCCAAAAACATACTCCATGATCCATCGTTCTTATGCACCAATACTACTAGAGCAGAGAAAGAACTTTGACTAGGTTGAATTATATCAGGCTCTAGCATTTCTGCAACCATACGTTCAATCTCACTCTTTTGAGCATAAGGATATCTGTAACGCCTGATGTTTGGAGGAACACTTCCTAGAATCAAATGAATAGCATGATCATGATCACGAATAGGTGGGAGTCCTTTGGGAGTCTCAAATACCTTGGAATGATTTTCCAATACTTTTTGGAGATCTGGAGAAATAGACAACTTTGATGTTTGAACTGTAGTGAGCATAATTGTGCAATTACGCCTCGTTGTTCTTTCTTTATAAGTTTTGTCATGACATTAGAGCTAATTATCTTTCCTGGCTTCCCTACGATACCCCATAATTCAACTTCCTTTCCTTCTGAATAAAATTTCAAGAAAATTTCTTGAAAATTCAAAGCTATCGTCCCCAAATATTGTAACCATTATACTCCTAGTGCAACATCAGAACCACCCATCGGGATGGAGAGAATTGGACTATTCAATACATATCCCCCCATGGTTAGTTTGATATTATGGCACTTTCCAGTGCAATTTATAGTTCCTCCATTTTCAACCATCACTTGACACTTTAGTGCTGGGTATAGGAAGCCATTCAATTCCTTGGCTACCTTACAATGAATAAAATTATGGTTACTACCCGAATCAATCAGCACTATTACATTTTTCTTCTTGATATGTCCTTCTATCTTGAGAGTTTGAGGAGCGGTAATTACTGCCAATGCATTACAGGATATGGTCAGATTCATTTATTGTTCCTATAGGGTTGGGTCCTTTTGTATATCCTCTTCTTTTGAAGTTTCTTGTTCCTTTTCTTCATCTTCTTCACAATCTATGTAAAATAGTTTATTCTCAGCACACTTATGACCTTTAGTGTATTTGCTATCACAACTATAGCAAATCCCTTTTGCTCTTTTTTATTCCAATTTTTGTTGTGTCAACGTTGTAGGTTGTGGATGTCTAGGAGTAGCAACACTTCCATCTTTATAGTTGTGAGTGGTAGATTTCCTTGTCGCCTTAATTTTGCTTTCAATTTTTCTTGCCAACCTGAATGTTTTCTCCACTGAATCAGGTTCCCAAAGGTGAACCTCATGTTGGATGTTATCCTTTAAATTCCCTATGAGGACATCAATCACGAGTTCCTCTAGAATATGAGTTACCCTTATATTCAATTTTTGGAAGTCCTCAATGTGCTCCACCATCAAACCCTTTTGTTTGAGATTTATCAATTGCCTAAGAACGTGTTTCTCTTTGTATCCTCCTAATGTGTTATCATTTCCTCTGTAAAAAGAGCAAATCCCTTTTGCTCTTTTTTATTCCAATTGTTGTTGTGTCAACCTTGTAGGTTGTGGATGTCTAGGAGTAGCAACACTTCCATCTTTATAGTTGTGAGTGGTAGATTTCCTTGTCGCCTTAATTTTGCTTTCAATTTTTCTTGTCAACCTGAATGCCTTCTCCAATGAATCAGGTTCCCAAAGGTGAACCTCATGTTGGATGTTATCCTTTAAATTCCCTATGAGGACATCAATCACGAGTTCCTCTAGAATATGAGTAACCCTTATATTCAATTTTTGGAAGTCCTCAATGTGCTCCACCATTAAACCTTTTGTTTGAGATTTATCAATTGCCTAAGAAGGTGTTTCTCTTTGTATCCTCCTAATGTGCTATCATTTCCTCTGTAAAAATTGACGAAGTGACAATTTTTTTACAAGAAAAAAGCCATCGATACCATACAAATGTATTTTTTTCTAAATATAAAGTTGCAATGTGTACCTTTTTCATGTTTTGCACATTATGGAGATCAAAATATTGTTCCATCTGTAGTAACCATGTTACCGGATCCTTGCCATCAAACTTCCTCATATCGATCTTTGGAATATGTGGTCTTAAATCCAACATTAGATTATATGAAATCATGATTACATTTCTTTTTTTCTCATCGTGAGTTTCATCTACTACCATTTCGCCATTAGGAATCATTTTGTTGGGGCCCTTGTTTTTGTTTAAGTTTGGGAATCTTGGCCAAGACATTTTGAGTTTTGACCCTTTTTGAGTTGCGGAACAAATACACATGGCAACCGCGACCGCGCCGCACCTACCAGGAGTTGCGGAGCTACCAAGGCGGCGCGAAAGCACTCGATAGCTGGAGAAAGAACAGAGATAAGTGCAGATGAAGAAAACACAGCAGAAAATAGAAAGTGGAACATGCAGACATCAGAAGAGAAGCTGAGAGAAGCCGAAGTAAAGACGCAGAAGAGCCGATAGTCGCGGTTGCAGGTGAATAAATAACAGTCACCCGGCCGAAAAGAGGTTGTTGAATATCGAAGGTTGGTCAAAATGTTGAATGCTGAGAGGTGAATGCATACTGAAGAAGTCGCGAGGCCGGAGGCAAGGAAGGACACACAGAGCAGCTGCGGAGGATTCGTGCATGTGCTTCATATGGTTTCTTATCTCCTCTATTCTACCCTTCTGTTCTGAGATTCTTCTGTATCAGCTTTGTGAGCTAACAGGAAGATTGCCATGTAATCATGTATTGGGCCAGAGATTAATATATTGGAAGGTTGCTGTCTCAATAAGATGTTCATGTGCATGTAATGCGTTTACGCTGATTTAAAATTTTGTTTATGAATGTCTGCAATGCTTAGTAAGTAATCTTGCGCATATAGCTTTATATATGAATGGATGAACCGTCTTTCTTTAGTTGTGGGTTTGCTCCTTGCCCTTGATCTCATCCCCTTTTGCATGTGGTCGCGGCACGCCTCGGGTGAGACGCACTGCTCTCTTGAGCAGGGTGAAAATGTCGGCGTGTTCCTAGACTACACCGGACCCCTTTTGTTGGCCACAACTCTTGAACCTGGGTCTTGTCCGCGAGACCTGATTTCTTGCCAACAAATGGTTCCGTTGCCGGGACCTGCATGTTCTGAGGGGATCTAGATCATGGTCTCGAGGATTTTTGAAGGAGCAATACGGTGATGGTGGGATGATCATCTGGACCAGTTCATTGCTCAGCAAGCGGAGCTGACCAAGAAAAAGGAGGCGGTGATCAAGGAGCTTGTTCTTTTCTCTTATTCAGCCAGTGATACGTACGAAATTTTCTGGGGAAGGTTCCCTACGGACCTTTACAATTGGTTGCGGAGGTTACGAGCGACGCTGCCTCAAGAAGGCTCGCGGAAGATAAACCGCAGGTGGGCGCACGAAGACCTGGTAGCACTGCATCGGGTAGACACTGAACTAACCCGCGCGGTGGATTTTTGGGTAAGGACCACGTTGGAAGGATACATGGTGGAGTTTGCTGTTGAGTGCTATCAGTCCTTCTCGAAAGTTGAGGTTGTCTTCCACTCGGGGCTAAGGGGGAAGCTATTGAAGGAGATTCCGCTGTGGATCAAAGCCCTGATGGTGGACGAAGGGTTGATTGAATTCCACAAAACGAGTATGGAAGCGTAAGCCACCCATACTGGGGGAAGGAATAAGGGGACCGATGCTGTGTAGACTGTGAGAGTGGGGAGCGGGGGATGGACGTTGAGGCCGCATGCAAGTTGCGGGAGCTACGTGCGCATCGGTGGGCACAGATCGTCGATAGGTGGCGAAGAAGGGTAATGAGAGATTTGAAGAGAAGAGAGATCGAGAGGAAGAATCAGAAGGAGGCGCCTCAGAGGACGGGAGTTATGGGTTTGGATACCCAGAAAGAAGACGGGACAGCAGTGAAAGTGCAGTGGGTGCATGGGAGCCCAGCGACGCGAGAAAGAGAGGTCGTGACTAACGAAGGTAACGGAATGATGCAGCCCGAAGAAAGTTCCGATGACGAATGGCACGACGTGATGAAGCAGATGTTCCAAGATCAGATGACACCCACCCCTCCAGGCAGCCCTACTTCTCACCTTCTGCATGGCCAGGATCCCGACCTTCCCCTGGTACTTTATCAACCTTTAAGAAATATTTTTATTCAGTTACAAGCATTAAGTCAGTCATACAGTAGTTCAGCGGCGTCGGTAACGCCCAACAACAGCAGTGTTACTAGTAGTAGTATTTTCCCTAGAGGGACTGTTACGCAACCAGGACCGGGAGGTTTTATCCTGGTTAATTCTCCGCAAGTACACATGGCTGGATCTTTCACCCAGTATCCAGAGTTCTCTGGCCGGGGCAATGACGACGTAGAACAACACTGGTATCTGTGCGAAGCCATCTGGAGGGCTCGACAGACGCCGGATGCAGGGAAGTTAATAGAATTCCAAACCACGCTCAGAGAGAGGGCTCTGCGTTGGTTCATCAAGTGGTCCGAAGCGCACCCTAACCCTGTAATTGCGGACGTGAAGCGGGATTTTGTCCGCGAATTCAAGCTTCCCCAGACAGACCAGCAGGGCATGTCCGAGCTGTGGGAAATTAAGCAGAAGGAAGGGGAGACCGCGTGGGAGTTGATGCGGCGATTCAAGGACGCGATTGGGAAACTCAGCTACCCGATCGATCCAAACCACCAGAGGGATTGGTTCATCAAGGCTCTGCTCCCCTTGACACGAACCCCTCTTACTCAGCAGAAGATTGATAATCTGCAGGACGCTTTGGAGCAGGCCATGAAGATTGAAGCCATGGCGGGCTACCCTCAGGAATATCGGGGGGGGGGTGGCCCCGCAAGACCCTTCTTTGGTAGGGCTGCAACACCAGATCGCCAGCTTGACCGAAAAGCTCAAGGAACTTCAGCCGATGAGACCAGCGCGACCGCACGTTTGGTGTACACATTGTCTGGTCGAGGGCCACGTTGCAACCGAATGTCCTCGGTTGCGCGGCACAGGAGCAGGACCCTCGGTCGCAGCAATCCAGGGCGGTCCACCACCAGGGGCTGGTGCGGGGATGAACCCGCAGGGAGTCTACCAGCCGCAACAGACCTTCGCGGGGTTCCCACCGCAACCGGGGCCCTCCACCACAGAGTACTGTGAGATTTGCCGGACGATGGGGCATCCTCCTCGGATGTGCCCGATATTACAGAAGTACTCCACGGTCCTGAATAATGTATACTGCGAATTCTGTGTGTCTACGACTCACAACACTGAGCAGTGCAGGGCGCTGGACGCACTTGCGGATCGACTGGATCGTCCCTCGTACAGGGTGAATGAGGCTCCAAGGGGAAGAGGTGGCGGCATGCGGGGAGGCCGAAATGGCGGACGCGGTCGGGTAAAATGCTACAACTGTGACCAGGATGGTCATGTGGCTCGAGAATGTCCCCTTCCGCGACGACCCTGGTGCTCCCAGTGCCGGGGCAACGCCCACGCTACAGAAGACTGTCCGGAGCTCATCAAGAAGTGGGAAGAACGGGTGCGGCAGAGGGGAGCGAATCTGATAAACTCAGAACCGCGGGGGGCCGCAACCGCTGACATGCAGAACGTCGCGATAGTAACGCGGGGTGGAAAGAAGACTGGAGAGGATGCCCACGAGAAGGAGCCAGCACGAGTGGTTTGTCCGGCATCCCCAAAGAAGTTGATCAGGCCCGAAGTCCAGAAGAAGTATTTCCAGGAGGCGGTTGAGGCATTCACCCATTTGCGCAACGAGGGAGGGTTGGAGGAGCCCAGGCAGCTCGAATCCGGTGCGAAGAACGTCGCAGATATTGTGGTCGAGGATTGGCTCCGGCTATTCCTCAGGATTGTTGATAACGCTGTGCTGCGGCAGCAGCTCAAGCGTGCTTTGGACGGAGCGCTGCAGGGGCGCGTAGAACCTAGAGATCTGGCAGATGCTAGCCCTCAATACGTCCCTCAATACGTGCAACGTGTCAAGTGGAACAAGCAACGAACAGGCAAAGAATTCCGGCTTAACACGTAGGTCGCAGGGTTCCAAATCAGCGACACCATGTTGGACTTGGGGTCCGACGTCAATATACTACCGCGAAAGACATGGGAGGCTCTTGGAAGGCCACGGCTAGCCCACTCGCCAATCCAACTCAGGATGGCGAACCAGTACTGCATCTTACCGATCGGACGGCTCGAGGGAGTCGAAGTCGACGTTGCGGGGGTGAAGACATACACCGATTTTGAGGTTATTGATATCATGGGCGATAAGGATCCCTATCCCGCTTTACTCGGCATTGATTGGGCTTTTGAGAATTACGCCATCATCGACCTCAAGAAGGAGCTGATGATCTTTGAGGATGGGGAGGTACGGGTTACCCAGCCTCTCGACCCATATCAGGGCCTGCAATATACAGAAATAGTGGACAATCGGGAGGATGCTCAGATAATGGACCATCTTTATCAGATGACTACAGGGAAGCGGGACGGTTATATTAACCCAACCGCAACTGGCTCTGTCAGTTGGCGGAGTGTACAGAGCTCGGAGCTTGGTTCCGAACTCGCTTGGGAAGACTGGCAGCAAGGGGGATACGAGACCACCACGCGGAGATGTGCCTCTATCGCTCAGGTCCGGTGGGTAGGGACTGAGATCCGCGGATATCCCACATTATGAAACATGCAAGCAGTCAATAATTTTATTGCCAAAGTGGAGGATCGTGTCCCAGCTGAAAGCTGGATACCGCTTTTGGACGTGGCCTTGCAGTCAACATCGGCTCGTTGGTGGAAAACTCACCGCAACACTCTGTTGCGATGGGAGTGTGTGGTGGAGGCTCTGCGGGCACGCTTTAAAGAGGATGAAGGACCCACCAGTACGCTTAAGTATCATGGAAATTCAGACCCGCGACACCATTTGCGGGCCTGCGAAGAACAGTGGCGGAGCTCACGGTACCCTGAGGAGCTGTGGGTCCACAGGTTTGTCCATTCCCTAGGCACCATCCCCCAGGCCTGGTACCTGGAGGAAGAGCGGAAACGGGAAACCCGCTCTTGGCAGGCAGTTGTGGACAGGTTCGTTTTGAGCTTCTCCTTCGAAGGGGAGACGGTGCAGGAGTCCCAGGCCCTACAGGCAATCAGGGAGGTCTTGTTTTTTCGCCAGCCTAAGCCCGATAAGGGCCCGGCTGTGTCACGACCTAAGATCAGGCGCGAGTTGGTTTGTCACCGGATTGATGGCGATCTGGAGGACGATAGTTTGGAGGACCTCAGGCATCTCTATTTTGATGAAAAGGAAGGAGAGCGGAGCATCAGTGAAGAGCCGACGACATAAGGAGTCCATTTACAGCCCCTAAAGACGAAGAAGCTGAACATTGGAACGGAGGAAAAACCTAAGCTGGCAACGGTGGGAGATTACTGGGATGAGGAGACAACAAAAGAAATCTTCAGCCTCCTCCGGGAATACGAAGATTTGTTTCCGTCCTCAGTTGCGGACCTGAAGGGGATCAAGGGGGATCTTGGCGAGATGCGCATCACACTGAAACCGGGGGCCAGGCCGGTGAAGCACCGACCCTACCGGTTGAATCCACGTATCAAAGAGAAAGTCAAGATGGAGATTGACAAGATGCTGGCCGCAGATCTCATCTTTCCCGTAGAAGAAGCGGAATGGGTGAGTCTGATTGTCATCCAGAACAAGAAGGACAAAGCGGAGATCCGGGTCTGTGTAGACTACCGGAGCTTGAATAATGCTTGTATCCACGACCCGTTTCCCACTCCCTTCAGCGACGAAGTTCTAGATCATGTCGCGGGAAACGAAGCTTATTCCTTCACTGATGGGTTTTCGGGTTACCATCAGGTGCGCATCACCGAGGAAGAGAAAGCAAAGACGACATTCACCACTGAGTGGGGATCATTCGCATACCACGTTATGCCGTTTGGTCTGAAGAACGCACCGGCTGTGTTTTCCCGGATTGTCATTGCTGCTTTCCGGGAGTACATTCACAAGTTCCTGGAGGTCTGCATGGATGACTGGACTGTCTACAGTCTGTTGAAGAAACACGCCTCTCTGTTGCGTGTTATGTTTGACCGGTGTCGCCAGCTGCAGATTTCCTTGAACTTGAAGAAATGTATTTTTGCAGTTCCATTCGGCACACTCTTGGGCCACGTGGTGTGCAAGCAAGGGGTCTGCGTTGATCCTGCCAAGGTCGCGGTCATCGTCCACATGGAGGCCCCCGAGACCGTAAAGCAGTTGCGGGCACTGCTCGGGCACACGGGATACTACATGCGGTTTATCCGCAACTACGCCAAAATCACGGCCCCGCTGGAGAAACTGTTGCGGAAGTCAGAAGCGTTTGAGTGGACGGCGGAGTGCAGGAGGGCATTCGACACATTGAAGGAGAAGTTGGCGACGGCACCCATACTTGTTCATCCCGACTGGGATAAGCAGTTCCATGTGCACATTGATGCGTCCGGAATTGCACTTGGAGCTGTATTGGCGCAACCCGGGGAAACGACAGTCGACCACCCGGTATACTTCGCCAGCCGACGGTTATTGAATGCGGAGAAGAATTACACCACGACCAAGCGGGAGGTGTTGGCGATGGTGTACTCTCTCCAGAAGTTCCGCCACTATCTTCTGGGTGGCAAATTTACATTTTTCACGGACCATTCTGCATTGAAATATCTGGTAAATAAGCCTGTGTTGGAAGGAAGAATCTGTCGATGGCTTCTACTTTTTCAGGAGTTCACGTTTGAGGTGATTGTCAAGCCGGGCAGGTTAAATGTTGGTCCCGATCACTTATCCAAGTTGGAGACGGGAGAGAATGAAGGCCCGTTGGACGATCAGCTTCCGGATGCTGACCTCTTCCAAGTTGAGGTAGTACCAGATTACCTGGCTGACATTGCCACGTATCTGACCACGGGACAGTGCCCTGAGGATTACACCCCGCTTCAGAAACGCCACCTTGTTGTCCGGGCGGCCGACTACCAATTGATCGCGGGGCAGCTGTACAAATTGGGGCTGGATGAGGTGTTGCGCAGGTGCGTTCTTGACCATGAACGGGAAGCAGTGATGTGGGAATGTCACAGTGGTGTTGCGGGAGGGCATGTGGGTGCAAAACCTACCGCAAGGAAGGTGCTTCAAGCTGGCCTGTGGTGGCCGACGGTACATGCAGACTGTAAAGCCTATGTGAAGCGTTGCGATGTTTGCCAGCGGACGGGAAGGCCTTCACACAAGGACGAGCTTCCGCTACACCCAGTGCATGTGTTGCGGCCGTTCAAAAAGTGGGTTGTTGATTTCGTGGGCCCCATCGCACCAATCGCTCGACATTCCAAAGCTCGGTACATCATCACCGCAACGGATTACCTCACACGGTGGGCTGAGGCAGCAGTGGTACGCGACTGCTCGGCAGAGACCGCTGCCCGGTTCATCTTTGAACACATCATCAGCCGCTTTGGCTACCCACGGAGCTTAACCAGCGATCAGGGTACGCATTTCATTAATGCCATGGTCAAATCACTGCTGGACACATTTATGATTCAGCATCATAAAAGCAGCCCATACCACCCACAGTCCAATGGTACGGTGGAAGCCTTCAATAAGATTCTTGAAAAGGGCTTGACTAAAATTTGCAATGCTCAGCGGGACGATTGGGATGAGCGGCTACCAGCGACATTATGGGCTTACCGGACCACGGTAAAACGTTTGACCAACCAGACGCCATTCCAGCTGGTGTATGGCCGGGAAGCTGTGATTCCCGCCGAGTTCACCGTACCCAGCCTTTTGATCGCAACGTCCCTTCAATTCTCAGAAGAGGCGTCACTTCGGGAACGCCTCCAGGAGCTACAAGAGCTGGATGAGGCTTGATTCCTCGCGGAATTCCACCAAAAGGTCCAGAAGTCCAAGCAGAAAGCGTGGCATGACCGCCACATCAAAACTAAGGCTTTCCAAGTTGGCGGCAAAGTTCTCTTATATGACAACCGGTTCCAGAAGTTTCCAGGCAAGCTCCAGATGCACTGGTTGGGACCGTACTTGGTCATCGAAATCCGCGACTCAGGTGCCGTTCGGTTGGCACAACTGGACGGTACAGTTCTTCCTGGGTGGGTGAATGGCACACGCCTGAAACCCTACCAGGAGTAGGTACCTTCTCACTTTTCATTAATAACTCTCGCAACCGAGAGAACCCGTAGAGTAGCGTAGTTGAATAACTCTCCCGCAACCGGGATGAGCGTAGGTAGTCTTTTCCGTTCATTTGTAATCAGTCAAATAAACAGTCAGTTGCGGTAACCATACCGCAACTGACTGTGGTCGGGGCTGGCCAGTCCAACAGGTCACCGCACCCTGGTCCAGCGTGTCGTTCACATCCTCGTGCCAGTGTCAATCCAGGTCATTTCCGTCAGTCTTTTTGTCAGTCCGTAGGATCGCTCAGATTTGTTCATAAATTACCATAATAGACAGTAATCGTACCGTAATCATTTTCCATCACCCGCAGTTCCCTCAGCCGTCGAGTCCGCCCATCTTCCCATGATTCCGTCAGCAACTGTCAGATTACATACAGGCATGCGATTGATCGCACGATTATCGCAGCCTCGAAGGATAGCAAGAATTAATTGCCGTTATGGAGTCTCATCAACTCCGCGCGTGCCAGCGGATGCCATAATTTGCATGAGGATCAACAGCACGAGAATGACGGACCAGTTCACTTTGGAAGTTGGAGCGTCTTTAGAGCATTTGCAGCATCGACGCACCCCGCATTCAGCAGAGAATTCCAGAAGAACACTCCAAGTTTACCAGCGTCGAGCCAAGATGCCGAGAGCTATTGTATCTGTCCCTGAACCAGTGTTAGATAGCCGAATTCACCGCATAGAGTCGCTGGTCGGCAAGTATGACAATGCAGCATGTATGGACGCCAACTTGTCCGACCTGGCTGAGTTTCCTCACCTCCATTGGCAGACTTACATGGAGCACCGTTACACGCCCGGCAGCGGCTCCAACAATCGGATGCGAGAAGAATTCAGGGGCCTGCAGCAGTCGACCTTGATGCATTTGAGGTCTCTTCCCATTTTCGGCACTACAGGACCGGCTCTGCAATGCACCCGGTTCCTCCTCAGTCGGGTGCAGAACGGGTCCCTGTGACTCAACGAAGAAATCCCAATTCATGCCGAAGACATTCATCGGCTTACAGGGCTGTCCCAAAACGGTGCAGATGTCTCCGCGGCTGGCCAGACATCCTCCAAGTGCGCCCGGAAGTCGGGTGACGCTGACCTTTACACTAAGTATGGTACTCGCCAGGGGGGCAAAGGTGCCAAGATTGACTTGATCAACCAACCAGAAATCCGGTTTGCTTGCTACCTGATCGCTAGCAAGACGATGCGCCATTATGCGAAGGGAGAATGCACCCTGGACACAATTTCCATTGCCGAGCACTGCACCCGGGGCGCCAAGTTGAATTGGCGCTCTTTCGTGCTGAAGGAACTCTTCGCGGCCTGCGAAGAAAATTACAAGCGGACTACCAGTTTCATTTACGGCTACTTGCTCTTAGCCTTTGCCATGTGGAAATGGCACCTTCCTCCCATCCGGGAGCCGGCGGAGACGACCATAAGCCAGCCGCTTGCGATGAAGTACACCCCCTGGCAGGTGTCCATGGATCCCAGCACCAAACAGGTGAACGCGGCAGCGTTCCGGGCGTGGTACGGGATGATGACCGATGTCGTGGCCAACCAGCAGCGGGTGCCCAGGCCCTTGCTGGATGAGTACAGTGAGCAGGTGTGGTTTGGGGTCAGCCACAGGCACACCTTCATCCGGCCAACTTGCATGCCGACCGCCACATTTCACATGGCGCCCCTCCGGTTCCAGCTGAATGACGACACCTTCCACCGAGAGGTTTCTGCGTGGCCGGGGGTCGTCAAGCACGTCCAAGACGGGATCACCCGCTATAACTTTGAGGGGATGCTGCCGACACAGCGGCCTGCCGCGACCGGTGCAGCGGGGTCCTCACAGGTTGCGGCGGACCCTCCACAAGAAGCAGCTGAGACCACCCCGGATCTGCCTCCAGCGCTGGTCCCGATTGTCGAGCACCTTAACGACCAGGTACGACGACTTAACGTGGCCACCCAGGTCGCTTCAAGTGCTGCCCCTATATTTCCTTCTTTTTCTGAATTTCATATTAATCGGTCTCGTGGTCCCTCCAACACCGCCCCCCTCGTTTCCCCCATTCCCACTAACCTGTTCACTTCTGCCACCCCCCTCATCACACCAATGGGAGAACCGGGCCCCGAACCCGATTCCGCCGACCCACCTCCATCCAAGAGGGTCCGCATTACTGCTACAGATCCAGTGGTGGATCTGACTGTTGATGATCCACCAGCCACTCCGCCCACAGCAACTCTGATTCCGGAGGAACCTCTGATCGATCCAGCAGAGTTCCTCAACCTTCGCCTCCCTCCCACTTCTTTCACTCCCTCCACCGCTCCCACCGGCCGACCACATGCCACCTCCCCCAATCCATCCAACTCATCAGCCACTCTGTCAGATTCGTTGATCCGGGACCTTTTCGGAGGTGACCATGGGATGGAAGTCACCTCTAGTACTGCAGCCGTGGTACCACCGGTTGACCCCGTGGCCACGGCCCAGGACCTTCAGGCTACTATATCTACTAGGTTCACGAATGGGGGGGCTGATTCGGCTGCCCCTCCCCCAGAGCAGACCACACAGCAGGACCGGCCGGAGCCCGAGATGGCCACTTCAGTGCAGCAGCAGACGCCGGTCCATCCTCCAGAGACTTCAGGCCGACCAGCGGCCAGGGGCCAATCTTCGCAGGAACAGATGCCAGAGCAGGGTGCACCCAACACAACAAATACAGAACAATGGAGTCCAGCACAGATGTACCTGCTCATTCAACGGGCGGCCCTCAAGGCCGAGCAGATTCACACGGAGCTACAGCGCCGGTGCACCGAGCAGCGGAATCAGATCACGGCGCTTACTGAACAGCGCAATCAGTTGCTGCGGGAGAAGACCAACCTCCAGGAGCATGCCAACATTGTTATTCAGGCGCTCTCCAGTGTATGGCCTGCTGCAAGGGCTCACTATGCCCCACTCCCTGCTGGTATAGAGGAGGACAATATAGCACTACAGGCTCACCACCTCAGGGAAGTTTTCACTAGTGTTTGCAGGGAGAACCAAGAACTCCAAGCGGTGTTAGCCGCACGGCCTACCCTTCCAGATCCACCCAGGGACCATTCAGGACAGGTGACTACCAAACAGACGCATGCAGTCAGTATGCAAGCCACTCTCCATTCCATTGCAGCCGCAGCGTCTGCCCTTCTGCGAAGTCTACAGGAATGCTCCCTCGCGCTAACGGTCAAGACGCAGCCTATCGCTGCCTAGCTGCAACAGATTTCCCGGGACATTCAGGCGACCACGGACCCTGCAAGGTTAGATCAACTCTACGCCCAGTCGGACGAGCTGGAACTTCACATGCAACAGACTGAGGCCGAATCAGCAGCGGCCAAGCACGTCATCCGAGAGATTCGTCCGCCCCTTCGCACCCATGCTGACGCTATGCACCAGCTGGATGCCAAGGCAGCAGCCCAGCTCGCCACCCTGTTCGGGGCTACCCCGACGCCCATAGACGAAGCCGCCGCCAACCGAATCTCTCAAGATGCCGACTTGCTTATGCAGGAATGGCAGCAAGCAGTGGCGGCCTTCACAGAGCTTAGAGATACAGCGCTCCGCCGGGTCCCGGAGTTGGGGCCCTTGTTTGAACAACCAAGTGGCAGAGCACAGCAGGAGAGAGCCCAGGGGGAAGGCACAGCAGAGCAGAGTACGGGTGCCAGCGGGGCAATGGAAGTAGAAACCGTTATTTGTGATTGACTCGCGGACGAGTCAAGGAATTGTGGTCGAGGCCTGTTGGGGCCCTTGTTTTTGTTTAAGTTTGGGAATCTTGGCCAAGACATTTTGAGTTTTGACCCTTTTTGAGTTGCGGAACAAATACACATGGCAACCACGACCGCGCCGCACCTACCAGGAGTTGCGGAGCTACCAAGGCGGCGCGAAAGCACTCGATAGCTGGAGAAAGAACAGAGATAAGTGCAGATGAAGAAAACACAGCAGAAAACAGAAAGTGGAACACGCAGACATTAGAAGAGAAGCTGAGAGAAGCCGAAGTAAAGATGCAGAAGAGCCGATAGTTGCGGTTGCGGGTGAATAAATAACAGTCACCCGGCCGAAAAGAGGTTGTTGAATATCGAAGGTTGGTCAGGATGTTGAATGCTGAGAGGTGAATGCATACTGAAGAAGTCGCGAGGCCGAAGGCAAGGAAGGACACACAGAGCAGCTGCGGAGGATTTGTGCATGTGCTTCATATGGTTTCTTATCTCCTCTATTCTACCCTTCTGTTCTGAGATTCTTCTGTATCAGCTTTGTGAGCTAACAGGAAGATTTCCATGTAATCATGTATTGGGCCAGAGATTAATATATTGGAAGGTTGTTGTCTCAATAAGATGTTCATGTGCATTTAATGCGTTTACGCTGATTTAAAATTTTGTTTATGAATGTCTGCAATGCTTAGTAAGTAATCTTGCGCATATAGCTTTATATATGAATGGATGAACCGTCTTTCTTTAGTTGCGGGTTTGCTCCTTTCCCTTGATCTCATCCCCTTTTGCATGTGGTCGCGGCACGCCTCAGGTGAGACGCACTACTCTCCTGAGCAGGGTGAAAATGTCGGCGTGTTCCTAGACTACACCGGACCCCTTTTGTTGGCCACAACTCTTGAACCTGGGTCTTGTCCGCGAGACCTGATTTCTCGCCAACACATTTCTTGTAGCAGCTTTGTCAGACCTTCCTTCAAACTTTCCATGTTTGCTTTCAGTATTTCTTCTATACCATCAATCTTAGCTTCCACGCCATTCTAAAAACCATCCATCTTACCTTCCTTTCATTTCTTCAATCCATCCACGTCTTTCTTCAAACCATTCATCTTGGCTTCCATTTCATTTTTTGTTACTCTTTGTGAGAGCGAAATTTGTTGCACATGGTCTCATAATTTTGATATATCATGTTGCACTTCTTCATCTTCATGAGTCATATTAGAACCTTCTGAGGGTTTAATGGGTGTGGAATTATTTTTGTGGGACATTTTAGAACTGAATACATATATATGCTTCAATATGCCCTTGGAATCACTTCAAATTGATTTTTCAGACAAGACTTATTCAATTTTTTTTTAAAGATACACACCTTTTTCCTGCTTTTGAGGAGATTGATATTGAAACTGATTTATCTTTATAGTTTCGGATTCCCAAGATTTTATCTTCAGTCCTAATGTAGCCTTCTGAGTCTTCTTTTCAATGCCACGGGTCATACCTAATTCGGATTCTTCAAGGTAATTTTATGCCCAATATCCCACAATAACCTAATTATGGCCTGGTTCAGCAGAGCGAACTTGTACAATGTGCCACGTGTTACTGTTTTGACCTCGGATCTCAAATCAATACATAAGAAACTATAGTCTATGCACTTTCGGTCACTATTTACATAATTCTAATTCGATGTCTGAAACAAAAGTTATGATGATATTCCCTCGACCACTAGTTTGAGATGAAATTCAGGAGCTTGCAAAAACCCTAACTTCCTCATATCATATCTTAGAAAATATAGCGAACCAATATCTGTAATTTTTACAAAAATTTCCCCAGGATTTCGACTCAAATGGGTTTTTTTTCTTCAGATTCTGAACCTTCGTAGAAAATTTTTATAGAGAAAATGTCAAGATGGCATGTTTGCAACAACGAAACCCTACAATCCAAAGATCTTATACCAAATGTCATGAAACCAACTCATAGAATAAAAGAAAAGAGAGATCAAAAACTTAGAAATATGCCTCTTCGAGGGGGCAACCTTCTTTACATTACATAAATGAACAATTCTTGGATGATACAAATGAAAAAACCTCCTTTCTACATATAGGAGTCCAAGAGGTCACAATATAATCCTATCCGACATAACAATAACAGTGTAAGAGCATAACAATAACAATTTTGGGTTTCTATGGGGCACAATAATAACAATATGGTGACTACACGGGCACAACAATAACAATAAGGGGGATACGCTAATAATAACAATAAGGGGATACACTAGTATTATAGGAACCTAGCACTTGGTGTCATCATCCTTGATTCTTTGTATCCTGCAATACACTTCAAGTTGGCGTACACAATTGTCTAATATTTCAGCATCTACCTCTCCATCATACATAGGCAAATCAAACATAATGTCAAGCTTCAAAAATTGTGTTTTACCATGTCCTTTTGGAGAATGTGGAAGTGTTTGTGAAGGGCTTGTTGTGGAAGAAGATGATGGTGAATATGGTGGTGAGGATGGTGGTGAAGAGAATTTTGGTGTCAAAGATGGTTTGTCACCATTCCCATTACCTTTTGGAGGCTTGTCTCCATTTCCTCCTCCTTTTGAAGACTTATCTCCCTTTGGAATATTGGAGCTCTCACGTTGCATCCTTGTGATTCTCTCCTCATAAAGAACTTTCGCCATTCTTGTCATATAAGAGAATGCTTTCCTGAAGGCTTTTTCATCTGCTGACATATTGTTAGGCTCTCCTTCATGAGACATACTTGCTGAATATTCAACTGTAATTTGAGGTAGAATTTGTGGTGGAGATTGTGGAAAACCTGCTCTCCTTGTCCTTGACCTAACTTGAGGACTTGCAACCACAAGATCTCCTTATCCTCTCTTTAGTTTCAACCTTATAAGCATCACATACACTTGCAAAAAATTAAACCCTCACAAAAGAAAATAAAACCTAAGCTCTTATACCATCCCGATCTGTAGATGAAGTTGCTTGAGGTTTGTGTAATTTTGCAAGTGATTCAATTAGGTTTTAAGCCTCTTTTGACAAATTATTAAAACATAAACGTGAAATTGAAACTGAGTTTTTGCAGAAAATACAAGACAATATCACTATAACAGTAAACACACAACAATAATTGATAAAGGAGTTCACCCCTCCTCAGCTACATCTCTTGGTTCAACTTCCAATGGTTGGGCCTCTTTCGTTATGCTAAAAAAATTGTGTTCACATACATTTACAATGATCAAATGGCTTCAAGACCTGCTCCAATAGCTTCAGAGCTATCAAAATCCCCTGCTCCCAAAAAGGATAAAAAAATGAGAAAGTTATGAGCTTCCCAAGTTTTGCTACTAGTTAACCCACAAATTCGCCAAGTTCAGTCAATTGTCCTACAATTTCACCCCATTTTTCACTAACAGAGCAACAAATCGGCGCAATTCCAACACAAATTTTGGGATGGTTGAAATGCCCAATAACGCCTTAAAACCAAATTTTAAATCATATATAACATGGCCGAATTAATTAATATTAAAAAAATGGGTGGATTTTTCAAACATAAATATCATGTTTTAACCATATATATTATGAAATGATCATGCGGTGTGTTTGTAGGCCACCGTACTTGTAGGTGGGAGGTCGTGGGTTCAACCCTTGTTGACCTCAAATTGAACCTTAAATAAATTTTGGAAAATTGGGAGATGCCACATGGCATCCTCCGAATGGGCCACGTGGTGACCTCTCATTGGACTATCAACAACCAATCAAAATTCGCCAAGTCATCACCAATGAATTCCTGCCAAGTGTCAAGATGTGATTGACTCATGTAGTCCAGTCATTTTTCCAAATCAGCAGACCTAGTCATCATGCCATGTCAACAATATGGACTGTTGATTGGGCAGCCTTGCACAAAATTTTGCATGTTTTCCAAATCAATCAAAACTCATTTCGGAGAGCATACGTTGTTAGTTTTTTGTGAAACGAATTGCGTCAGATTCAGAACGATGAGATCTACGTGGTCATTCAGGTTTCACTCCAATAAATCAACTTTCAATTTTGAGCATTGGATCACTCCTCCCCACTGGAAGCTTTTGGATCCCAAAATCTCTTTTATTACTGAAAATTTGGATGAGGGTACAACCCCCTCACTCTTCCAGTCTCAATCCACTGGAATTTGCATGAATTCAACAATTTGGGATTTTCATGGAAACTGATCTTTTCCCTTGATTCTAGAGACCCTGTCTTGCTATTGTAAATACCATCTTGCTTGAATTTCCTAGAATTTGCAGAATAACAAACTGTCCTTGAAGAAATAAACATGTTCCCTCCTCAGTCATCAATCAAAGGAAACTTAAACAACTTGAAATTCTTCTCACCTCGAAATTGTCGACATGACGATGTTAAGATTGTCTTGCCTTGTACTTGGCTCGACTCTTGACCAGTTGTGTTTTGCATTGCCATGTACTATTTTGAAACCCCCCAAAAGAACTTGTGGAACCTATGCCTTCTTTTTTAATTTGGTTTGGCGCTTTCTCTTTGATCTTTGCACCCTTTAGCACCGACAGCTTGTTCCCATCACTATTCAACAATGATGCATGATGCTGCATTTTTTTCTCATCTTGCTTACCTCTTTTAGAAGGCAACATGTTAGAGTCCTTAAACAACTTATCACAACCATTAGCAACCTCAATGAAATCAGACTCTTTTTTTAATGAAACCAGCTCACAAAATAGAAGAAAATATAGATCAATGACTTAGGAGAAAAGATAGATCAAAGACTTGGAAATAAACCTCTTCTAGGGGGAAACCCCATTTACATTACATAAATGAACAATTCTTAGATGATTTAAATGAAAAAACCTCCTTTCTATATATAGGAGTCGAAGGGGTCACAATATAATCCTAGCCGACATAACGATAACAATGTAAGGGTACAACAAGAACAGTAGTGGGCTTCTATGGGGGCACAATAACAACAATATGGGAACTACATGGGCACAATAATAACAATAAAGGGGCTACACTAACAATAACAATAAGGGGATACACTAGTATTATAGGGACCTAGCATGCCCCTCTCCTTCAAAAAGTGTTGTCCTCAATGCTTGAGTAGTTTTGGATGCTTCTGTATAAAAGTATCATCCTCCCATGTTGAATATTCGCCGTGTAAGTTCTTCCACTTGATGAGATACTCTGAAATTGATCGATTTTGTAGCTGTCGAGTTCTTGTTTCCGTGACTGCTTGAGGTTCCAATATGATTTTTCCTTCTTCGTCAAGTTCTTGCAATATTTTTTGAACTAGGAGCTTGTCACCTATTTCCTTCTTTAAGCATGAAACATGGAAAAATGGGTGCACTTAGGAAGATGCATGAATCTCCAATTTGTATGCCATCGTACCAATTTTTTGCCACACTTTGCAAGGACCATAATACTTTGGTGATAATTTATTATCCTTCTTAGCTTGCTTGAAGGACATTTGTTTGTATGGTTGTAGCCGTAAAAATACCCAATCACCTACATAAAAAATTCTTTCACTGCGATGTTGATTTGCTTGTTGTTTCATTTGATTCTACGCCAAGGTGAGGTTATCCTTTAAGAGTTGGATAACTTGTTTTTGATGCTTGATGTGATCTTCCACTACTTGAACCTTATAATTTTCTCTTAAATATGATGTGATGGAGGGTGGATGATATCCATAAAGTGCCATAAATACGGTCATTTTGTTGCAGTATGGAAGGAAGTGTTATAGCACCATTCAGCCAAAAGGTAACCACTTGACCCATTGTGTTTGTTTATCAGATACAAAACAACAAAGATATACTTCCAAACATTTGTTTACTATCTCAGTTTTCCTATCAGATTAAGGATGATATGATGAGTTATGAGCTAATTGAGTACCCAAACAAGAAAATAATTCCGTCCAAAAGTTTCCTGTAAAAATGGGATCTCTATTGCTTACAATAATCTTTGGATTTCCATGTAGTTTTTGAATTGTTTCCATAAATGCAATAGCAATTGTACTAGCTTTAAATTGTTGAGATAATTCACAAAAGTGTGCATACTTGGTAATTCTATCAACTACCACCATGATGATAGTCTTTCCTTTGGACTTGGGTAAACCTATAATAAAATCCATTGAAACCTCCTCCCAACATTGAATTGGAATGGATAAAGGTTGTAACAGACCCGGGGTCTTAATTGTCTCAACTTTATTTTGTTGGCAAACCAAACATTCTGCCACAAACATTTGAATATAAGATTTAAGGCTATCCCAACAAAAAAAAATCCTTCTTAACCCTGTGGTAAGTTTTTAAAAATCCTAAGTGCCCTCTTAAGGGAGAGGTGTGCAATTCCAAAAGAATATTTTGTTTGAGTTGGGAATTCTTACAAAGATATAAGCAATCTTTGCGCCATAATGAATCATTTTTCAAGCTAATTGTTTCAGATGTACTAGTATCTTGCTGCAAATTTTGAATGAGTGTCCACACCTCTTCATCATTCTTCCATTCATCCCTTGCTTCGGTTATCCACTCAGGTTGGATAATAGAATAACACAAAGCAATGCTTACACATCCTCATCCTTTCTTGAGAGTGCATGTGCAACAAAAATTTTCTTCCCTTTTTTGTAGATGGTTTCAAAGTCATAACCCAACATATTTGTGACCCATATTTGCTGCTCTTCTGAAGATAATATTTGTTCCAAAAAGTATTTAAGACTATCATGATATGTTTTTACCTTGAAGTGTCTTCCCATTAGGTAAGGTTGCCATTGCTTTAGTGCATGTAGTATTGCCAACATTTCCTTTTCATAAATATTTTTTAGTAAATACTTTCCTTTGTTTGGATGACTTTCAAAAGCAATGGGTCTTCCTTCTTGCATTAAAACAACACCAATCCCATTTCCAGAGGCATAACATTCCAAAATAAAGGTTTTTGTGAAGTCTGGCATAACTAAGACCATTGATTGGCACATTGCCTCTTGAAGATGTTCAAAGGCCTTAGTTGCTTCTGGAGTCCAAGAAAATGATTCATTCTTCAGTAATGATGTTAAAGGTGTCGATATTCTCCCATAAATCTTAACAAACTTGCGATAATACCCTGTTAACCCCATAAATCCTCTAAGATGCTTTATGGTTGTAGGTATTTTCCATTCCTTAATTGATTTAATTTTGTTAGGGTCTACCTTAACACCCTCATGAGATACAATATGACCCAAATATTCCACCTCCTGTACTCCAAAGAAACATTTGGAGGTTTTTGCATATAATTGATTATCCTCCAATATTTTGAGCACCATGTCATCATGTTGAACATGATCCTTCCAAGACTTGTTGTAGATTAGTATATCATCAAAAAATACTAACACAAATTTTCGAAGGAAGGGTTTGAAAATGGAATTCATCAAACCTGGAAATGTGGAAGGTGCATTAGTAAGCCCAAAAGGCATGACCAAAAATTCATAATGACCCTCATGAGTTCTAAATGTTGTTTTCGGAATGTCTTTAGTCTTCATTCTATTTTGATGACATCCAAAACAAAGATCGAGCTTGGTGAAGTAAATTGCTCCATGTAATTCATCCAATAATTCATTAATGACGTGGATAGGAAATTTATCTTTAATAGTGAGCTTGTTGAGCTCCCTATAATCTGGACAAATACGCCATGATACATCCTTCTTGTGCACCAATACTACTGGAGCAAAGAAAGAACCTTGACTAGGCTGAATTATAACATCCTCTATCATTTTTGCAACCATACATTTAATCTCACTCTTTTGAGCATATAAAGGATACTGTAAGGTCTGATGTTTGGAGGAACACTTCCTGGAATAAAATGAATAGCATGATCATGATCACGAATAGGTGGGAGTCCTTTGGGAGTCTCAAATACCTTAGAATGTTTGTCCAAGACTTTTTGGAGATCTAGACAAATAGTTGGTTTTGGTGTTTGAACATGTAGTGAGCATAATTATGAAATTACGCCTCGTTGTTCTTTCTTCAGAAGCTTTGTCATGACATCAGAGCTGATTATCTTTCCCGGCTTCCCTACGATACCCCGAATTCAACTTCCTTTCCTTCTAGAAAAGATTTCAAGAAAAGTTCTTGAAAATTAAAATATGTCATCCCTAAAGATTGTAACCATTGTACTCCTAGTACAACATTAGCACCACCCATTGGGATGGAGAGCATTGTACTGTTCAATACATATTCCCCCATGGTTAGTTTGATATTATGGAACTTTCCAAAGAAATTTATAGTTCCTCCATTTGCAACCATCACCTGACACTCTGGCATTGGGTATAGGAAGCAATTGAATTCTTTGGCTACCTTACAATGAATAAAATTATGGGTACTACATGAATCAATCAACACTATTACATTTTTCTTCTTGATATGTCCTTCTATCTAGAGAGTTTGAGGAGTGGTAATTGTTGCCAATGCATTCTAGGATATGTTCGGATTCATTTTTTCTTCCTGTAGGGTTGGTTCCTGGGGTATATCCTCTTCTTTTGAAGTTTCTTGTTCTGTTTCTTCCTCCTCTTCACAATCTATGTAAAATAAATTATTTTCAACACACTTATGATCTTTAGTGTATTTCTTATCACAACTGTATCAAAGCCATTTTTCTCCTTTTTCTTCCAATTGTTGTTGTGTCAACCTTGTAAGTTGTGGAGGCATAGGAGTAGCAACACTTCCATATTTATAGTTGTGAGTGGTAGGCTTCCTTGTCACCATAATTTGCTTTCATTTTTTTCTTGCCAACCTGAATGTGTTCTCCAATGAATCAGGTTCTCAAAGGCGAACCTCATGTTGGATGTTATCCTTTAAAGTCCATATGAAGAAATAAATCCCATGTTCCACTAGAATATCAATTACCCTTATATTCAATTTTTGGAAGTCCTCATTGTGCTCCATCATTGAACCCTTTTGTTTGATATTTATCAATTGGATAAAGAAGGTGTTGCTATTTGTATCCTCATAATGTGCTATCATTTCCTCCGTAAAAATTGACCAAGTGACAAGTGGTTTACGAGAAAAAATCCATCGATACCATACAAACTAATTTTGTTCTAAATATAAAGTTGCAATGTGTACCTTTTGTGTGGGTCACACATTATGTAGTTCAAAGCATTGCTTCATTTGTAGTATCCATGTTATCAGATCCTTTCCATCAAATTTATTCATATCGATATTTGGAATATGGTGGGTTTTAGATCAACATTAGAGTCTAAGAAATCATGATTAACATTTATTTTATTCTCATAATGAGTTTATTCTACTACCTTTTCACCTTTAGGAAGCTTTTCTTGTAGCAAATTTCTCAAACCTTCCTTCAAACCTTCAAGTTTTTATTCTATACCATCGATCTTAACTTCCTCGCCATCCTTCAAACCATCCATCTTAGCTTCCACGCCTTTCTTCAATCCATCCATGTCTTTCAAACCATCCATCTTAGCTTCCATCTCATTTTTTGTTACTCTTTGCGAGAGCAAAATTTGTTGCACTTGGTCTCGTAATTTTGATATATCATGATGCACTTTTTCCTCTTCACGAGTCATAATAAAGCCTTATGAGGGCTTAATGGGTGTGTAATTATTTTTGGGTGGAATTTTAGAACCCAATACTGATATCTATGCTTCAATATGCCCTTGGAATCACTTCAAATTGATTTTTCAAATAAGACTTATGCAATTAAAAATAAATAATAAAAATACACACATTTTTCTTGCTTCTAAGGAGCTCGATATGGAAACTGAAGTATTTATGTAATTTTGGATCCCCGAGATTTGATCTTCGATCCTGTAGTAGCCCTCTAAGTCTTCTTTCCAATGGCACAAGTCAGATCTAATGTTTATTCTACAAGTTAAAGTTATGCCCAATCTCCCACAATGACCAAATTATGGACTAGTTCAGTAGAGCGAACTTGTATGACGTGCCACATGTCACTACTTTGTCCTTCGGCGCTGAAATTGATACATAAGAAACTAAATTTCGTGCATTTTCGAGCACTTCTTACATAATTTCAATCTGATTTCTGAAACAAAAGTTATGACGATTTTCCCTCAGCCACCTATTTGAGATGAAATTATGGAGCGCACAAAAACCCTAACTTCCTCAGATCATATCTCCGCAAATAAATCTAACCAAGATCTGAAATTTGTACATGACGTTCCTCCAGATTGCGGATCAAATGGGTTTTGTTTTCTGTTTCTGAAATTTTGTAGAAAACTGTTATAGCGAAAATGCCAAGATGTCCTGCTTGCAGCAGCGAAACCCTAGAATCGAAAGCTCTGATACCAATTGTTATGAAACCACCTCACAAAATAGAAGAAAAGATAGATCAATGACTTATAAATTAGCCTTTGAGGGGGAAACATCCTTTACATTACATAAATGAACAATTCTTAGATGATTTAAATGAAAAAACCTCCTTTCTATATATAGGAGTCCAAGGGGCCACAATATAATCCTAGCCGACATAACAATAACAATGTAAAGGCACAACAATAATAATAATGGGCTTCTACGGGGCACAATAATAACATTATGGAGACTGCATGGGCACAACAATAACAATAAGGGGGCGACACTAACAATAACAATAAGGGGATACATTGGTATTATAGGGACCTAACATTTTTCATTCGATGCATTTCTTTGAAAGGCCTGATTCAAAACATCCTAATGCTTGAACATTAACAAAGAATTTATTTGACTAGCATTCACAATTCTCTTCATTTGTCGAGAATGCATAAGAGACAAATTCATCTTCTTTCTATGCACTCTGTTATCACTCTCCCCAACTTCCTAGGCTAAAATTAGGAGTGAAGAAAGGTAACCACAAACCAACTTTTAGCTAGGTAGCTAGCCCTACCTAACCAGAGAGGGCTCTCTCTGTGTCACTTTTTAAATATTCAATTTTAGGCTGAGTACCAGATTTTAGGCTAGATATGAATTAATTTGTTTTAGAATTTGTTCAGTAATTTGTTTGTTGGATAAAAATTATAATCAATGAAGCTAAAAATGATTTCAAAGTTTGAATTGCATAGATCAGAGTAAGGCAAGATAGGAAAAATTAACTAATGACCTGATGGAAAACTCTCAAAAGAGTTATCTTTGATCACTAAAAAACTGACTCTAACATTGGCTCCAGCTGGGGATGGTTGCTCCTTCATGCGGTGTCAAGAACCGCAGATCTCTGGAACTCGTAGATCAGTGCCTTCGTATTGGGCATGGAGTCACAAAAAATTCCAAACTAATCTTTATTTCCAAAACCAAACCACTTATACAAACTGAAAACGCATATACTGCAAACTGTAAAATAGATGCTGAAGGAGATGCTTGCCCAACAAACTTATTTATGTACATATAACCTATTTTAATACTGGATGCTTTATTTCAATCAATATAAGGTATCCACATAGCCAATCAAAAATATGATCTAGTACTTAGGCCCCTTCACTTATTTTAACAAAAATCAGAACCAGAGCTTGTAAGGGCATTAGAAATCGATTGTAAGTCTGATCTCCACAACAACAAGCCATGATATCATGAAAAACATGCCAGGTAATGGAAATTAATTGAGACTCTGCAGGGAAGAACTCCTTGATATAGAAAGCAATAGGATCACAAAATTCATGACCTATCTCTTGATCTTCAAAGTATTATGTAAATTCACTTTCTATATCATCATACAGTTTCAGATATGAGTCATCAGATTCATTGTCAAAACAATCCTCGTTTTCAACATCAAAATGCAACACTATTGTTTCTTGTTTGGGAGGAAGGAGGTTTTCCAATAACTTTTTAGGATCTTGGAAATTATATGATTGGATTTGATCATTTAAAAGCTTAATCTCCTTCTCAAACCTTTCAACAACTAATTCAAAGAATCCAGTTTTACCTTCGGGGGAAATCTTCGTAGATCTTAGATAATGAAGCACAGTCGTTGAAAAGATCTCATCTATTTGAATATCCACTAACTGATCCCTGACTTCTTTCACAACTTCACAAAATAGAGGGCTTTCCACATACCCAATCATCTTGTTTTAGTACGTGACCTTATCAATGAGAAGTAGAGGCGTCATGAATGTCTTGATTTTTGTATTCTTCTACCAGTGGAGTCTTTAGATCAACCTAAACTGTGTGGAGTCACCAGGTGGATGATTTCAGCCTTCATATGCTTCTAACCACTATCCACCATCAGCAACCAGATCTAATCCTTGTCGTTCTTTCCTAGGGAGGATCTGTCACCTCGCTCCCCGACAACAGCGCAAGAAATGTTATCACTCTCCCCAACTTCCTAGGCTGAAATTAGGAGTGAAGAAAGGTAACCACAAACCAAATTTTAGCTCGGCAGCTAGCCCTACCTAACCAGAGAGGGCTCTCTCTCTGTCACTTTTTAAATATTCAATTTTAGGCTCAATACTATATTTTAGGCTAGATATGAATTAATTTGTTTTATAATTTGTTCAATAATTTGTTTGCTGGATAAAAATTATAATCAGTGAAGCTAAAACTGATTTCAAAGGCTAAATTACAGAGAACAAAGTAAGGCAAGATAGGAAAACTATTTAAGCACAATTAATTTTTCATTGGTGTATAGTGGTAGAAAAATTCAGGGGTCTGAATGAGAATTTTACTGAATTCATTCATCAGAAGGAAAGACACATTGCAAAAATCTTAATAAACAGAACATATGACTGATCTCTGCTTATAAACTGATATGATTTTTACACAGAAAGCGAAATGGAATAACAAAGAGAAAATATAGTGCTCAAAAGAAATACCACATGAATCTCACAAAATTTGTTGCAACTCCTTTGATTTCATTAATAGTAGGTCCATAGTAATACACATAGCTTAAAACTCGATTATCCAACCAATCCTTCCTCTATAATCTGTCTACTTATGGTTTTTACAATGGATCTTCCAGCAAGGCTAAACCTTCGAATATCTCCAAAGACAGGGATATTATTACATTGAGAGGAAATAGGAGAAATATGTTTCTATTTATTACATTAACAATAAATCTTAAAACTGCTGCTCTGACCTAGGCCGCCGCTCGGCTCTTTTGTGGCCTCTGGCTCGGCCTGGTTTGCTTTCGGTTGGCCTCCATTCACTTTGTGGGCTGTTGTCGTTCCCGGCGGGTCCCGGGCCTGTCTGGTGTGGCCAGAGATTCGTGCGCCTCTGTGTGTAGGTGTGATTTGAGGAGCTGCTCTCTGCGCGTCATTGATTCTCTGTTCCAGTTCGAGGCTACGTCGGGGTTCCTTTCCTGTTCGTCCCCTTCAATGATGTTCTGAGGGGCTGGGTTTATTCGCGGGCCTCTGTGGTCATGGCGGCTATGGAGCCTCCTCCGCCGCCCCCCTCATCGGATGCTGCTTCTTTTCTCAAGCTTCTCGATTCCCTGCCGAATAAAAAAAGCTCAGAGACAGCAAAGTTTCTGAAGAGAATGGAGGATATCCCTGAGATATCTCTCCCTCCCGAAGGCCCGATCAAGGTCGCCCTTTCCTTGGCGGAGAGGGCCTTGGTTGGTCAGTTCACGGGTCTTTGGCCCTCCCCCAAAATGACGGAAAGTTGGGTGACTCGAAACTGGGCTCCGCTGATCAAAGAGAGAGTTACCTCGTACTTCCTAGGTAAGGGCTTCTTCTTGTTTGAGTTCTCTAACAAAGAAGATAAGGACCTAATCTTTCAAAACGACCCCTATTTCATGGGCCCTCAGGGGCTTTATCTAAACAAGTGGACGCCCGACTTTGACCCTACAGTCGATGTGCCCACGACAGTGCCCGTATGGGTTAGGCTGCCAAATCTGCCTATTCATTGCTGGAATGGGGAGTCTCTAAGCCATATTGGGAACATCTTAGGCAAGTACATTGATCGCGCAAGTAACAAGGATCAATTCGATTGTGCGAGAATCTGTGTTGAAGTCGACTTGGAGATTGGATTGCCCGAGGCGATTAAGATCAAGGTTGGAAGCTGGACTCATTTGCAAAAGCTGGATTATGAGCAGCTTCCATTCAAGTGTCGGAAATGCCAGGTTTATGGTCACTTTGCCCGAAGCTGCCCAAAAAATTGTGAAGCAGATAAAGGTAAGGAGGAAGGATGGACACAGGTTAAAAGATCTAAAAAGGCTCACAGAGCTCCTCGCACTGGAAATACAAATGGAAACGGCTCTCAAGAAGCCCCTAGAAATCAGACACCAATAATGGAAGAGCAAGGCAATAAATTTGTGCACTTAAGCTCTGTCATAGAAGGCTCTCAAGAACCGGAGAAGCAGAAGGATGACTTAATCCCCATAGAGTCCCCCTCCGGACCAACGCAAGTGGATAGCATTGAAGACAGATCAAAAGAGGTCCTCATAGAAGAGACAGAGGAAGGGCATGATTCGGATGATTCAGAAGAAGAAGGCGAAATAGAGACTTCGCAAACCTCAGCCAGAAGGTCTTTAAGAGGCCGGAAAACTGCTCGGGAAAAAAGAGAGCAAGAGACTTACAAGGACAAACTCCAGGGAAGCCAACCTACACTCGAGAAACTCCTGGCAAACACCCCGAAGAAGAATAGAAATCAGTCTCTGAGCTCTAGAGGAGCTCATCATCCAAAAGGTAAGTGATGAAGATCGTCTCCTGGAACTGTAGGGGGTTGGGGAGCAGAATTAAAGAGGATGCCTTGAGAAGTCTGAAACGAACTGAATCCCCAGATATAATCCTCATCCAGGAGACAAAGATGGAGGAAGCTTCCTTTCTCCAGATTGGGAAAAAATTGTGGAAGAATAGTGATGGTCAGGCTGTCTCTGCTCGAGGTGCCTCAAGCGGTCTAGGAACTATTTGGGATGCCAATAAATTTATAAAGATCAAAGAAGCTAACAGTATTCACTGGTTGTTCACAAAGCTCCGTAATGTCGAATCTGAGCTGACTATTTCACTCCTAAATGTCTATTCGCCTGTTATGGTAGGGGAGAAAAAAATTTGTTGGGAAACTATCAAAAGTCTGGCAGAGTCCGAAGTCTTGGATAACATTATAATAGCAAGTGATATCAATCTCACCTTATCCTCGTCAGAAAAACGTGGTGGTTGCATTGTAAGAGACCCAGCGCGGGAATGGGTAGAAGAGTTGATTCATGACTGGGACCTGATCGATGTTAAACCTCGGATCGGAAAGTTCACTTGGACAAACAAAAGAATCGGCCCGGGCCATATCGCCGCAAGGTTAGACAGATTCCTCGTCCATAGCTCTTTTTTCCTTCATGGTTTAGAGTCTCGAATTCATATATTTCCTTGTTGTACTTCTGATCATCGCCCTATAAAACTTGAGTTAGTTGCGCATTCGAACCAAGGACCCATTCCTTTTAAATTCTGCTCCCACTGGGTCAAAGAGCAGACTTTCATGCCTCTGATAAAAGCGACCTGGAATATCCCTGTCAAAGGATCACCGTTTTTTGTATGGGAGGAGAAATTAAGGAGAGTAAAAGCCGCTTTAAAAGACTGGGTTAGGACCTTACCCAATCCGGCAGAGGAAAGGAAATTGATTCAGGATCGGTTGGAGAAACACCAATTGGCTTCGGAAAACGTGGAGATCACCAAAGATACTCTTGATGAGGAGGCTTCTCTACAACACCTTTTCCTTGAGGCTAGCTTGGCTGAAGAAAATCACTGGAGATTGAAATCACGCAGCCTCTGGCTCAAGGCGGGAGATAGGAATACTACATTCTTCCACAAGCAACCTCAGGTTCGAAACTGTCGCAACTCTATCTCAGAAATTTCCGTTGAAACCAATACTTATAGAGATATTCATAACATCAAAATGGCTGCCTTTACACATTTCAAAAATCTATATTCTGATGATGAGGCCTTGGATCTGGATCCGAATCTGGTGAATGAATTTCCCTCTATGATAACCGACAGTCAGAACTATTTCCTAGAAGCTGAGATTGCCAATAATGAAATAAAAAGCGCCCTATTTGCTATGGAACCGGATAAGGCTCCGGGACCCGATGGGTTTACCGCTAGCTTCTTGCAATCCTGCTGGCCCATTGTGGAGAAGGATTTGTGTAGAATGATCCGGAAATCCCAAGGGAGCCAGAAAATCGGGGGTAGCACTAATTCAGCCTTTTTGGCTCTCATCCCCAAGGAAAAAGGAGCCAACTCCTTCAGCAGATTTCGCCCCATCTCTCTGTGCAATATAGGCTATAAGTTGATTACGAAAGTTATTGCCAACAGACTAAAAACCATCCTTCCTGGCATCATCCCTGAGAATCAAGGTGGCTTTATCCAGGGAAGACAAATCGTGGATAACTTCATTTTGGTCCAAGAGGCAATCCATTCCAGTGTGGTTCACAAAGAGAAAGGTATGGCAGTCAAGCTAGACTTGGAAAATGCTTTCGACAGAGTGAGACATAAATTTCTTCTGGAAGTGCTGCAAAAATTTGGGTTTGGTTCCAAATTCATAAATTGGATCAAGGCCTGTATCAGCGAGCCTTGGATCGCCCCTCTTGTGAATGGCAGAGTCACTGAGTTCTTCAAAGCTTCACGAGGTTTGAGACAAGGGTGTCCATTATCCCCCCTCCTCTTTGTCCTCCAAGCCTCAGTGCTCAGTTTCCTATTGAACAAAAAACTTCAGGATCAAGATTTATTAGGCCTGAGCATTGCTAGAGGAGTTCAGAACATAAATCATGCTTTTTTCGCAGATGACTCCCTTTTGCTGGGAGCTGCCTCATTGCCCTCAGCTAGAAGATTTAAAGAGGTGATTGAAGTATATTGCCATAATTCTGGAAGTAGTCTCAACAAAGGCAAGTGTCAAATCTATTGCTGGAACACTCCTGCTGCCACGCTACATGCCATTTCCAGCTGCTTAGGCTTCATTGCCTCCTCATCCTGGTCATCATTCAAATATCTGGGCCTCCCTATTTTCCATAAAAGTGCTGCTAGCAGAGATTGGTTACCCTTGTTGGACAAATTTGAAGCTAAGATTCGTGCCTGGGGCTTCAATTGGCTAAATCTGGCTGGGAAGTCGGTGCTTATAAAAGCTGTCTTAAATAGCCTCCCCATCTTTCAGTTTGCAGTGTTGTTGGCCCCTGCTGGAATAATAAAGAAAATGGAGGACCTGACCAGAATTTTTTTTTGGAAAGGCGGGAAGGACAATGCTAAGAAAATTCCTTTAATAAGCTGGGCCACAATTGCCATGCCCAAACTGGAAGGAGGACTGAATTTTAAGAATCTTAGTCTTCAGAATGTTGCTTTGGGAGCAAAGTTGATATGGAGGATTATAACCCCTAATCCGGGGTGGGCGCAGCGTGCCTTGTGGAAGAAATATTTCCGCGGCAAGAGGACAAGATGCTTGGATCAGCCCATAGCCAATTCCAACTCGGTTATTCAAAAGCTATGTGCAAAATCCTCCCCCCTCATCAGCCAATATGCTCACTGGATACCAGGTAATGGCAAACATATTCGAATCTGGGAGGACCGGATAATGGGATGTGAACCCTTGGAGGAGGATCGTTCTCTCCACTTGTTGAAAGAATGGATGCATAGAGCTGGTTACTTCGCTCTGTGGGATATTTCTAACTGGGACAACGGAGTTTGGCACAGTTGGCTTAACTTTGAGGTGCCTTTGAATCTGTGTAGGGAGCTGGATACTTTCTTAGATCATCTAAATGGTAAGGCTCCATTGAGAAGCAGGAAAAGGGACGTCCGTGGATGGGGATCGTCTCCTGGACACTACACTGTCTCAAAGGGCTACAAGCAGATCATTTCAATCCCTCACGTCCCTCCGGATCCGAATTCATGGAAAGGAATTTGGTTTAATCCATCGCTGCCCAAAATTGACCACTTCTGTTGGCTTCTATGCCATCAGAGGATCTTAACTGAGGACATATTACGGAAAAGAGGATTTTCTGGTCCCTCACGTTGCTCGATGTGTGAAGAAAGCGCCGAATCTGCTGCACATTTGATGCTCCATTGCAATTTTGTGAAGGTTTTATGGGCTGAAGCCTTGGGCCCGTGGATTCAGGACGTCGCCCTCCCAAATTACATTCCGGAGTTGTTCTCTTGTTGGGGGCGCTCTTATCCCGGAGGCTCTCCCCAGAATTCGCACCTCAAGTATGCCTGGAGCGTCCTCCCCAAATTAATCAGCTGGCAAATCTGGTTGGAGAGAAACCGGAGGATTTTCCGCGATCAAAGGAGCGATCACAAGATTATCTGGATTAAAATAAAAGCATTGCTTAAAGAATGCGTTGGCGACCAACTTGATGGGGCTGGCTTGAGGGAGCACGATTTTGTTTGGTGCGAGCATCTTGATATCCAGTTCTCTGTTGCTGACAGGCCGCTCAACCCTCTTCAAGACTGGCAGCTCAGATTATCTGCATCCGATTTCATGTCCTTTTGCTTAACGAAGGCACACAGCAATCTCTCCTTTGACGGCGCTGCGAAAGGGAACCCTGGCAGATCCGGAGCCGGGGGTGTGATCAAAAACGTTGATGGAGGAATTGTTCTCAGTTATGCCTGGGGTGTGGGTTTCAACACCAGCATCCAGGCAGAAGCCCTGGCGCTTCTTCAAGGCCTAAAACATCTAAAATCGCTTGGCATACTTGTGGCTTCTGTGTTTGGAGATTCCCAGACAATCATTAAAATCATGGTTGACAATACTTACCCCACAGATATAAGGTTGTCTCGACTGATCAGAAGAATTAGAACCTTGTTGAAAGCATTTCAGAGATTAAACTTCTACCATATTGAGAGAGACAATAATAAAGAAGCTGATGCGGAGGCTAATAAAGCGGTCATCCTCCCTCCAGGAGTCATCATCAGCAATGGAGCTGAAAGTCGTGATCCCATACCTTAGTGTGAGAGTCTGATTGATCGAGTCTTTTTTTAGCTGGGGTTGTCTGCATTTTTAAAAGGAAAATTGAGGCGTGGTCGAAAAATAGTTATAAAAATCTTTGGGGGTGCAAAGAAAAAGAGGCAATGGAATGGCCATGGAGTCAGCAGGCCTCGCCCCATGAATATGTAACCAGTTTTGTGGCTTTGGGCCAGCATTAATATATCTCTCTACCCGTTCTTGTTAAAAAAAAAAAAAAAAAGCAAAGAAATCTTAAAAGAGCACTCAAATGATGCTTATCGAACCCAGAATCAATGTTTGATGTGGAAATTTTTATCCTGAAGTATAGGTCACGATGTACAATTTTTTATGATAAAAATCAAACTATTTGGCCAATTGCTGTTGGAATTTCTGTAAATCCTATGACTGGTCCTTGAATCCCGACTGTGCTTTTGGAAGCATACTGGTGCTGAAGAGTAATGCTGTCTGTGGAATTCTATTCCGGAGAAAATTTTGTCATTGTTCCATTCCTTGGCTTAATAGGGTTTCTTTTCATATTATGAATGACTTTTAAATGACTGTAGAAAGAGCATTAGAGTAAATGAAACCCATATATAAAGTTTTAGAGGAAGAACTGCGCATGCGAAGGGAAATGGATAAAAGTGTGTGAAAGGAAATGAGAAGGAGACACATTTGGCATGGGCTACAAAAAGGAATTATTAAATAAAAAGTGAGCAGGAGGAGAATCCTTTATATATCACAATCACAGATTTGGGATCAGAGCATTTAAACATAAGACACAGGATGGATGAATTGTTGAATTTAGAATTTCAATGGGGTGAGATAACGTGGAAATAAGCAGGTCTTATTTTAGTATCGCAAATCAGGATTTCGGGGCTTCATCGCAAATCGAGGATGAGAGTCTTTATCACAAATCACAAAGTCAGAATTATTGCAATCAGGAGTCAAAGGTTTATTTCATTCAAAGCATATAACTTTTCACATATCAGGGATTGGGGAAATGAGGCACGTAACATGAATGGAGGGCCATAAGAGTTCGATATGTGATAACGTGCTAACGTGGCGAGGGGAATTGGGTCTACCAATATCACATCGAAGCTTTATGAAGTGGCAAGTGAATATGACAAGGTTTGTTGCGATATGTAGATTAACGAAAAGGTAAGGGTCAAAATATGAATTCATTGTGGTGATAATAATACTTATATAATATGATATATAAAAAGGTTTGTTGTGGAGCCGGAGAGGCCTTTTTAACAACAAAAAAGGAATTTGAATAGTTAAAAGGTTTTGAAACGGAAATGAGCGATGGAATTTGGAAAAAGTGAAAGGTATGAAGGGTAAATGAAATGAATGAAGGCTTTTCATATGCATGAAAAGGGTAAATGTGGAAATGAAATTTACTCACCCCGAAGCTGCCCAAAAAATTGTGAAGCAGATAAAGGTAAGGAGGAAGGATGGACACAGGTTAAAAGATCTAAAAGAGCTCGAGCTCAGGCCAAGAAAATACAAATGGCAACGGCTCTCAAGCAGCCCCTAGAAATCAGACACCAATAATGGAAGAGCAAGGCAATAAATATGTGCAGTTAAGCTCTGTCATAGAAGGCTCTCAAGAACCGGAGAAGCAGAAGGATGACTCAATCCCCATACAGTCCCCCTCCGGACCAATGCAAGTGGATAGCATTGAAGACAGATCAAAAGAGGTCCTCATAGAAGAGCCAGAGGAAGGGCATGATTCGGATGATTCAGAAGAAGAAGGCGAAATAGAGATTTCGCAAAACTCAGCCAGAAGGTCTTTAAGAGGTCGGAAAACTGCTCGGGAAAAAAGAGAACAAGAGACTTACAAGGACAAACTTCAGGGAAGTCAACCTACCCTCGAGAAACTCCTTGAAAACACCCCGAAGAAGAATAGAAACCAGTCTCAGAGCTCTAGAGGAGCTCATCAACCAAAAGGTAAGTGATGAAGTTCGTCTCCTGGAACTGTAGGGGGTTGGGGAGCAGAATTAAAGAAGATGCCTTGAGAAGTCTGAAACGAACTGAATCCCCAGATATAATCCTCATCCAGGAGACTAAGATGGAGGATACTTCCTTTCTCCAGATTGGGAAAAAACTGTGGAAGAATAGTGATGGTCGGTGTCTACTGCTCGGTGCCTCAGCAGTCTCGGACTATTTGGGATGCCGATAAATTTATAAAGATCAAAGAAAACTAACGGTATTCAGCTGGTTGTTCTGAGAAATAAAGTAATGTCGAATGCGGTGAGCCTGTTCTATCCTAAATGTCTATTCGCACATTGTAGGTAGGGGGAGAAAAAAAAAATTTGTTGGAAGCCTTCAAAAGTACGGCGAGAGTCCGAAGTCTTGGATAACATTATAATAGCAAAGTGATCTCAATCTCACCTTGTCTCGTCATAAACGTGGTGTGGTTGCATTGTAAGAGACCCGGCGCGGGAATGGGTAGAAGAGCTGATTCATGATTGGGACTGATCGATGTTAAACCTCGGATCGGGAAGTTCACTTGGACAAACAAAAGAATCGGCCGGGCCATATCGCCGCAAGGTTAGACGGATTTCTCGTCAATAGCTCTTTTTTCCTTTATGGTTTAGAGTATCGAATGCATATATTGCCTTGTTTTACTTCTGATCATCGCCCTATAAAACTTGAGTTAGTCGCGCAAACGAACCAGGGACCCATTCCCTTTAAATTCTGCTCTCACTGGGTCAAGGAGCAGACTTTCATGCCTCTGATAAAAGAGACCTGGAATATCCCTGTCAAAGGATCACCTTTTTTTGTATGGGAGGAGAAATTAAGGAGAGAAAAAGCCGCTTTAAAAGATTGGGTCAGGACCTTACCTAATCCGGCAGAGGAAAGAAAATTGATTCGGGAACGGTTGGAGAAACATCAATTGGCTTCGGAAAATGTGGAGATCACCAAAGATACTCTTGACGAGGAGGCTTCTCTGCAGCACCTGTTTCTTAAGGCTAGCTTGGCTGAGGAAAATCACTGGAGATTGAAATCACACAGCCTCTGGCTCAAGGGGGGAGATAGGAATTCTTCATTCTTCCACAAGCAAGCCCAGGCTCGAAACTGTCACAACTCTATCTCAGAAATTTCCGTTGAGACCAATACTTATAGAGATTTTCATAATATAAAAATGGCTGCCTTTACCCATTTCAGAAACCTATATTCTGAAGACGAGGCCTTGGATCTGGATCCGAATCTGGTGAATGAAGTTCCCTCTTTGATAACCGACAGTCAGAACTATTTCCTAGAAGCTGAGATTGCCAACAATGAAATAAAAAACGCCCTTTTTGCTATGGAACCGGACAAGGCTCCGGGACCCGATGGGTTCATAGCTAGCTTCTTGCGGTCTATTTGGCCCATTGTGGAGAAGGATTTGTGTAGAATGATATTGGAAATCCCAAGGGAGCCGGAAAATCGAGGTAGCACTAATTCGCCTTCTTGGCTCTCATCCAAAGTGCAAAAGGCGCCAACTCCTTCAGCAGATTTCGCCCCATCTCTCTTTGCAATATAGGCTATAAGTTGATTACGAAAGTTATTGCCAAAAGACTAAAAACCATCCTTCCTGGCATCATCCCTGAGAATCAAGGTGGCTTTATCCAGGGAAGACAGATCGTGGATAACTTCATTTTGGTCCAAGAGGCAATCCAATCCAGTGTGGTTCGCAAAGAGAAAGGTATGGCAGTCAAGCTAGACCTGGAAAATGCTTTCGACAGAGTGAGACATAAATTTCTTCTGGAAGTGTTGCAAAAATTTGGGTTTGGTTCCAAATTCATAAATTGGATCAAGGCCTGTATCAGCGAGCCTTGGATCGCCCCTCTGGTGAATGGTAGAGTCACTGATTTCTTCAAAGCTTCACGAGGTTTGAGACAAGGGTGTCCATTATCCCCCCTCCTCTTTTTCCTCCAAGCCTCTGTTCTCAGTTTCCTATTGAACAAAAAACTTCAGGATCAAGATTTATTAGGCCTGAGCATTGCTAGAGGAGTTCAGAACATAAATCATGCTTTGTTCGCAGATGATTCCCTTTTGCTGGGAGTTGCCTCATTGCCCTCAGCTAGAAGATTTAAAGAGGTGATTGATGTATATTGTCATAATTCTAGAAGTAGTCTCCATAAAGGTAAGTGTCAAATATATTGCTGGAACACTCCTGCTGCCACGCTACATGCCATTTCCAGCTGCTTAGGCTTCATTGCTTCCTCATCTTGGTCATCATTCAAATATCTGGGCCTCCCTGTTTTCCATAAAAGTGCTGCTAGCAGAGATTGGTTACCCCTGTTGGACAAATTTGAAGCCAAGATTCGTGCCTGGGGCTTCAATTGGCTAAATCTGGCTAGGAAGTCGGTGCTTATAAAAGCTGTCTTAAATAGCCTCCCCATCTTTCAGTTTGCAGTTCTGTTGGCCCCTGCTGGAATAATAAAGAAAATGGAGGACCTGACCAGAAATTTTTTTTGGAAAGGCGGGAAGGACAATGCTAAGAAAATTCCTTTAATAAGATGGGCCACAATTTCCATGCCCAAACTGGAAGGAGGACTGAATTTTAAGAATCTTAGCCTTCAAAATGTTGCTTTGGGAGCAAAGCTGATATGGAGGATTATAGCCCCTAATCCGGGGTGGGCGCAGCGTGCCTTGTGGAAGAAATATTTCCGTGGCAAGAGGACAAGGTGCTTGGATCAGCCCATAGCCAAATCCGACTCGGTTATTCAAAAGCTATGTGCAAAATCCTCCCCCCTCATCAGCCAATATGCTCACTGTATACCAGGTAATGGCAAGCATATTTGAATATGGGAGGATCGGATAATGGGATGTGAACCCTTGGAGGAGGATCATTCTCTCCACTTGTTGAAAGAATGGATGCATAGAGCTGGTTACTTCACTCTGTGGGATATTTCTATCTGGGACAACGGAGTTTGGCACAGTTGGCTTAACTTCGAGGTGCCTCTGAATCTGTCTAGCGAGCTGGATACTTTCTTAGATCATCTAAATGGTAAGGCTCTATTGAGAAGCAGGAAAAGGGACGTCCAAGGATGGGGACCATCTCCAGGACACTACACTGTCTCAAAGGGCTACAGGCAGATCATTTCAATCCCTCACGTCCCTCCAGATCCGAATTCATGGAAAGGAATTTGGTTTAATCCATCGCTGCCCAAAATTGACCACTTCTGTTGGCTCCTATTCCATCAGAGGATCTTAACTGAGGACATATTACGGAAAAGAGGATTTACTGGTCCCTCACGTTGCTCGATGTGTGAAGAAAGCGTCGAATCTGCTGCACATTTGATGCTCCACTGTAATTTTGTGAAGGTTTTATGGGCTGAAGCCTTAGGCCCGTTGATTCAGGACGTCGCCCTCCCAAATTACATTCCGGAGTTGTTCTCTTGCTGGTGGTGCTCTTATCCCGGAGGCTATCCCCAGAATTCACATCTCAAGTATGCCTGGAGCGTCCTCCCCAAATTAATCAGCTGGAAAATCTGGTTGGAGAGAAACCGGAGGATTTTCTGCGATCAGAGGAGCGATCACAAGATTATTTGGATTAAAATCAAAGCCCTGCTTAAAGAATGCGTTGGCGATCATCTTGATGGGGCTGGCTTGAGGGAGCACGATTCTGTTTTGAGCGAGCATCTTGATCTTCAGTTCTCTGTAGCTGACAGGCCGCTCAACCCTCTTCAAGACTGGCAGCTCAGATTATCCGCATCCGATTTCATGTCCTTCTACTTAACGAAGGCGCACAACAATCTTTCCTTTGACAGCGCTGCAAAAGGGAACCCAGGAAGATCCAGAGCCGGGGGTGTGATCAAAAACACTGATGGAGGCATTGTTCTCAGATACGCCTGGGGTGTGGGTTACAACACCAGCATCCAGGCAGAAGCCCTGGCGCTTCTTCAAGGCCTCAAACAACTAAAATCGCTTGGCATACTTGTGGCTTCTGTGTTTGGACATTCCCAGACAATCATTAAAATCATGGTTGACAATACTTACCCCTCAGATATAAGACTGTCTAGACTGATCAGAAGAATTAGAACTCTGTTGAAAGCATTTCAGAGCTTAAACTTCTACCATATTAAGAGAGACAATAATAAAGAAGCTGATGCGGAGGCTAATAAAGCGGTCACCCTCCCTCTAGGAGTCATCAACAGCAATGGAGTTGAAAGTCGTGATCCCATACCTTAATTGACTGATCTATGTATTACAGTATTTTTTTGAAACAATTTGTCTACATTTTTAAAGGGGGGAAAATTGAGGCGGTGGTCCGAAAAATAGATTGTAAAAATCTTTGGGGGTGCAAAGAAAAAGAGGCAATGGAATGGCCATGGAGTCAGCAGGCCTCGCCCCATTAATATGTAACCAGTTTTGTGGCATTGGGCCAGCATTAATATATCTCTCTACCCGTTCTTGTTAAAAAAAAAAAAAACAATAAATCTTAAAAGAGCACTCAACTGACGCTTATCGAACCCAACAACAATGTTTGATGTGGAAATTTTTATCCTGAACTATAGGTCACGATGTACAGGTTTTACTGATAAAAATCAAATTGTTTGAGAAACTGTTGCCGGAATTTCTATAAATCCTGTGATTGGTCCTTGAATCCTATCTATGCTTTTGGAAGCATGTTGGTGCTGAGGAGTAATGGTGGCGCGGGTCTGTGGAAGTTTGTTCCGAAGAAAAATCTGTCATTGTTCCATTCTTTGGTTTCTTCTTTGAGTTGATATGGTTTCTTTTCATTTTATGAATGGCTTTTAAATGACTGCAGAAAGAGAATTAGAGTAAATGAAACCCATATATATAGTTTTAGAGGAAGAACTAGGCACGTGAAGGGAAATGGATAAAATTTGCGTGAAGGGAAATGAGAAGGAGACACGTTTGATGTGGGCCAATGAAAGGAATTATTAAATAAACAATGAGCAGGAGGGAGAACCCTTTATATACCGCAATCGCTGATCGAGGATCAGATCATTTAAACATAAGACACAGGATGGAGGAATTGGTGAATTGCGAATTGTGATGGGGTGAGATGGCGTGGTAGTAAGTAGGTCCCATTTTAATATCGCATATCGCAAATCAGGATTTCGGGGCTTCATCACAAATCTAGGACGTGAGTCTTTATCGCAAATCAAAAATTCAGACTTTTCGCAGTCAAGAGTCAAAGGGTTATTGCATTCAAAGCATATAACTTTTCGCATATCATGGATCGAGGAAATGAGGCAGGTAACATGAATGGAGGGCCATAAGATTTGCGATATGTGATAGCGATGCTAACGTGGCAGGGGATGGGTCCTACCAATATCACATCGAAAACTTTATGAAGTGGCAAGTGAATATGACAAGGTTTGTTGCGATATGTAGATTGCGAAAAGGTAAGGGGTCCAAAATATAGTTAATTGTGGTAAGTAATATCATATATAATATATGATATATAAAAAGGTTTGTTGTGGAGTGGGAGGAGCTGCTTTTTAACAACAAAAAAGGAATTTGAATGGTTAAAAAGGGTTTTGAAACGGAAATGAGCGATGGAATTTGGAAAAAGTGAAAGGTATGAAGGGTAAATGAAATGAATGAAGGCTTTTCATATGCATGAAAAGGGTAAATGTGGAAATGAAATTTACTCACCCCATCCACAAACACCCACCCCCCCCCCCCCCCCTCCCCTTTTACACTTTGACACTAGCATGTTCCTCTTTCAAATGAGCTAAGAAGGAAGATTGATTTCCTTTGAAGCTCTGAGAGTCAAGATGACTCTTTTTATTGTAAATAAAACAGTGAGACAAAGATGAGATTTTTGAGACTTGAGCTATATTAAATAACAAATATGTTTTTTATTTAGACTGCATAAACTTGCTTGCTCCTTCATCATATTTTTATGAATGAAATGGAGGATTCACTGCATTATTTTTAGTGAAAATATGAAGATTTTTCCATGGGCAGTTTTGATCCTAGAATTGACCTATGTGATATGGAGTGACCTGACTCTAGACCTCTCAGTGATGATGGTGGAAATGGTGACCTTGAAACTGGTGATGATAAATGAAATGAAAGAGAAACACACATGGTTTAACCTTCTTAAGCGACCAAAATTATTGCTGAGAACTAACTGAAAAAAAATAAAAAAATAAAAATAAAAATAAAAATAAAAATAAAAATAAAAATAAAAATAAAATTAAATAAAATAAAATAAAAAAATAAAATAATAATAATAATAATAATAATAATAAATAAATAAAAATAAAAATAAAAATAAATAATAATAATAAAAATAAATAAATAAATAAATTTAAAAAAGAAAAAAAAAAAGAAAGACTAATGACTTGATGGAAAACTCTCAAAAGAGCTATCTTTGATCACTGAAAATTTGACTCTAACACACTCTAACAATGTGCTCAATCCTATTCGTGAACAAATGATATTTATTCTCATGGTGATGAAAGATTTCTCTCGTGTCATAAAGATATGGGCTACCCAAAACAACACCAAAAATATCAAGCGGAACAACATCAAGTTCAACTTCATCAAGAAATTTTGCAGTGGTTGCAAATCTAAATATGCGCTTCCTCGTCACCTGCAAATTTGCATTCTTACATATCCAACCTAAAGGACAAGGTCTTGGATGAGGAATGGTTTTTAAATTCAACTTATTTACTAAGTCTTCGAAAATAAGGTTTGCTTGTGAACCACTATCAAATAGGGTGTCAATCTTGGTGTGCTTTGAAAAAACTCTAACATGGAAAAGCTCAATTCTTGTTTCATCATCTTGAGTACTATCTTGAAAACTTGAAGAAATAGTACTTGCAATGTCCTTACCTTTCAAAGCCATCACGATGATCTTTATTTCATCTCCAGATTCATAACTTAAATCATGTGTTATTGTAGTAGTTGTCTTCTCCTTCTCCTTGTTTTTAAGCTTGTTGGGTCTCATCTCTGGATGAAGTTTCCAACAATTATCTTCATCATGTCCATCTTTAGAACAATGTTTTCATGTGATTTTTTCTTTCTCCAACTTGATGGAAGCATTCTTCTTACCTTTACCCTTGAACTTACCCTTTCCTTTCCCTTCAGACTCAAAGGTATCCTCACTTGTCTCCTCTGAAACATGTTTCCCTCTTGCCTCTAGATGCATGGCCTGTACACAAACTTCATCTAGATTTGAAGGATTAAACATTAGAATAGTATGTCTTAGGTAACTATGAAAACCTCCAGTGTACTTCAACAAAGTTTCTTGAGATGTCAAATCTACACCAAAAATTAGTGCTCTTCTCCTAAACTCTTGAGTATAGATTTGAACACTTTGTACTTTACCTTGCTTAAAGTTTTGGTAGTCCATTATAGCCTTTTGCATGTATGCTAATGGGTAAAATTGTCTCCTCAAGGAAACAACAAAATCATTCCAAGAGGTTAATACCTTACCATGTTTCTTCATGTCCTCTTGAGTTTTGGCTTCCCACCAAATAAGAGTTGCACTTTCCAATCTAAATTGGAGCAAGATGAATCTTGGTGTCATCATCCTTGATTATTTGTATCCTGTAGTACATTTCAAGCTAACATACCCAATTGTCTTATCTTTCAGCATCTACCTATCCATCATACATGGGTAAATCAAACTTAATGTCAAGCTTCAAAAATGGAGTTCTACCATGACCTTTTGGAGAATGTGGAGGTATTTGTGAAGGGCTTGTTTTGGAAGAAGATGATGGTGAAGATAGTGGTTGATCAGGTGCTTAGTGTTAAGCTCAAAATGAAAGTTCTTAGAATTGATTGGAACATGAACGATAGCGAAGAGCTCGTCGCCAGGAATCCGATGCAATTTGTTTCATCGAAAGTTGACTCCATATGAGGAAGATAGAGCCTGTTGTTCGTTTTCCTAAACAGCTAAATTTTTTTTTTTTATCCTAAGGTCGAAATCATTTTGTATAGAGGTGCATTTTTTTATTATATGGTTATAAATAGCCCAACCAGAGGCGGACACATGGTGCAACCAGGGGCTACCACGTGCCCCCTCTGGTGGACCAAGGTATGGGTCGAAATATCATATAATATATTATGGTGCAAAATATATGTTGGCGGAATGGCGGAGGTCGGGGTCGACCCCGCGACCTCCCTCGCACAGTCGGACACTCTAACCACTACAGTACACCATCAGTTCTTAATATACAATGCCCATGGTTTATATTTGTTGTAATACATATTTGCATTGCGAGGGTAGGGCGGGGGCCAACCCCTGACCCATGTGACTTGAGGCGGAAGACCACGACGGAGTGTTATTGCAATGGGCAGAGTTAAGCGCTAAAACGAGTTTATCTAACCCTTAATCAGTGTCATTTGCACTAATCACAATTTAATGCGGGTTTTGTTTAAAACACACATTTAACACTAACGTTGTCTTATCCACTAATTAACATCACTTATCTAATAATTAAACAATGTTTAATTTGGTGGCCAGTTTGGCAGAGTCCACCAATTTCGACGGATCTCCAAAATTGTCGGCGCTAACTGGATTTCTCTCCAGATTTGGAGGAGATTTCTAGGGAAAATTGTTTAGGCCATAAATTTTGCAAAATTCGACCAAATTGGGCTCAAGAAGAGCCTATTATAGATGATTTGGACATTATGAGCATGTTGGAGCAGGTTTCAGGAGTAGTAGAGGATTGTAAACAACACTTTTTTTCCATTTTGAGCTAATACAAAGGCCCAAGCCATGGAAGCTGGACCAAAGAGATGTAGCCCAATAGGGGTGAAATCCTTCATCAAAGCACTGTGTTAATGAATCATTTGATGGTTCATTGTACATTTTATTATTGTTGTTCAAAATTTTGTTTTAATGTTAATATGCTCATGAATTTAACATAAAACTCAATACATTTACCTGTTTAACACTCACAAACACCCCAAGAAACCTATGCACATGAAGCAAAAGATCAACAATTTATTTATAATTTTGAAGATGAAATTAGCACAACAAAACTATCATTCAAATTCAGATCAAGGTAGCATCAGATTAGAGGTTATTTTCCTCAGTTTTGTGCAAGTAGGGTTTTAATGGTTGAAAATTTGTGATGTTTACAAGGTTGAAGTTGCAGAGAGGAGAAGGGAAACTATTGGTTGATAGTTCTAAGGTTAGGACTAGAAGAAGGAAAGCCACAAGGCCACCATCTCCACCCAAATTTTCATTCATAGCTGCACTTGAAGCACCTCAAGTTTTATCTCTAGCTGAGATTGAGGAGGTACAAGTTGCACCAAAAGCTGAGCTTGAATCCATAGCCATCATCTCAGGTTTTGGAGAGACTGAAGGTCTTTCAGAAGAGGAAGCATACAAGAAGGATTTCTATGAACTAACTGAAAGGGTTAGGATCCTCTTTGAAGAGAGGAGCACCAGGATGGTTGAAGGTAATTCTAAGTCTCCACATGGAGATAGAACCTCAGAAGACAAAAAGGATGAAGAGAAGGATTCAAAATGCATTGGAGGAAAACCTCCTCCATCTCCACCATCTTCATCATCATCCTCATCATCACCATCAGCATCATCTTCCACTTCCACAGCCAAAACCACCCATACTCACTCAAAAACCCCAAATGGAAAAACTCCCTTACTCAAACTTGATGTCAAATTTGAGCTTCCAATGTATACTGGCGAAGTGAATTTAGAGAAGATGGATAACTGGATTCATCAATTGGAGGTTTATTGAAAAATTCAGAACCTTCAAGAAGATGGCATAAAGATTCAATTGGCTTCCTTGAGGATGGAGGGATTAGCATTTATATGGTCGGAAGCAAGGACTCAAAAAGAGATTAAAAACCATTGTAAGATCTCAATGTCTTGGTCAAGTTTTATTGCTACCATTAAAAGAAAATTTTATCCTCTAGCTTATATACAAAAAGGAATTATGGACCAGAAAAAATTTAGACAATTGAAAGGGCAAAGTGTGTAAGATTATACTCATGAATTTAGGAGAAGAGCTCTTATTTTGGGTGTTAATTTATATTCTCAAGAAAAAATGTTAAAGTATATTGGGGGTTTGCAAATTTACCTTAGGCACATCATTTTCATGTTCAATCCCACAAACTTATATGAGGTTTGTGTCAAGCCACAAATTTAGAAGCAAGAGGGAAAGAAAGTGTAGATGACAAAAATGGTAGTTTCCTTGAGTATGAGGGTAAATGAAACGGAAAGTTTAAAGGAAGAGGAAAGAGAAATAGCTCTATCAAAAAATAGAAAGAGAAACTCACATGTAAACATTGTTCGAAGAATGGCCTTGATGAAGACCATTGTTGGCAACTTCATCCAAAGTTGAAGCCAAACAAACTAAAAGCCAAAGAGAAAGGAAAAATTGTTGCAATAATTGAACATGACTTAGGTTCAGATTCAAGAGATGAAACCAAGATTACAACAATGGGTTTGAAAGGCAATAACATAGCAAACACTAGTTCTTCGAGTTGTTCCAACGTAACTCAAGATGAATATACAAGAATTGAACTCTTTCATATTAGACTTGTTTCTAAACATACCAAGATAGACATACTATTTGATAGTGGTTCTCAAGATAATTTGATTTCTGAAGACTTAGTTAAGGAGCTAAACCTTGAAACTGTTATACATCCAAGACCTTATACTTTATTGTGGATATGGAAGAATGCAAACTTGCAGGTAACAAGGAAGTGCATTCTAAGGTTTGCAATCAATTCAAACTTTCTTGATGAAGTTGAACTTGGTGTTGCGCCGCATGAAATTTCAGCTATTGTTTTGGGAAGTCCTTATCTATATGATGGGAAAGAAGTATTTCATCGCCATGAGAATAAATATCACTTGTTTAAATATGGAATTGAGTACATAGTTAGAGCGCATAAGAAGAAGATAAGTTTGTCTCTTATACATGCAGGAGAAATGAAGAGAATAGTGAATGGAAGTCAAAATTTGACCTTGTTAATGATCAAGCATACAGATGTTTTGAATGAGACCTTTCAAAAAGATGCATCGAATGAGCAAGTTGATTTCATTAAAGTTTCTTATGCTTATAATGAGATGTTTCAGGACTCTAACAGGTTACCTTTGAAAGGAGGTAAACAAGATGTGAAATATTTGCAGCAGTCAACATCAGTGTTGAGCAGTGTTGGAAACAAGATGCCGGTGCAAGAGAGAGTAAAATTCAAAGCAAAAGTGCCAAATAAATTTGACAAAGAAGGCAAAGGTTCCACAAGTGCTTGTTTTTTGTTTCCAAAGGGTTCATGGAAATGGCGAAAACACTTGGTAAAAATTCGACGCAAGTACAAAGCAAGATCAACTAAGAATCGCCATGACGACAGTGTTCAAAGTGAGATAGTTTTCAAGTTTCCTTTGATTGACGACCTTGGTGGGAATGCATTTGTTTCTGCAAGGACAACTTGTTGTTCTTAAAATTCAGGGAAATTGCAGCATGACGGTGTCTACAACAACAAGGCAGGGTCTCCAGAGCCAAGGAAAAAGCTTAGTTTTTGTGAAAATATCAAATTGATGAAGATGGGAAAATTTCAGTGCATGGAGACTGGAAGGGTGAGGTAACTGTACCCTCATCCACATGTTCAGTAATCAAATAGCTTTTGGGGTCCAAAAGGCTCCTAGTGGGGAGGAATGGTTAGGTGCTTTGTGTTAAGCTAAAAAATGGAAGTGCTCATTATCGATTGAACCCTGAATGACAACGAGGAGCTCGTCGCCAAGAATCCGGCGCAATTCATTTCATCGAAAACCAACTCCTTACGAGGAAGATAGAGCCTATTGTTCATTTTCCTAAACAGCTAATTTTTTTGTAGAAAAGGACAGAATGGTGACATGGTAGCCTAGTCAGCAAAATTTTTTTTATGGGAATCTTCCTTAAGTTTGCCCAATCATACTCTGACAAGTTTCACTTCAGGATTCGCTGGAAAGTTGGGAAGATGAAATTTTTTTAATCCTAAGGTCAAAATCATTTTGTATAGAGGTGCATTTTTTAATTATATGGTCGAAAATAGTCCAATTAGAGGCGGACACGTGATGCAGCCAGGGGTCGCACGTGCCCTCTCTGGTGGACCAAGATATGGGTCGAAATATCATAAAATATATTATGGTGCAAAATATATGTTGGCAAAAGGGCAGAGGTCGGGTTCAACCCCGCGACCTCCCCCGCACAAACGAACACTTTAACCACTACACTGCACCATCAATTCTTAATATACAATGCCCGCAGTTTATATTTGTTGTAATACATATTTGCATGGCGGGGGTGGGGCGGGGGTGGGGCGAGGGCCAGCCCCCGACCCATGTGACTCGAGGCGGAAGACCATGATGGAGTGTTATTGCAATGGGCAGAGTTAAGCACTAAAACAAGTTTATTTAACCCTTAATCAATGCCATTTGCGCTAATTGCATTTTAATGAGGGTTTTGTTTATAACGCGCTTTTAGCACTAACACTGTCTTATCCACTAATTAACCTCACTTATCCAATAATTAACCAACATTTAATTCGGCAACCAATTTGGCTAGCGAATCTCCAAAATTGTCAGCGCTAACTAGACTTCTCTCTAGATTTGGAGGAGATTTCCTAGGCCAAACTGTTTAGGCCATAAATTTTGCAAAATTCGACCAAATTGGGCTCAAGAAGAGTCTATTATGGATGATTTGGACATTCTGAGCATGTTGGAGCAGGTTTCAGGAGCAATAAAGGATTATAAACAACAATTTTTTCCATTTTGAGCTAATATAGAGATCCAAGCCATGGAAGATGGACCAAGGAGATATAGCCCGAGAGGGGTGAACTCCTTCATCAAAACACTATGTTAATGGATCATTTGATGGTTTGTTGTACATTTTATTGTTGATGTTCAACATTTTGTTTTAATGTTAATATGCTCATGAATTTGACATAAAACTCAATACATTTACATATTTAACACTCACAAACACCTCAAGAAACCTATGCACATGAAGCAAAAGATCAGCAATTCATTTATAATTTTGAAGATGAAATTAGCATAGAAAAACTCATATTCAGATTCAGATCAACGGTGAAGAGAATGGTGGTGTCAAATGTGGTTTTTCACCATTCCCATTTCCTTTTGGAGGCTAGTCTCCATCTACTCCTTCTCCTTTTGAAGACTTATCTCCCTTTGGAATATTGGAGCTCTCACCTTGCATCCTTGTGCTTCTCTCCTCATAGAGTAATTTCACCATTCTTGTCATATCGAAGAATGCTTTCCTAAAGAATTTTTCATCCTCTGACATATTTTCAAGCTCTCCTTCATGTGACATACTTGCTAAAGCTTTAGCTGCAATTTGAGGTAGAATTTGTGGTGGAGATTGTGGCAAAATTTATCTCCTTGTCCTTGACCTAACTTGAGGACTTGCAACCACAAGCTTTCCTTATCCTCTCTTGAGCTTCAAATTTGTAAGCATCACATACACTTGCAAACAATTAAACCCTCACAACAACAAAGAAACCTAAGCTCTGATACCAACCTGATCTGTATATGAATTTGCTTGAGGTTTGTGTAATTTTGCAAGTGATTCAATTAGGTTTTAAGATTCTTTTGACAAATTATTAAACACATAAACATGAAATTGAAACTGATTTTTTGCATACAATACAAGACAATACCACCATAACACTAAACACACAACAACAATTGATGAAGTAGTTCACGCCTCCTAGGCTACATCTCCTAGTCCAACTTCCAATGGTTGGGTCTCTTTCATTATGCTCAATAAATGGTGTTTACATACATTTCAGTGCTCAAATGGTTTCGATACCTGCTCCAACAACTATGGAGCTATCAAAAAACCCTTGTCTAGCCTCTTTCTACTCCCGAAAAGGATAAAAACTGAGAAAGTTATGAGCTTCCCAAGTTTTGTTGCTAGTTGACCCACAAATTCACCAAGTTCAACCAACTGCCCTACAATTTCGCCCCATTTTTCGCTAAAGGAGCAACAGATTGATGCAATTCTGACACAAATTGTGGGATGGTTTAAATGCCCAATAAAACCTTAAAAACCAAATTTTAAATTATATATAACATGGCTGAATTAATTAATATTAAAAGAATGGGCGGCTTTTTCAAACATAAATATAATGTTTTAACCATATATATTAAGAAATGATTGTGTGGTGTGTTGGTATGGCGCTATAATTGTAGGTGGGAGGTTGTGGGTTCAACCCCTGTCAACCTCAAATTGAACCTTAAATAAATTTTGGCAAATTGGGAGGCACCACATGGCGACCTCCGATTGGGCCACGTGGTGGCCTCTCATTGGCTTATAGATAACTAATCAAAAATTCATCGAGTCAACTCCAATGAATTCTTTCCAAGTGTCAATATGTGAATGGATCGTGCAGTCCAGTCATTTTTCCAAATCAGCAGGCCACGTCAGCAATACGGACTGCTAATTGGGCAACCCTACACAAAAATTTGCATGTTTTCCAAATCGATCAGAACTAATTTCTGGGAGCATATGGTGTTAGTTTTTCACGAAATGAATTGCACCAGATTTAGAATGACGAGATCTAAGCAGTTGTTCAGGTTTCACTCCGATCTGACAACTTTCACTTTTGAGCATATTTTTTAGCATTGGATCATGCTCTCTAATTGACTTCGTTCGAGTTGGTCCTCCTTGTGTCCCTGAGTGTGTTTTGGTCTCTCATATGTCTTCGTATTATCTGCTTTTGGTTTTGAATGCCTTTGATAATAATTTGTTTAGATCATTTCCTTTGTTCTTGTCATTAGGTCATTAGCAAAGTGAACGGTTTGATCATTGAGTGCTTGAAATAATTGTTGTTTTAGTCATCATTCTGAATAGTTTCTTTTATAAATGATTAGGCAAATATCTTAGTTTTCATCTAAAAATTAAGTGGAATCCAAAAGAAAAATATTATGCATCATGCATTGCATATAGGGCTTTGATTTTGATTGGAAAAGTGAAGTTGTAGACATCGATTATTGCATCACTTGTTTGTTGCATTGTTGATTGATTTCTTCTTCCCCTACTTAGTTAGGCCTTTAATTGTTAAAAGGAAAATTAAAAGACTTGTCTTTGTCATATTAGTTGCATCATAGGTGTGTTCAGGTGACATCGAGTTTTGACCCTTGAAATCAAAACATAATTCAAGATCAACTCTTAAATTCATCTCAATTAACCTAAGGAGCATTTGTAACATCAACGCAAACACTCAGAGGTCTAGGCTAGAGACGTGTTCCAGCGTCGCTAAACGTAGGAGTTGTCATTATTTTCCAGCGTTTCACCCCGGGGGTGAAATATCGTTCCACGTACGTAAGTGTATATGATCGTTCTCCACGTACCCTCGGGTATATCAGATGGTGCTCCACGCATGAAAAGTAAATGGGAACGCTCTCATCGAACGGTTACACATTAGACAACACTACTACGGACTGCACTCCCACGTACCGTCAAGTATATTTTGGGAGTTCCCAATAGGTTGTTATCCATCCATATGTAATCGAGTCTGCCGCCTTGTATATCGTGATGCACCGAACACAACATTCTGGGAGATTTCTTGCACGTACATTAAGGCCTTGGTTCGCCAAGGTGTATATTGCAGTTCACAGTTGCTTGGTAACCCTTTTACCTATATTACCCTCTTTGATTTATTTTTGTCATTAATTTCTAAAATCAATAAATTGACCATGAAATAACATCCTCTTCGTGGAACAACTCCTTAATGGATCTTAGGTTGAGACTAATGGAAATAGTTCCTGAGTCTCTGAATCAAGGAAACCCCTCTGAAGGGAATCCTGGTCCTTTTCCTCCTTTTCGAAATATTGGTGCTCCTTATATGGCAATGTTGTCCCTTCCAAGATTTACCATTGGTTTACCAATTTGGTTGTTTTCAAACATTATGGTTATGAATGTCCAAACTGCTTCTCAAACGAGTTCTCCTCTGCCTAAACAATATCAATCTCAAGTTGATCCTAAATTTGACCCTTTGCCTTCTTCACCTATTGTTTATTCCTCCATTTCTTCCTCTTCGCTTGGCGAAAATCTTGATTCTAGTAACCAGGGAGCTAAGAAGAAGAAGAAGAGGACGAAGAAGAAAAAGCAAAATAAGCAAGGGGGAAACCAAGCAACCATTGCTACCGATGCAACTAGTATGGAAAAATATTCCAATCGGACCCGTAAAGCTAAATTCCCTTGCATGTTATGTAAGCGTGACCACCTTCTTAGATATTTTCCCGGTATTCCCAAGGCGCTAGAAGTGTGGTCTACAGGCTCACATCAGCCTTTGTCGTCAGCCTTTAGAGATCATGCTAATGTAAAACCATCGACTAGTGATGGTAAGGTCCATGGCAAAAAGGGTAAAGTAAAATTTCCCTATAGATTATGTGAAGGGAATCATCCTACTCACCCTTGTTTTTATATGGATGAAGCCTCAAAAGTGTTGGAAAACGTTACAACTTCTCAGCCTCTTCTTCTGAATAGTTATCGAAATATTTCCCCTGATCATCCACTAGTTGATGAAGTGATTAATCAGAATCATCTCTAGTCAATCCCACTCTCTCTGAATGTGAATTCCATGAGTCTATTCCCGACCAACCATTGGTAGAGAACATGGTTGACTCAATTCCACCTTGAGTTGATTGTACCTTTCCCGTAGAGAGTGAACTTCATACCGCTCAGGTTCTTCTCTTTTTTTTAGATTCCAGTGAACTTGGGGGAAATCCTCCCGTTCCCACAACACTGGATATAAATCCTCCCATCTCGATAGCACAAGGGGGTAGTTCTCCCGTTCCTATGGTACCCCCTCCAAGTAGTATGGTCACTTCCTTTGATTGGATTCGACTGACAGGATATCGTCTTCCTTCTTACGTGCCCTTCGAGATCATAGTACAAGCTTATAATATACCCGTACCTGGCATAATCATAGAGGAATGCACATTGGTTAGTATTGCGTCCTCAACTGCTTGAAAAGCTTTAGGCTCTTCGCAACTTGTGCTTGTTACCTAGAATCTGTTGGCTTTTAATAGAGGAGCCAGTCGACCGTTAGGGATCCTTCCTAAGTTTCCTATTACTTTGGGAGGAAAGACTGTCTATATAGATGTTATGGTAGTCCAAGGCCCTTTGGATTTTAATTTATTCCTTGGTCGTGACTATGTTTATGTCATATGAGATCTTGTCTCTTTTCTCTTTCATGTGATATGTTTCTCGCGTGAAGGAAGAATCATGGCCATTGATCAAATTTCATTCATTGCTCATAATTCAACTCCCAATCCACTAGCTTCCCTAAATGTTCCTTATATGCAAGTGGTATCTCCCCCGCCACAGGTTAATTATGTGGCAAACTGTTCCATGCCCGCGTCTACTAATGATATAGTCAGTGACATAGTGCATTATGTACTGGGGGCAGTGGAGCCCGATATTTCCATTAGATCCCTTGATATGTATCCCTTCTAGAGTGTTGTTCTCTCATCTGATGATAACCTCTTGGAATCCGTGGCCTCTTATGGTCCATGATCAAGGTATCTAGAGCAGGGTTCCTTTTCTTGTGTTAAGCTCCTTAAAAAAGGAAACAAGGTCTCTGGAGCACAATTCCTTTTCTTGTGTCAAGTGCGTTAAAAAATGAAACAAGGTCCCATGAGGATAATTATTTTAATATGTCAACCTCGTTAAAAAATGAAATAGGTTCCTATGAGCATAGTTTCCTCTACGTTTCAAGCTCACATAAACATGAAACAATCTCAAGCAAAGTTCCTTTTCCTGTGTCAAGCTCATTAAAAAATGAAACACATCCCCTTCCAATTCGAGTCTTTGATTAGATCTCGTAAATTCCCAATCGAATCTGTTAAACACCATGTTAAACACACACATGGTGTATGAGAAAGATAAACACACACACAACAAGAAACTCAACACAATGAAGGATAAGCGTGAGGCTTTCTTATTTTTCCATTATACATGATGTACATTTATAGTACAATGGTGTGACTCTTGGTTTCATATTCCAAGGTCACTTGGACTCCATTGTGACTTTTCATATTCCACACCTACCCATGTAGGATTAGGTGTTCCAACATCCCCCCTTAATCCGAAGGGGTATGTGTGAGTCTAAGAAAAGAGTTGTAACACAAATCTGCAAAGTATACATGGCAGCACTTGGGCTGAATCAACTCTCTGAAATGTTGGAAAAAGAGGTGGTTTAAGGATGACCACCAACACTGGAACGCAATACTTGTTGCAGTTCTCGGAACTCTTCCAAAACTGGCAAGAAGCTGAAAGCTTTTGCTAGAGGAATTGTCCCTCATAAAAAAGGGAGACCTTCAACCTAAAAGAAGGGAGGTCTACTACTTGTGATGGTTTTAGGATTACCAACAACTCTGGAATGCTTGAAGCATTTCCTGGAACTCAACCAAAGCTAGCAAGAAGCTGAAGGCTTCTGCTAGAGGAAGTGTTCCTCATATATGAAAGGGAGACCTTCGACCTAAAAGAAGGGAGGTCTACTACCTTGTGATGGTTTTAGGTTATCCACCAACCAAAGATGATGGTTTTAGGTTATCCACCAACCGAAGGCATGCTCATGGGCATCCGTGTCTCTGGCTACATCTCTGAATCTAGAATGACGAATTGTGGCTCAGGCTCGCTTGAACTGCTGGCTACAACTCTGAACATGGAATGAGAGATTGTGGCTCAGGCTCGCTTGATCTGTCGTCGAAGCTTGTACATGACCACCATTTTCCCCCCTGTCAGGGACAAGGTGAGATGATGGCGAAAACTCAACTGCAAGTTTGCTCAATATTCGTGAACATGTTCTGACATGCAACTTAAACATCTTCTTGGCTGCTGATGCCCATTACCAAGAAGCGATCCATCCAAGATGAATCTTGGTTCTTGCAGAAGGCTTGTGTCTGAAGCATCTGTGTGAAGAACGGGTGTGCCGACCACAGTGCTTGCATGGATGAAGATCAAAACAATGATCTTTCATGTGGCCAACTCGATCACAGTGTTGGCATTTTACAATCTGCTTTTGTGAAAGCGGAACAGGATTTGGAACAGCTGCAGGTGAAATGTCATACAGGAATCCGACACTCTGAAATATGATGGGCTTGGTGTAGTCTGGAATATGAAAGGACACATCCTTGTCATATCCAAGACCAGTTCTGTGCTTGTTGTGGACAAGCTCTTCCCAAGGTCTGATGATGGGCTTGAGAAGTGCAGGTTGAACTGCTGCATCTGCATGTACATCTGCTCTAGTGCAAGGAACTGAATGTGAATCATCTGCAACTTTATCTTCTTTCTTCTGATGAGAGTCCTTCACAATCTTCTGAACAGAAACAGGTTCAGAATGGTGACTCTTTTGTTGAAGTTCATCTTGCTGAAGCTGAGAATCCAACTGCAAAAACTCAATCTTTTCTTGTGCATCTTGCAAACAACTTTGAATGTTACAAAGAGAATCCTTGCTCATTTTTATCATGTCATCAACATTTGAATGAATGAGGTTATTCAACAACTCTAATGCCTCATTGATTTTAGCCATTTCAACAACTTAGGCTCAAAAATGAAAGGGTGTCGGCTTCAACCGAAAATGCACCCGTTTACAATGTGATTCAATCTTCCTTTCAAAAATTACAAATGACTCAAAATAATTTCCAACTATGGAAATCTCAAAGTACAAAATGTGCTGATTGCAACTATGAAGAAGCAATACAATGTCAATATCTCTGCAAAAATATTTGAATGTGCAGCAAAAACACTTGTGCAAGAAGCCTTTTAAGGCAGCTGAATTTTCCTTCAAAGAGTTGTTTTGCACCAATAACAACTTGACTTCAAATGTCAATTTCTTCAGAAAAATCACCCTTATGCCACCAATTGCACAATGTCAAATCTATAATTTTCTCTATGTATTCAGTCCATCTGCTCACATGTCATTATATTTAGGCGGGTTGTATTAGTCATGGAGGGGCGGTATTGCAATGGAGAGGGGGCGTTATTAGTTTTGTGGGAAGCTGGAGCGATAAGAGGCGTTTAGGTAGCTCGAGGGAGAGGGACGTTTATGCCCATCATTACACATCCAGATAACTTTTTTTTGAAAACGCCAACAGCTACACTTTTGCAATCAGTGGGAGCCAACACATCTTCGTGGAAGAATTGTAACACGACAGGAACTTTGGCCCGCGGTTTCTGAAATATGTTCACTAATAAAAAATATTAATCGATGACTATTAATTTCTTTTCTGTATATCTTCCACACTTGAAAGTGATTACACAAGGAGAAAGTTAGAGTTAGTAGGAGTTTGACAAAGACATTGAAGTTACCGTGACTCTGTGGCACTTCGGTAATGACATGTGATAAGGTACTTATGTGTCTCCGGTTGAAATTGCATGGAAGGGAGTGGTTGAGGACGGTTGTGCCGTGAGAGATGGGAGCGTTTTGTGAGAGCGGGCGTTGTATGTGTGGTCGAGAGAGCGTGTAGCAGAGGCGTAGGAAAGAAGGGCGAGTTGCAGTGCGTTGAGCTGTAGCGTAGGGTGCGGGAGTAAGGGTTAGGCGTATGGAGAGGTGGGGGGGTAGCGGATTTCAAAGGGAGCATAAGGGCTATGTAAGTATGGTTGCAGTGAAAAAATACAGGTTGGGGAGGCGAGTTGCAGAGGGCCGAATTGTAAATTTATTTTTATTTATTTATTTATTTTTTTACCGCAAAGAGCAAAATAAGGCAGAGGACAGCAGGAGAAATGAAAAATTTTCAAATCTATAACAGAATTTTAGTCCATAAAATATCTCAGCAGCATAGAATTTTTCACTATAGAATTCGGAAATTTTCAGCAGACAACTCGGAAATTTTTCCAGTAGCCCAACAACAAAAAATGGACTTTAAAAATGCAGAATTCTTCCTGAAAATTTCAGCAGAAAACCCAGAAATTTGCAGAAATTTTTCAATGAAAAACTCAGAAACTTTACTGGAAAACCCAAAACTTTTCTTCAAAATCCCACTTTGAACAGTATTCCAGCAGCTCTTCAAAATGCAGAATTTAAAAGACAAAAATTGCAGGAAGAATGAGCAGTGAGAAAACCTTCAGATGCACAATGCTGCTTCTCTTCAAAACCAATGCTGCCAATTTTTGAACGCTGCTCTTCTCAAAATAAATTCTTGAATGCTGCAGAAATCTTTGAGTGTTGCAAAAATGCCAAGAATTTTTGCAGTATGCACAGGCCATAAACACAAATGGCTCACTCAAGGTTGAACTGGTTATGGACGTATCAGCTCTGATACCATATTAAACACCATGTTAAACACACACATGGTGTATGAGAAAGATAAACACACACACAACAAGAAACTCAACAAAATGAAGGATAAGCGTGAGGCTTTCTTATTTTTCCATTATACATGATGTACATTTATAGTACAATGGTGTGACTCTTGGTTTCACATTCCAAGGTCACTTGGACTCCATTGTGACTTTTCACATTCCACACCTACCCATGTAGGATTAGGTGTTCCAACGGAATCTTTCACTTGATCTCATAAATGAACCTTCATTCCATCCACCTGTCATCTACACATAGTCTACTTAGGTGAACTAAATGAATATTGGGGGGCATGTACCTCAAATTGAGTCATTATGTTGGGGGCATGCAAACATATTTCAAGAATAGTTTTTATCTGTTTCAAGCTTGTGTAAAAATGAAAGCACTTTCAAGCATGGTTTTTCTCATGTTTCAAGCTTGTGAAAAATGAAACCATTTTCAAGCATAGTTTCCCATGTTTCAAGCTTCTGTAAAAATGAAACCATTCCCATCCTACCTCTCGTGATTTCCATTTTATCAGCCTGTTTCTGCTAGATGAGCCTTGGTTTTCTCATTCCATCGTCACCATCTGCTTGCCCGATCATACACTTTCACTTGGGTTTTTACCCTTGCTTGGGGAATCGTTACGATGAGTGGTTGTATTAGCCAGCCTCTTAACTTTTGCATGTTTTGAGCAGTTCCATCATCACCAGAACCAATTTCTACCTTTTATACCACTCGTTCCTCTAGGAGGAATGATCTTTCAGCTCTTTTAAGATTCCCAAAATATGAAAATATTTTCGAGCACTTGTCCTTTTGAGCTCGTAAAATTAAATGAAAAGATGTCTACTCAATATAAGTTTAACCCTTTTCCGGACTGAGATAGAATAACTACGAAAAAGGAATACCTTAGTCAAACATGGCTAAGAGGTTCTCTTGAGTATTGTTTTCTACTTTTTTTTTGACTCGAGAGACTATCTACGAAAATGGACATGTGGAGTTTTCTTTTTCGCCTCTTTTTCAAACTCTCTAGACATGAAAATATGTTGAGTTTTATCTTCGTTGGACTCGTTAAAACATCAAACAATGATGGACTTGTTGAACATGACAAGGCCAAACCACTCCTGCTTAGGGTTTGTTAAAAATACTTGGAGGGATTCATTCGAAGGATGAACTTACATATCAAGCATATGTTATCCTCCTCAAGCTTGTTAAAAAATAAAGAGGTATTGACCAGTATGGTTGGGGAAATTGGGAAAATAGGGGATTCCACTTTGCTAAATGGCAGCGAGTCGCTCTTGAACACGACACTTTCCACTTCATCTCTGTGGTTGTTGGGTTGGGTAATTTGCTTGTCTCTTGGTTATCATGCCGTTTTTCAGAGCCTCCATTTCGGTTTTGGGTCAATGCTACCAACTCCATTCAGTGTCGTTATGTGTTCAAGAGAATTCATTTAGTTGATCTTTGTTACAATACTCTTAAGCCTTCATTTCATGTCTGCCTTTCTTGATCCAGTTACATGAGCATCATTCTGATCATTCAGTCTCAATCATGATACCCGTTTCATGTAATTGATGGAGGATACATCAAGGCCCTCCTGCAATGGGTCACTTCCTATTGACATCAACACATCATCTAGGAAGTTGACTTAGAGACACCCCTTTTGTACCTTGGTTCTTGCATACATCAATGACAAGTTTCCTCGCTTTCGACGACATGTTTACATCAATGGACTTCGATTGGAAGATTTGGTGTGGTGTTAGACATCAACTCATTTACTCGCACCATACTGATTGTACCATAGTACCTTGAGATCCATTAACATCATCAATGGTTTCTCTCACAGCTGTTAACGACTTGCATCATCGACCGGTAATCAGATGGTGTCTACCATGTTCGACTCTAGCTCATTGATTCACATGGATAAACTCGTACATTTGTTGGTCGTGTGAATGAGATAGAAGACCCCAAACCTAGTTTCATCCATCCAGGATGTGATTTCATGAGTTATACAATTATCATAATGTATGATGGTCGTGATCATATAAACAATCATCCAGTCATGGGTCCACCAATTTCATTTGTGGACGCGTATTTTGATCATTGTACATGTTATTTTAAGCTTATGAGCTGAGTATAGGTATACCTCCCTCAAAATCCAGATGTCATGGTAAATGTATTGTAATAGATGAAGCTTGCCAGTTGTGCTTGATCCCTACTTGTCACAAGGTAAAGCACTGCAGTCATCAGTCACCATCTCTGAATTTTTGTTTTAGGGGGCATTCTGTTATAGGCCATTTTGTCACATCCAATCAAGTGAGCCTCCTAATGGGATTAATCAACATCCTATTCCCCTTGTCATCATCTTGCACAAATCCTTAAGCATGTACCTTTGATCCCTTAGAGTTTTAACCCTAAACTACCCTATCTGAGCCAGTTTTAGGACCAACGCTCCTTGCAAGCGTACTGCAGTGTGACCACCTAAAGGTTGCTCCACTATGGCCAACATTGGTCACCAGCAGCTTGCTCTCCTTTGCACCTATGTTGGTTCTAGAATTCCGTGAGAATGATCGAGATTCCAGAAGCTTCACCTTCTAGGAGTTTCCAAAAGTTGTTTCAACTACTTACCTTGGATTGACATTCAGATCCTATCCTACCATAATTTGGAGTTTTCACCACTTATCCTTTGATCCTATCCCTCCATCAAAGGTGGATCTAAAACCTTAGAATGGTAATTGGATAAGAACTCCCAACTTACCCCACTCTTCTATATATTTATGCTCTCATATGCAAGAGGTAATGGTTGGCTTTGGAGAGTGATTCTACCCTTATGCTGCTGTAGTAAGTAGTTATCATCTCATGCATAGGGTGTCTGGAGGTGCATATTGTGACAAGGAAGTTAACAACTTGGAGGAGCTCTTCTACAAGATCAAATATCACTTATGGTTGTAATCTCCTTCTATTTATATTAATGCAAAGAATTCTTTGTTTTACTACATGTGATGTTGTTATTCCACTTATTTAAATACCATGTTGATCTATTGAATAAAGTATTGAGATGATGCTGCATACATATCATAGTTTCTTGGATTTTGTTATGTGACTGTGCAAGATCTAATTTTGGCAATCGGAGTTGGAATTGGAGCTTCCAAGTTGAAGAAGGAGCGAAGTGAATGACAGTTTCTAGGTAGGCCTCACTCTGTCATCTATTTACTCCAAGGAAAAGAATTGGATTCCTTGTCTCTATGTTGTTCTAGGTTGACCACCAAACCTATGGGAGATACCTTTGTCCGCAATCGTAAATCTCGTATAACATGGGGCAACATAAATGGCATGCCTGAGAGAAAGTGGAGGAAAAATTTATTCACCTCATTCATTAGAAGCTTTTGGAGACCAAAAACCTACCAAAATGGGGAGGTGTGATCCGAATTGGATCATTATATTGTTTGTCAGGCATTTCAATGATTTTAGAGTGGAGAAAGTGGAGGAATCATCTCACAAGACCACTTTTACTGGTGGGACCCAGTTTGACAAATTGAGGTCTGAAACATTCTAGGAGCATTTTGAGGCATCAAACAATATTTTTTTGGGGCTAAATTTTTGTTTTTTGAGCACATCACATTTTCTTTATATTCTACACACATAAACCTTTCCAACGACGCAAGAATCGCCTCAATCAGAGTCCGTATGCAAAAGGTATGCAACTCAGAAGTTTACCTTTCTGTTTTCACCCCCATAATTCAAGAGGATGTCACGTCAGCCCCATTATTCATGGAAAATGGGCTAACCATGAGTTTATGATGAAGAAGACTCTATATTATAACTTTGGTTAAGAGCTGAGGTAGTCAAACCTAACCACCAGTAGACTATCAAGTTGTGTTATAACCAAGCCAATAGGAGGAAAATGGGTTCCATTCTTTCAGGTGCCTTTATTCTATATATGAGAAAAAATAGCCAAGAGAGAGAGGAGATGGAGCACACAGAGAGAATTAGTGCACTATAGTAGCCCACGAGACACATGCCATACTTCTTTGTACTCACAACCATTTTCTATTAAGAGAAAGAGAGCATAGTGACCTCACCTTCCATTTGGGTTTTCTCCCAAAAGGGTTTCTCAAGTCACCTTTTGTGTCAAATCGTGGTTTGTGAGTTCTTATTTCACTGTTCTCTATTTTATGCATAATTTTAATTTGCATGCATACATAATTAACAATAATATACAAATCCACAAATCTAAAGAGAAATAAAACCTTAATAATGTCGATTTCGAATTTTTAAGCATAGTTTTATCAAATTTGTTGTGACGAAACTATCCACTGGAATATCCATAACAATTTATGGATCACGAGAGAGGTTACGACTTTTCTTATTGAGAAAATTCGAGCGATATCAAGAACAATCATCACAATTATTTTAAGAAAAAACACACCATTAAAAACAATCCATTAGTAATTAGTAAGGGCACAAATTCTCACTTATACTTAATGCTTCCAGATTTTGAATCATTAACACATTTCTTTATATTTGAAAAACACACTCATAAATCAAATTTCTTGATTTTTTTTTTTATAAATATTTTAATTTGTAACAATAATCTTATATATAACTTTAAAATATCTGAACCACTAGTAGAATTATGAATGAATGAATGATATTTTAACATCCACGAGACTAAAAATAGTCTATGGGACCACCAACTTCCTTGTTTTTTGCCTTTTATAATTCAATCATTTTCTTACTCAAATTGATGATGAGCTGACCCAACCTTCTAACTGTTCCATCACTGAAAAGACAATGCCACGGAATTGATGCTAACACACTGCGGTAATCGTCCCTGATGTCTCTGAAAGCGTCACATTCCAAAATGAAATGTTTTTCTGATTCCACTGCCCCAGAAGTGCAAAAAGTACATACCATTTCTTCCCAAGCTTCTTTAGGTCTCTTCCACCGTCCTGTTTCACACCGAAGTTGATGTGAATTAGTTCTTAATTGAGCAATAAGAACCTTTGCTCTCCACAGAATGCTAGCTCCAATGTATTCTTTTTGTTGGAGATCGCAAGTGGGGTTGAATTCTTGAACATAACACTTCTTCTTTCTACCCAACTCTTTTCCCCATATACCCTTACAGAACTTCTCCAACACAAAATTCTTTAACTCCTTGCTATTTATGGGACATGCATTTAGGTAAATATTCAATTTTTGCATCCATTTGTTGTTTGTCTCATCCATGATTTCTTTCTTTCACTCATACCTTCACTGAAGATAACTTTCGACCATCTACCTCCTCCCATTTGCTCAATTCTTTTTAGATACCTTATAAGACGCACCATGGCAATTGCTTCGATGGGCGCTGCCCCTGTTTCACTCAACATTATCTCACAGGGAACCAAACTTTTTATTTTGAACTTGCTCATGATCAAGCGTTTTTGAATTTTTTGAATTTGTTTCCATTTTGAAACAGGGATGCTGTTAGCCCACAATTCACACCCATATAATATCACTTGACAAACTAGGAGTCCAAAAAGTACTTTGATCGTGTTCCAATTCCATAGCTCTGCCTCTTTACATCTATTTTGAAGTGCATATAATGCTTTTCACCCTCCTAATTTTTTTTTTTCTTTCTACAATCCTCCCAATTAAGCTTGTTATTGAAATCGATCCTGAGGTACTTGTATTCATTTACTTCTTCAAGAATGTTGCCTTCAAAGAAACACGTATGTTGGCTTTGCTTCTTTGTATTAGAGAAAATCATTATTTTGGCCTTACTGGTATTGACTTGCATCCCCACTGCTTTACAAAAATGCTCAAGGGCATATAGGTGCATTTGTAATCCATGGGCCGATTTAGCAACCAACACACTATCATCGGCATATAGAAGAAGCTTTATCACAAACTCCCCCAATCGAACACCATCCCCACCTTGCAAATTTAGCCATTCTTCTAGTTTGTCAATATATAAACCAAAAAGAGTAGGGGATAAAGGGCAACCTTGCTTGACTCCGATGTCGCTTCTAAGACTTTCTGAAATGCCTGCTGAAGTTCTAATTTTGACTTTCACCTCTTCATAAATCCTATGGACGACAACTCTATATTGTAAAGGAATTTCAAGTTCTTCCATTCTACGCCACAACTTATCTCTAGGGACCGTGTCAAATGCCTTTTTGAAGACAACAAAGCAACAACATACTTCTTCTTTGCTCCCCCAAACCTTTTCAACAATGTGTCTCAGTGTGATCCCATGATCTACTGTATAATGTTTCGGCCTAAAACCTGCTTGCCCTTTTGCCCTCTTTTCTTTTACTTCTGCCCACTTACTGATTCTATTTCCTACCATGCCACTGAAAAGCTTTGCAAACAAAGGATTGATCATAATGGTTCTATAGTTGGAAGGATTATTAATGTCTCCACTTTTAAAAAAGGGAATTGCTAGACTAGTTGTCCAATCCCTTGGGAATCCTTGTTGAATGACGTTATTGAATATTTTCATGATGTGGGGTGCCAAAATGTTTATTCTCCACTTTAGATATTTTGCGTGAAGTTCAACCAAGTCCTTTGCCTTCCCTGCTTTCAACTTTTTAATTCCTGCCTCCACCTCCTGTACTGTGAAAATCTTTGTAAATGTGTTGATCCTGGGAGGAGGCTCAACCTCTAATTCTTTTTCATAAAGTTGTCTTGCATAGTCAAACCACAATTGGCTATAAGATGATTTTCAAATTGCTTCTTCCTTGGTTGAAGTGCCTGCCCAAAAAAAATAGTGTAATCTTCATGGGGTCGACTCCATCTATCACTGTTCTAATTATTTAGTGCATCGCGCTTACTTCTGATGTCTAAAATGGACACCAGTTAATTGAGAAATCAAATAAATATACATGATAAATATCGTGAACGGAATCCATTAATATTTTTCCAAGCTTTATCAGTCCTATTGCCATAAGTGGAACCCCATGTTTTTTTATAAGAAGGGCGGGATCTGTATGTTGTTTCTCTGGTGAATTTTTTTCTACGAGACCAGAGTCCAGTTCCGGTGTTTCTTAATCATATAGCTTAGTGCACAAGATACCCAATATGTTTTCCATGATGAATGTAGGGGCTAATGCTAAGGTTTGGCTTGTGCTGGTGCTGGGAATGGGCACGAGGGCAAGAACTGTCTTCCTTCAATACTTGAGAAAGGGTCTATGGAAGTACTTTGTCCAGGGCAGTTTTTGTAATTATCAGATGATGTATCCAGCCCATGACTCGTTATCTGGTATGGTGAATTTGTGCAGATTGAACACCCTTGGCCGCAACCCTATTGTGAGGATTAATTTGCCCCTCACTATAACCAACAGTACAGCAGAGGATTAATTTGCGGCCCCTCTCAGCAGCCAAGAGTACAACAGAGGATTAATTTACTCCTCACAGCAGCCAAGAGGATAGCAGCCGCCCAGCTGGGTTTTGTCTCTCGGCCGATTGGTGTTGATGGACGAGGAGTTTATGGAAATGACGAGATTCTAAGTGGATGTTGGTCACATTTTTCACTGCAAGAAGAACACGATATGCTTTCTTTTCTTTCTGAATTAACCGGTAAAAATATGAAATGCAGCACAAATAACAGGTACCTTTCCATATGTTCTAGCTGAGTTCATTGTAGTTCGTTACTTTACAGTTTGTTCTCAGCTGTATATTTTTGCTCTTTATCTTAAGGATTTCATGCATATATTCATTTAATAGTCCAGAAGCCTATGCCAAGTTGGCCAGAAAGTTGATCTAGTTATTCAATGTCTTTTCCTTCGTATTTTGGCCCAGCTTAATGCAGGTCTTGTTTTTCACTGGCCCTAACCCTGGGACGAGGAAAAAAAGCTAACTGCTCATGAGAGAGTCAAAACAATATTGAAACTCATCCGATATCTAATATAATATAGTGGAAACTATTTTCCCTTTTCTGATGGTTTTTCAAGGATTTGCTTCCATTTAGTATGTATATGGGTAAAATTCATAGACTAGACATAATTACATGTATGGTTTAAGAGATGTACATTCAGTTGCATATTCTACTTATTGGTTTCTTTCGAATGGTCTATTTTGGTCTTGGTTATATATATATATATATATATATATGTATATTCCGATTTTCTTTACAATAATTAGAAGACATAAGAAACAATAATTAACTAGCAGAAGGCGTAAGAATGTATATATTTAATAGTCAATTTATTGAGCATCAGTATGAGATCAACGGTACTCAAATTGTATATAGTGTTTTAATTAAATTTGGCTGTAAATTTAGTTGAAACTATATTGTTTTCTCACACAATTTGGCTGTATTGAAAGTTAAAATTCAACTCTGTGATGAGAATTTTGTCTCAGATAATTTGGTCATAAATCTAAAACAATATTGAAAGTTAAAATTCCAACCATGTGATGGGAATTCAATTTTAAAGTATCATTGAATTTTAAAATAATTTGACTTATTAAAAAAGGCTCACCAAAGATGAGACGATGTGAATGCCCCTCAACTGCAGTGTTCCTAAGCAACCCCAGAAACCCTCTGCAACTGGCACTTTTCCCCGCGGTTTTTTTCTGCTCTGCTCTCTCCTTCAGCAAATGCTATCACAGGTGACTGAGAGGACTCAAGAACAACGCACCGAAGCAAGCAGCAAGCAAGGCATCCGCGAACTCAGACTATCATAACAGGGGTGGTTTGCAGGGGTTTGCATTTTTCACATTGTATAATCAACCATTTTGACATCTAATTACGAGTAGTCTTTAGTGCGACTTTTTGAAGGCTTTTACGGTGGTTTTTTCCGGTGTAATTTCTCTAAAATCCAGCAGGAATTCATTGAAAAGAGAAGTTTGATTGCTAACTTTGCACAATCAAAGTGCCCTAGGGGTTTTTGAGGGTGCTGAATCCATATATAGAATAATAAAACCAGTTTAAATAAAAAAAACCAGTGTTTTGAAAATTGTGATTAAATCGCGATTTTTTTGGGAGGACGATTAAATTGGCGATTTTTTGGACGATTTTTTGGATTTGAAAAAATCGCCAAAAAGTCGCGATCCGATCGGAAGTAATCGCTGGCCCTCAAAACGACGACTTTTTAAGTGCGAATTTGATTTTTTTTTGTCTCATTTATGCAGTGAGAGGTTTGCTAAGGAGAGTTAAGGATTGAAGGAGAGCTAAGGAGGAGGATAAGTGATCTACAAGGGCAAGAGTGGACAAAAGTGAAAGCTTTTAGAAAGTCAAGCCAACAGAATTCAAATTTGGAGCAAGTTTCTTTGGCAAAACGTTTTTTCCAGGTATGGGCATCAAATTTGACCCATTTTTTTGTTTTTTTCTTGTTCTTCCATGGGTTTCTATCACCCATGTATTTTTCATCATTTTTGATTGCATTTGGTTGTGTTTTTTTTTTTTGGTTTTATTGAGAGGAGAGGGTTTATTTTGGTCAAAAATGCAAAAAATTGGTTGTTAAATTTATTTTTTTATATTTCTTCCTGTGCTCTTAGTTTCTTTCCATTATTTTTGCTTGCGTTTCAACATGTATTTTTTGCCATTATTTTTGCATTGAGTTGAGGGGTTTTTTTTGTGAAAAAATCAAAATTTTGTATGTAAAATTGTAATTTTTTAATTTTATTTTTTAACTTGCAAATTTTCTTGTGCCCTAGGTTCAAATTTCAAATTTCAAAGTTCAAAGTTCATCTTACAGTAAAACTCAAGAGTCAAGGGTTCAACAAATTTACAATCATGCCAAGGAAATTGGATCCTTTATGGGAATTTGGTGAACCTAATCAGGGGTTTGACCAATCAAACTTGAGTTGCAAGTTATGTGGTCAACACATGACAGGGGGGGTATACAGGTTGAAATACCACCTGGCACAAATTCCTGGCCATGAAGGAGGTCCTTGCACAAATATCAATCTAGAAATAGTCAGAAGAGCCAGCAAATCATTGGAAGAAATAGAAATAACTAAACTCAACAAGGCAGCTCTGAAGAGTCAAATATTAGGGTTTAGAGTTGACCGTGAGAGTGGTAGTGGTTCTTTAGCATCAACATCTTCTACAGCCAACCCCGTAGGTGCCTCCTCATATTTTGTTCCTAAAACCACTCCTGGTGCATAGCCATCCATCTTCTCACTTATTAAAAAAAAGGAGAAGGAAGAAGCTGACAGGTTATTGGGCAAACTGTTTCTTTGGAGTGATATTCCTTTCACTGTTGCCAGGAACAATCCATTTTATCAGGCTACGATTGATGCTATCGCTGTTGTTGGCCTAGAATACAAAGCCCCTTCATATGATGACTTTAGAGAGCACATTTTTCAAAATGAGAAAGTTGACTGCACCAAGAGATTGGAGGAGTTAAGGGCATCACGGGAAGTCAAAGGATGCACTGCGATGTCAGATGGTTGGACTGATCAAAAGGGTAGGACCCTTATTAACTTCTTGGTCAGTTGTCCCAAGGGGACAATGTTTATGAAATCTGTTGATGCATCTACACATGTCAAAGATTCACGATTATTATGTGATTTATTGGATGTGTTCATCCTGGAGGTGGGTCCCAAAAATGTTGTCCAAATCATAACGGACAACGCTGCAAACTATGTTGCTGCTGACAAGATGCTTATGGAGAGACATCCGAGCATATTTTGGATACCTTGTGCTGCACATTGCCTTGATTTGATATTGGAGGACATAGGAAAGATTGATTTTGTCAAAGATATTGTAGAGTCATCAAAGAGCATTACAAAATTTATATATAATCATGCATCTGTGCTTCATTTGATGAGAACATTCACCAAAAAGAAGAAGTTGGTGCGCTCTGCTATTACACAATTTGTCACTAGTTTGATATCTTTTCAATCCCTCTTGAATTCTATGTGGGATTTGAAGAGAATGTTTCTTTTAGAGGAGTGGCGTGCTTTGACTGTCAGCCGCAAACCAGAGGGAGAGGCCATTTGCAGGTTGGTTTCATATCAAGAAAGCTTATGGGCGGGAGTGCAAGAGGTGTGCAGTGTTACTGAACCTTTGGTAAAGGTTCTTAGATTGGTTGATGGAGAGAAGCCCGCAATGGGCGACTTGTATGAGGCCATGGATAGGGCCAAAGAAACCATTCGCAGTTACTATGATGATAAGGGTGATGAGGGGTTTTAGAAACAACTTCTTTTATGGGAAGTGATTGATGACCGATGGAACAACACACTCCATCGTCCCATTCATGCTGCAGGGGTCTTCCTGAACTTCGAATTTGCTTACTCATTTAGTTTCCTTTTTGATGCTGAGGTCATGGATGGCTTTTTCAGTTGTGTTCAGAAGATGGTGCCATCTCCATCAGAACGTGCAGAGATATCTAAAGAAATGGATGTATACAGAATGGCAGGTGGTACCTTGAGCTTTGACATGGCTGTCCAGGATAGGACTACTAAAATGCCAGGTAAGATTTTCATTATTTTAAAATTTTTCTTATGTTTGTAACTTTATAAGTTTATCTTATTTGTTGTAACTTGTAACTTGTAGATGCATGGTGGAGGAGCTACGGTGGCAGATTACCAAAACTCCAAAATCTTGCCTTTAGAATACTCAGCCAAACATGTAGCTCTTCAGGATGCGAGCGCCACTGAAGTGTATTTGAAAAAATACACACGAAAAGGCGCAACAGGTTAAAAACTTAAAATATTCTAATTGATTTTTTGAATTCATTAAATAATTTTTTTATAATTATTAATTTATTGTTTATAATATATATCTTTAATTTATTAATTTATGACCCTTGTACAGGTTGGAGTGCCAGTGCCTCAATGACATGGTTTACATCTACTACAATATTAAATTGTGGGTGAGACAACTTGAGAGGACACCTGATATGGAGGCCATCTCTTTAGATGCGATTGACACCACTGCTGAATGGAGGGTTGAGGTTGAGAGACCTGTCATGGAGTCAGCCCCTGATTGGATAGAGCACGAGGTAGTGGAGGGGGAGGAGGACGAGGAGGAGGAGGAGCAGCAGGAGGAGCAGGAGGAGGAGGTGACACCACCTACCCCTGCTACCGGTAGAGGACGTGGTCTGCCTCCTTTAGCTCGTGGTGCTTCAGGTTCTCGTTCTGGTGCTTTAGGTGCTACTTCTAGAGCACAACAGAGTCCATTGCAGCCCTACCAGCTTCTTCATCTAGAGGGAAAGCTGTTACATTTTCTCGCAAGAGGGGCGGAGGAAATTAGTAGTATAAGACCATAGGTTATATGGTGCATTGACATTCCTTTGTATATGACATTATGACTCATGATATGAGATACGTTATTATATTTTTTGTTGATATTTTGAGGCTGAGTTGACTCTTGAGATTCAGGACTTAGTATTCAGGACATGCTTCAGTTTTATGTGTGATGTAGCACTAGACATGATATTACACATCTTATATATTAGTTTTTTTTTTCATATTTATGTGTCAATGCATTTATTTTATGCTGTGGGTGCTTTAGATATTAAAAAAATTGAAAAAAATTGAATATTTTTGTATGTGCTGATTTTTTCTTGATTTTTACCGATTTTTTCCCCTCGCCGATTTAATCTCGATCACGATTTTCAAAACATTGGCAAAAACCAAGATTTTACCTCGATTTTTTTCACCGGATTTCGGCACCTGAAACTCCAAAAAGTCGCACTAAAGACAACTCCATCTAATTATATTCTGCATTGTGTGGACACAAAATTATGTCATAAATTATTATTGGTTTTTAAAAAAAAAAAAAAAAAATATGTTTTGAGTTTTCCCAGGATGAGTCAAATCTCGGGTCTTCTGCTTCATTGAGTATTTCTCCAGACCTAGACTGGTAATATACATAACTGTGAAAATAACAGAACGGACCAACCATAACATCAACCACACACATCCAACAAATATTCTGCATTGTTGGACACAAAATTATATGATTCAAACTCTCGGGTCTTCTGCCTCATTAAGTATTTCTCTAGACCTAGTCTGGTAATATTAGATAACTGTGAAAATAACAGAATGGACCAACAATAACATCAACCACAGACATCCAACAAATATTGTAGTTATATTTGCTTAAAGAATATAATCCATGTTGGTAATTATAAGTATAAATAAAATTTTAATTGCAAAAAAAAATGAGACACAGATAATAACGAAGCGCTGAAATAAGAAATATTTGTGGGGTAAAATTTTGATAGTGTGTTATCCGTATTATATCGATTAAGAAATAGGATTACAATTAAGCTTATAATCATATTCTTTTTTTTTTTAGCTATATAGATATATTTAAGATTACAATTAAGCTTACAACCTTATTTATTTCTTGAGTTACATAGATATATTTAACTTGACATAGTTACATGTATTACATGCCACCCCTTATACAAACTACCAAATATTTACTTGAGTAAATTTTGGTTTTTACAATATAGTTTTCTTTTAATTTTTGTCATGATTGTAACAATCTCTATTTTGACAACAATTTATGTGATATCTTGCTCAAGTCCATTCATTACCTCTTTTGTAAGCCAAGAGAAGCTAAACACCACTCCACTTCCACCAATAACCCGTCTGATGCAGGAGCATCCAACTAAAAAAACTACAGCTGGAACTGGTTACTTTCTGCTGGGCAGAAATAAATTTTTGATTTAGTCTTTTGTTTTAAAAAGTTAAATTCGGCTAACGCAACCATTGTAATTTTTCAGTTAAGAATAGTTAGGTTAAAAATAGGTAAATGTTAAAATTAGTTTTACCAGACAGTTTTGAAACTGAATGGCAGTTTCTCAACCACCTGGGGACTTTGGGACAGTATAAACCAACCCAAATCAACCCAAATCAACCCAAATGGGGTCTGCTATCCTAAGGGAGAAGAAGAGTTAGAAGAGTTGGATTGACAATCTGTGTGTGTGAATAAAATACATTGTTCAAATTATCTTTTCAATAAAAATGATTTTTTTGTATTTTGAGGCTAATCTGAATAATAAAACGTGCTATGCGTTTTTTTAGTGACAAGTAAATGAAGTTACAGAACCCAAAATTTCAAACTGGACGAAGTCGAATTGAGTCAAGCAAGAACAATATACTGGAAACGGAATCACAGTTGAATTGAGTCAAGCAAGAACAATATATTGGAAACGGAATCACAGGGACACTTTAAAAATGTTAAAATTGGACAACTAGGTCCAAACTCCATGTTGTGATGCTCAGATGAAGACATCAATATTTTTATTGGGTTCCTCTTTCACAGAGGTGCAAGATCGATCTAAAGATCATCTTGATTCGATGAGCAGAACATTTATTTTGAATTTATTTTTAATATTTTCAAAATATGTGCAGGTCGGCCTTAAGGTTTTACACCCCCAGCAAATGTGTCACACACCTCAGTGATTGATATAAATAGAGTCAACGTTGGAGGACATTTCATCTCATTGTATCTTCACACATCATCTCTCCTCTTCTGATTGGTTCGAGCTCCTTGGAGGCAGTTTCAGTTCACACGTGGGAAAGAAGGACGAAGAGGAAGTCGCTGTAGCTAGGGTTTCCACGCAAGTTTGAGCAGCGTTGACTTTGGTCAACGCATGGTCTAAAGGAGCTGATTTTTGGTGGAGACTTCGATTTTGGAAGGCCGTACATTTTGGCACAAGAACCGAGGTCAAAGGTTGACCGTAGACCGTGCTGCGTTGACTTTTACTTGCTGCCGGTGTTGCTGCAATCGCTGTCGTTGTTGCTGGTGTTGTTTCCGTTGCTGCCATTGCTTCCGTTGTTGCTGGTGTTGCTGTCGTTGGGGCAACGTTGACTTTTCTGGGGTTGACTTTAAGTTGACCGTGTGGCTGTTTTGAGGGCTGTTGTGACACATGCTGGGTTGGCTGACCAAGGAGACTTTGTTGGTTGAAGCATCCTGTTGACCACCGTAACGCACCACCACATTTTTCTGTTTCTAGTTTGGCTTCTATAGATCCACTGGTATGTTCTATCAGCATTTTACTTGATTGTTTATGTGATTGCGGTGGTGAAAAGTAAAGTTGCATCAAGCATAGAACATCTTCAAAAATTTACATGGTATCAGAGCTGAGGTGAAGACAAGCCCTAATTTATAGCAATCACCAATGAAGAAAATGGGTTCCACAAATTATGGCTTCAAGGAGGATGACAAGTTGACTGGGAAGGATGACTTCCTTGCTTGGAAGATGATATTGGATCTTAAATTGGAAGACCATATGTGCAGGGTAAAATCCAAGAGCCTCCATCCACTGCAAGCCAAATCAAAGTACAAGAAGGGGGAAATCAAAGCAAAGCTGATGGTCAGGGACTCAATTCATAAGAGTCTGGTTGCATACATCTCTGAGCTAGGTCACTATGCCAGAGAATGCCCTTTCAAGAAGGATTCTCCTGATGATGATGACAACAACAATAACCAGAGGGATGGCAATCAAAGGAGCAACAGGTTCCAGGGAAAGAGGAAGGCTCCCTCCGACGGAAATGATCAACTTTTCAAAAGGTCAAGAAATTCCAGGTATGAGGAATCAAATGTTGTTGATAAAAGAATGAATTCATTCTTGTATCTGCCCTCTCTGCTGCATTTCCACCCGACACTATGGATGTCTAGTTGATAGATAGTGGTGCCTCAAGGCACATCACTGGGTTCAAGGAAGCACTCTCTGATATGGTTGAGAAGGATACTAATCTGGAAATTATCCTTGGAGATAATGCCACATATCCCGTGAAAGGGACAAGGACTGTGACCCTCCACTTGTCTCAAGGTCAAGTCCTCCGCCTGCAAGATGTACTATATGTACCTAATTTGAAGAAGAACCTTGTGTCTGTTTCGGCCATGGAAGACAAAGGTTTCAATGTGGCATTCATTGATGGAAAGGTGCGCATGTGGAAGAAGAGCTTCAAGGAAGCTATCACGTTTGGGTCTAGAATTGATACACTCTACTAGGTTGGAGGAAGTCCACTGGGAGCAATGACATGAGATGCTATCCGACAGACCGATAATGGCACTGAATATGAGACGAACGAGTTCAAGAACTTTTGCAGAGGAGCTAGCATCAAGAGGGAGACCACAATGTTTGTGGGCTACAACGAAACTTCGAAGGCCTATAGATTATATGTGCCTGGTCAAAGGGAAGTGGAGATAGGCCACGATGTCACCTTTGACAAAGATATTTCCCTGAGGAAAGTAGTCAATCTTCCGAGATCTGAGGAATATCATGAAGCAAGGCCTGGAAATCAAGAAGAACCGAAGGATGAAACAATGCCTGATGTTGAAGGACCGATGGACCCTGTTGACCACACTTTGTCAACGACCCCATAGCAATACACCCCCATTTTTTCAAATGGGATTCAGCATGTTCGACGTGGTCGCGCCATTCAGATTCCATCATCAGACGACATTTTTATAAATGATGTAAACCCATTGTGCATGTTTATGATGTAAATGATCTAAGTAAGACTGTCAATGTATGTAACAACCTAGGTAAGCATAGTAGGTTGGTGACGATTTCTATGCTAGGAGGTTTTTTGTCTCACTGATTTACTTGTGTTTTTTGACACAAGTTATCGGCAGAGTTTTCCCCTCTAGCCTCACCCCAAAGCTAGGGTGGATTTTGTCATCAGCATGCTAAGCGAGTCCTAGCGTTTTCTATCGAGTCCTTGTAAAAGTAGTTTGGGAATAATCCTAGCTATTTGGTTAGATTATTTTATTATAAGCTACTTGGTCTACTAGATCATGTTTTGAGTCGCAGAATTGGGTATTTATTTGAGGGTCTATACGAATGGGTATTCCCCCTTCACGTGTCTAAATGTATTATCTTATGTAAAGAGGGTTGGAAAAAATAATTAAAATCCCCTCTCAGTCAATTAATTAAATTTTCTGGTCAATTAATTAAAAAATCTTAAGTCAGAAATTTAATTAATTTTAGGTCCTAGGTGAGTCAAAAATCTTCATAGGCAAAATTCGTTGGTCCTTAAAAAATGAATTTTTAAAGGCCCCAGGCCAAGGGAATGTTGATAATTTTAAGAAATTTTGGACCCTTGGGCCTAGGTGGTTAAGTCAAAGTAAAAAATTTGAGGTAATTAACTTAAAAATAGTATTTCTGAGTTAATTAAAATGAATTAAAATGATAAATTCGTTTTTTCCCAAAATTTATAATTTCGACGGTCCAGATTAAAAGATGATCAAATCTTATCGACGGTCGAGATTATTTTGACATGGATCAACCGAATTAGCCGTTGGAGATTTTGTCCTATAAATTAAAGGTCTTTGCCAGTTTTGAGTCATCCGATCTTAGGATCGTGCACTTGTCTTGGAAGCTCTTGTGAATTTTCTTTGATGAATAAAGCATAAAGACTTTGGGGTTACAATATATATATATATATATATATATATTTATTTTAAAAAATTATAAAAATTTCTAAGTCTTATAGTCAAATGAGCTTAAAATTTTTATCTAAGATTTGACTGTGGAGCATTTTAAATTTCCGGATTGAGTTATATTGGAACATCATAATTTCGGAAATATTTCAAGCATCTAGCATTTATCTTAATGATCGTTTCATGATAAGCTTTGTTGTTGGCTTTAGTATCTTAATGAATGATTGTGATGTTTTTTGTTGAATATCATTGTGGTCATTTGTTTTCATAGCAGCAGTTATACATCTATTACTTGACTTTAATTGCATAACGGGATCTTCTTTAACTCCACAAGGCACTGGTTTTAATATATTGATCTGTGAAATCTCGTTTATCTTATCAAGTACTTGGTGTAGCTGTGTCTCCTAGATTGGTTGATTTGCAACCAATTCTTGTCCTTCATTTCTGTTAGGGTCTACTTCCCGTAGCTTGCAAGGAGACAACTTAGATAGAGAGATTGGGGATCAGGGTGACAACCCCCGATCTGAGCCGTTGTCGCGGTGCCTAGACATTCTATGCGACAATAGACCCGATTGATCCACCTCCTTCACTGGGAAAGAGACCATCATGGCTCAGGGACACTCTCGAGGATGCTTAGGGACATATGGCCCCAAGGGGGACATTCCGTGAAAGCAAGAAGCTGAGTAGATACCAAGGGTATCTAGCAGCCATGAGTACTATTGTACGATCTGAGCCTGGATCTTTTTGAGGAAGTCGTAAAGCATCAAGTCTAGAAGGATGCTATGCACGAAGAGTATGAGTCCATAATGAAGAATGATGTCTGGGATGTGGTTCCTAGACCAGAGGACAAATCAGTTGTCACTTCAAAATGGCTCTACAAGATCAAGCATGGATTTGATGAAAGTGCTGAAAAGTTCAAGGATGGAGTCTTCATCAGATGGATGTGAAGACCGCACTTCTGCATGGTGCGATAAAGGAAGAGGTGTATGTGGAGCAACCTCTGGGGTTCGAAGTCCAAGATCAGGACACCCATGTCTGCAGGTTGAAGAAAGCCCTCTATGGGTTGAAGGAAGCACCCAGAGCTTGGTACGAGAGGATAGATAGCTACCTGATGAAGCTGGGATTCACTCGTAGTAATGTTGATCCGAACCTTGACTTCAAGGTTGATAGAGAGAAGCCTCTCATTTTGGTGTTGTATGTGGACGACCTCTTCCTGATAGGTGCTGACCCTCTTATTCATCAGATCAAGAGGGAGCTCGCTACTGAGTTCGAGATGAAGGACCTTGGACTGATGCACTACTTCCTAGGCCTGGAGGTCTAGCAGAGACCTGGCGAGATTTTCCTTTCTCAAGGAAAATACATTGTGAAGCTTCTGGAAAGATTTAGTATGGTGCACCGTAAGTCTGTGTCGACACCGATGGAGCTCAACATTAAGAAGTTGAGTGGTAGCGCTGTTGGGCCCGTGTTAGCAAATCCTACTGAGTATCGTCAACTCGTAGGGGCCCTGCTGTTCTTAGTGAACACTCGTCCAGACGTATGTTGTGTAGTGAACACTTTGAGTCAACACATGGTTGATCATAACATTCACTGGGTTGGTGCCAAGAAACTCTTGAGATATCTCTGGAGCACGATAGACCATGGGCTGAGATACACTGCCGGGAGCATGACACTCCTTGGATATACTGATGCCGATTGGGCTGGCAGTGTGGTGGATCGTAAGAGCACATCTGGATGCTGCTTCACACGTAGATCTGCTTCGGGCAGGAAACAAAAGTCGGTAGCCTTGAGCACCATTGAGGCCGAATACGTTGCAGCATGTATGGCCTGTTGTGAAGTCACTTGGTTGTGAAAGCTCTTCAGTGAGTTGTTCGAGCATGTGCTAGATGCCATCATTATCCTTTGTGATAACCAGAGGGGGATTCGTTTGTCATAGAATCCCGGGTTCCACGATCGATTCAAGCATGTTGATGGCTGGTACCACTTTATCCGAGATATGGTACAGCGAGGCGCCGTAAGGCTCGATCATATAGGAACTGATGAGCAGGTCGCAGATATTCTCACAATGCTCTTGGGGAAGGTCATGTTCCTAACCTTCCGTGATAATCTTGGTAGCGTGGAACGACCCTATTCTGAGTGTCTTGTTGGACGATGAGCTCTGGGAGCTCTGGTGGGCTTTGGGGATAGCTTCTCGGAGCTGTAAGCAACCACATGGCTAGGCTTGCCGAACCTTGTTGGTGTGCTTGGGCCCCACCGTGATTGAGTTGGTTTGCCTCTCATGATCTGTGCCCAGTATGCATCCTACCCATTTGAGTTCCGGACTCATGGGAAGTACCTCTCATTTGGCCAATGAGGTGGGAAAAGCTAGAGAATAGTAGCAAAGACTGATGGACACATCAGAGATTGCCGTTCTCTCTATCTATGATGGCACGGTCCAACCACTTGATCTGGGATCAAGTCCTAGTGAGGTTTCGGACCTTCAACTGACTTCGGGTTAGTGAAACTAACTTCGGGTTAGTATATAACTCTCTTGAGTCCTAGTGAGGTTTCAGACCTCCTACTGACTTTGGGTCAGATAAACCAACTTCGGGTTGGTATGAGACTCTTTGTGAGTCCTATAGAGGTTTCGGACCTCTGGGCTGAATCTGTCAGCCGGGAATGATGTCTTTGTGACTGACCCACTTCTGTTCTGAAATAAAGAGGCCAACAAAGCAAGTTATGGCGGGATTATGCACAATGTTTGATTGCACTGGTGGATGGAGTTTTCCCTAGTTGAGAGGGAGTGTTAAAATTGGACAAATAGGTCCAAACTCCATGTTGTGATGCTCAGATGAAGACACCAATATTTTTATTGGGTTCCTCTTTTGAAGAGGTGCAAGATCGATCTAAAGATCATCTTGATCCGATGAGCAGAACATTTATTTTGAATTTATTTTTAATACTTTCAAAATATGTGCAGGTCGGCCTTAAGGTTTTACACCCCTAGCAAATGTGTCACACACCTCAGTGATTGATATAAATAGAGTCAACATTGGAGGACATTTCATCTCATCTCATCCTTACACATCATCTCTCCTCTTCTGATTGGTTCGAGCTCCTTGGAGGCAGTTTCAGTTCACACGTGGGAAAGAAGGACGAAGAGGAAGTTGCTGCAGCTAGGGTTTCCACGCAAGTTTGACTAGCGTTGACTTTGGTCAACGCATGGTCCAAAGGAGCCGATTTTTGGTGGAGAGTTCGATTTTGGAAGGTTGTACAATTTGGCACAAGAACCGAGGTCAAAGGTTGACCGTAGAATGTGCTGCGTTGACTTTTACTTGTTGCTACCATTGTTGCTGGTGTTGTTGCCGTTGCTATCGGTGTTGCTGTCGTTGTTGATGGTGTTATTGCCGTTGCTGCCGTTGTTATTGGTGTTGCTGCCATTGTTGCTGGTGTTGCTGCCGTTGGGGCAGCGTTGACTTTTTTGGGGTTGACTTTGAGTTCACTGTGTGGCTGTTTTGAGGGCTGTTGTGACACATGCTGGGTTGGCTGACCAAGGAGACTTTGCTGGTTGAAGCATCTTGTTGACCGCCGTAACGCTCCACCACATTTTTCTGTTTCTGGTTTGTCTTCTATAGATCCACTGGTATGTTCTATCAACATTTTGCTTGATTGTTTATGTGATTGCCATGGTGAAAAGTAAAGCTGCATCAAGCATAAAACATCTTCAAAAATTTACAAAAAAGCATTTGGTAACAGATTCCATATTAGTCTTTCATTCTTAAAAGTCTGCAATACAAGTCGAACTGGGCAGTAGCATTGGAATAATACAGTCTAATTTAAAACAGCATTGAATAACGAACCCAGTAAGGGTTTTACAAAATATACAAATTGATAAATAGCTAGCGTTTATACCCTGCTTTCAAAACTGTAAGCACACCAAATCACGGCAAGGACATCGGCTAGGGTTTTACCCTGTTACGAAGTAAGCCTCTAATAAATCAAAGAACAAAGCTATTCGACAACTAGATGCCTCGAAACTCTCTTGGGGTTTTCTGATCATAACACTTAAAAAGTACAAGAATACAAAGGAAAGGTCCTACCCTGTTGTACAGGGAAGACTTGGACCACGACGACAGCAGGAGGTCGCACCAGGTTTGATACATGCATTCCACAGAAAAACACCCAAAATTTTAGAGCAGAAGTATTTAGTTGATACAGAGGAAATCGAATAAGGAACATAGAAGAACATTCCCAATGGCTTACTTGAAGTAGCAAACCCCAACGAACCAGGGACGAAGGATCAACGCAAACACAAACATAAATCCATTACAGTGAAGTCGAGGAGACCGTCACCTGCTAGCCAAGGCACCTGAAGGTTAGTAAGGCAAAAACGAAAACCAACAATAAGAACCAGAACGCGAAATTACCTTTGTGCAATAGAAGCTGAGCCGCCCAGGAATGAGATTAATACCTGTTGAATGCACAGAAGCCAGGTTTTAAAACCACAGTCAGATTACTGAAAATGGCGGACAGAGATGGAATAATAACGAGAAAATAAGTTCCAGTGTTACCGAGCAGACCATGTATTCTTCGTGAGGACGAACCCTCCACAAAGAAGAAACCAAGTTCGACACACATAGTCAAACAACTAGCCAGAGTTGCAGGCGACCACAGGGTCGAAACCCCTGCTCAACATTTCCTCTCAAACCCTTGCGACGAAGGTCTAAATGAAACTCAAACCCTAAAACGCAAAAGTCAAACGCATTTAAACTTGGAAGCTTAGCCCACAGGTTTGGGCCGGTGATCACATTGTGTTAAGAGTATTGTGAAAGGGGCGGGTTAAGATATTTTTATTTAAAAAAAAAAAAAATATTCAAAATATCATCCTCACGGCCCCACTAATTAGTGGCATCAGAGCAGTTTCTCTTCCTAAGTGAAAATGGAGGTTGGAAGAAGAGGTTGGGGAAGAGCTGCAAGGGGAGCAGTAGATGAAGGACTGCGAGAAGAAATCAGAATTCTGTCAGCACGCTTGGCAACAGTGGAAGAAGGAAGGCGTAGGGATCCTGAAGGTGGAGATGACAGTGAGGGTGAAACAGTGGCGATGACAGATGGTTCAGAAGACGAGACACCAGAGATCAAACTGTTAAAATCAATTTTGATGGCTAACAGCAAACCAAGACCATAACTTTCTAATTATGATGCCAGCTTGTCCACAGAAGCATTGTTGGATTGGATAAGTGAGTTGGACAAATACTTCGAGTATGAGGAAGTTAGTGAAGATAAAAAAATCAGGTTTGCTATTACCAAGTTGAAAGGACACGCAACACTGTGGTGGGACAATGTGCATGCAGAAAGGAGGAGATTGAACAAGCCCCTAATCAAGAAATGGGACAGGATGATTGCGAAGATGAAAAGCAAATTTCTGCCTAAAGACTACCAAATTGCCCTTTACAGGCTGGTGCAGAATCTTAGGCAGAGAATGATGACTGTAAAGGAGTACACAGAAGAGGTCTATAAAGTGAACTTGAGGGCTGGGTATGTTGAAGATACCCCTGAGAAGACAGCAAGATTTATGAATGGTCTATGGATGGAAATCCTAGACGAGATCAACATTCTTTCCCCTAAAACTATAGAGGAGGCATATCAATATGCTTTTAAGGCGGAAGAAAAGATTACCAGGATGCAGAACGCAAAGAGAGGACGTGGTTCCGGCAGAGGAAAGGGACAGTCCTTTGGCAGAGGTAAAACTGCCAACAGTAGTGAAGAGAGTAGCAGTTCAAAGACTTTGGGATAGACTGAGAGAGAAGGTAGCACTAGAAGTGGAAGGCCATACGAACGTGGAAGAGGAAATGGTAGAGGCAGAGGAAATGCCTACCAGTGTTACAAGTGTCACAAATGGGGGCACAGGTCTTTTGAATGCTCTGAAGGTGAGCAGGGTAGGCAGCGGGGAGCATATGTTGCTCAACCCAACGTAGCAGAGGCACTGCCACAGGAGGTGGTGAATGTGCCTGAAACAGGTGAGGCCTTGGTGTTAAACAAGGTTTTGCTGAAACCAACTCAGGAAGTGACTGACATGATGCAACGGAAAGCATTGTTCCGGACTGTGTGCAAGTCGCATGGAAAATGCTGCAAATTAATTATAGATAGCGAGAGCACTGATAACCTGGTAGCCACTGAGATGGTGGAAAAATTGGGTTTGAAGAAGTTGAAGCACCCAACTCCATACAAGGTGTCTTGGCTACAAAAAGGGTACCAACTGCTGGTTGATGAGCAGTGTGAGGTGGAGTTCCACATTGGCAAATACAAGGATAGGGTGACTTACGATATCATGCATATGGGCGTGTGCCATATTCAGCTGGGCAGACCATGGCAGTATGACAGAAAGGTCGTCCATGACGGGGAAAAGAATTGTTACAAGTTTGTTAAGGATGGGATAACGCATACGCTTGTTCCTATGAAGGAGGAAAATGTTGTAGAGACCAGCAGATTGAAAACACTGTTGATGGGTGGAAAGGAGTTTCTGCGACAAATTGAGGAAAATGAGGTAAATTATGTAGTTGTACGAAGACCAAGAGTAGTATTGCTACATACCGAAATTACCGATTTTCCTGTGGAGATATAGGACATGTTACAGGAATTCAACGACATTGTGGTAGATGACCTACTAGACAAATTGCCACCAAAGCGGAGCATTAGTCACCATATTGATTTCATTCCAGGAGCCAGTTTGCCAAACAAAGCTGCTTACCGAATGAGTCCAAAGGATAACGAGGAGATCATAAAACAAGTACAAGAGTTGTTTGACAAAGGGCTGATTTGAGAGAGTTTGAGCCCTTGTGTTGTTCCGACTGTTTTAGCTCCCAAGAAAGGAGGTACATAAATAAGATAAATAAGATCACCATCAGGTATAGGTCTCCTTTACCTCGGATGGACCATATGATGGATTGTCTGAGTGGAGCAACATACTTTTCAAAAATAGATCTGAAAAGTGGCTATCACCAGATTAGGATTAGAGAAGGTGATGAGTGGAAGACGGCTTTCAAGACCAATGAAGGCTTGTACGAATGGATGGTCATGCCATTTGGACTGAGCAATGCTCCCAGCACATTCATGCGTTTGATGAGTGAGATGTTAAACGAATTCATTGGCAAATTCGTAATCGTATATCTGGATGATATACTCATTTTCATCAAGACTAAGGAGGAACATTTTCAACATGTCAGGTATGTGCTGGAAAAATTGCAGCAAAATAAATTGCTAATAAATCTGAAAAAATGTTTTTTTTTCAAGAAATAATTGATTTTTTTAGGATTTTATAATTTCTGAAAATGAATTGAAGATGGACCCAGAAAAAATTGCAACCATAGTTCACTGGCCATCTCCCAAAATTCTATTTGAGGTACGAAGGTTTCATGGACTGGCAAGTTTTTATTGGAAGTTTATTAAGAATTTCAATGGTATTTGTGCACTTATGGTAGATACCATTAAGAAGGCAAATCAACCTTTTCATTGGACAAAATCGACTGAAAGGAGTTTTCAGCTTTTGAAGAAGAATATCACTGAAAAACCAGTCCTAAAACTACTAAAGTTGAACAAAATTTTCCAAGTTCGTTGTGATGCCAGTGGGACAACCATTGGTGCAGTTCTCAACCAAGAAGATAAGCCAGTAGCATACTTCAGGGAGAAGTTAAATGAGAGCAGGCAAAAGTATACGTCTTATGACAAAGAGTTTTATGCGGTTGTCCAAGCGTTGAAGCATTGGAGACATTACTTGTTGGCTAATGAATTTGTCTTGTTTTCAGACAATTCTGCGCTGCAATACGTTATGCAGCAACACAAGCTGAATCATAAGCATGCGAAATGGGTGGAGTACTTGCACATTTGTTTTAAAGCACATCAACGGTCAAGCCAACAAGTTGGCGGATGCGTTAAGCAGGAGAAGTTTAATATTATAAGAAAGCGCAGAACAAGTGTTGGGATTCGAGCATCTTAAGGACTTGTATGAGACAAATGCAGATTTTAAGGAAGCTTATGAAGCTTGCCAAAATCCACTGCTGAGAGACAATAGCCCATGGCTGGACTATAACATGCAGGAGGGGTTGCTGTTCAAAGGAGGATAGTTGTGTGTTCCGGAGTGTTCCATGTGGGAGAACTTGATTTAGGAAAAGCACAGTGGAGGTTTGGCCGAACATTTTGGCGTAGATAAGACTTTGGATCAACTAAGCCACTTTTATTATTGGCCGAGGATGCGACGGGACGTACAGAGGTTTGTCACCAGGTGTAAGGTTTGTCATCATGCAAAGGGATGCAGCGAGAATGCAGAGCTGTATACACCCTTACCTATTCCAAATAGACCTTGGGACTCAGTCAGTTTGGACTTTGTCTTAGGGCTGCCGAAGACACAGCGGGGTTACGATTCCATCATGGTGGTGGTGGATCGTTTCACCAAGATGGCGCATTTCATTCCGTGCAGGAAGACAAGTGATGCCACGCATGTAGCGCACTTATTCTTTTCAGAGATAGTCAGATTACATGGCTTGCCGAAATCCATCATCTCGGACAGGGATGTGAAGTTCACAGGCCATTTCTGGCGAACATTGTGGAAGAAATTAGACACCAAACTAAACTTCAGTTCGACTAATCATCCACAGTCAAATGGACAAACTGAAGTTGTGAACAGGAGTCTGGGAAATCTACTAAGGAGTCTGGTTGGTGAAAATTCCAGGCAGTGGGATCGTGTGCTTGTACAGGTGGAATTTGCCTACAATGATTCGCCCAATAGAAGTACGGGCAGAAGCCCTTTCCAAATCCTATATGGAATGCACCCATGTGGAATATTTGAGTTGCGGGGTTTGGGTCAATTGGAGCGCAAGAGTGCTGATGGTGAAGATTTCGCAAATGCAATCAACGATCTGCATGAGCAGGTCAAACAAAAGTTATAAGAGAACAGCGAAAAATATAAACAGAGAGCAGATTTGAAAAGACGGGAGGTACAGTTCGAGGTAGGAGACCTGGTATTAGCACACTTATGCAAGGAGAGGTTTCCTACAGGGGAGTACAACAAATTGAAGATGAAAAATATCGGGCCTTGCAGAATCCTTGAGAAGTTTTTTGCAAACGCTTACGAGTTGCAGTTACCTCCAGGTGTAGGGATCTCGCCCATTTTTAATGTGGCAGATCTGTACCCATACGTTGCTGTTGATGTGGAAGACAGTTTGGAGAGACTAACACGGGATACTTAGGACGAGGAGGAACCAAGGATTAAGCAGATGCCTTTGGCACAACCTCTGGAAATTGAACAGATTTTGGACACGCAGGTAGCTAGGAAGACACCGAGAAAAGAATATTTGCAGTATCTGGTAAAGTGGAAGAACCGCCCTATTGAGGACTGTTCTTGGTTGGATGTTGCACAAATTCAAAACGCCGAGTACTCTATTAAAGAGCTCATGGATAGGAGCCATGAGTTTAATTTACCTTGTGAGCCTGATGCAGGAGCATCCAACTAAAAAAACGACAGATGGAACTGGTTACTTTTTGCCGGGCAGAAATACATTTTTGATTTAGTCTTTTGTTTTAAAATGTTAAATTCGGCTAACACAGGCAGTGTAATTTTTCAGTTAAGAATAGTTAGGTTAAAAATAGGTAAATGTTAACATTAGTTTTACCAGACAGTTCTGAAATTGAATGGCAGTTTCTCAACCACCTGGGGACTCTGGGACGGTATAAACCAACCCAAATCAACCCAAATCGGGTTCTGCCATCCTAATTTGAATATCAAAACGTGCTATGAGTTCTTTTAGTGACGAGTAAACGAAGTTACAGAACCTAGAATTTCAAACAGGACGAAGTCGAATTGAGTCAAGCAAGAACAATATATTGGAAACGGAATCACAGGTACACTTTAAAAAGCATTTGATAACAGATTTCATATTAGTCTTTCATTCTTAAAAGTCTACAATACAAGTCAAACTGGGCAATCGTATTGGAATAATATAAGCTAATTTAAAACATCATTGAATAACGAAACCAGTAAGGGTTTTACAAAATATACAAACTGATAAATAGCTTGCATTTATACCCTTCTTTCAAAACTGTAAGCACACCAAATCACAAGGACATCGACTAGGGTTTTACCCTGTTACAAAGTAAGCCACTAATAAATCAAAGAACAAAGCTATTCAACAACTAGATGCCTCGAAACCCTCTTGGGGTTTTTTTGATCATAACACTAAAAAACTACAAGAATACAAGGGAAAGGTCCTACCTTGTTGTACAGGGAAGACTTGGACCACGACGACAGCAGGAGGCCGCACCAGGTTTGATACCTGCATTCCACAGAAGAACACCGAGAATTTTAGAGCGGAAGTATTTAGTTGATGCAGAGGAAATCGAATAAGGGACAGAGAAGAACATTGCCAATGGCTTACCTGAAGTAGTAAACCCCAACGAACCAGGGATGAAGGATCAACGCAAACATAAACAAAAATCCATTACATTGAAGTCGAGGAGGCCGTCACCTGCTAGCCAAGGCACCTGAAGGTTAGTAAGGCAAAAACGAAAACCAACAGTAAGAACCAGAACGCGAAATTACCTTTGTGCAATAGAAGCTTAGTCGCCCAGGAATGAGATTAATACCTATTGAATGCATAGAAGCCAGGTTTTAAAACCAAAGTCAGAACACTGAAAACGACGGACAAAGATGGAAGAATAATGAGAAAAGAAGTTCCAGTGTTACCGAGCAGACCACGTATTCTTCGTGAGGACGGACGCTCCACAAAGAAGAAACCAAGTTCGACACACAGTAAAAAACTAGCCAGAGTTGCAGGCGGCCACAGGGTCGAAACCCCTGCTCAACCTTTCCTCTCAAACCCTTGCGACGAAAGTCTAAATGAAACTCAAACCCTAAAATGGGAAAGTCAAACGCATTTAAACTTGGAAGCTTAGCCCATAGGTTTGGGCCCGTGATCACATTGTGTCAAGAGTATTGTGAAAGGGGCGGGTTATGATATTTTTATTTAAAAAAAAAAAATATTCAAAATATCATCCTCACGGCCCCACCAATTAGTGGTATTAGAGCAGTTTCTCTTCCTAAGTGAAAATGGAGGTAGGAAGAAGAGGTCGGGGAAGAGCTGCAAGGGGAGCAGTAGATGAAGGACTGCGAGAAGAAATCAGAATTTTGTTAGCATGCTTGGCAACGGTGGAAGCAGGAAGGCGTAGGGATCCTGAAGGTGGAGATGACAGTGAGGGTGAAATAGTGGCGATGACAGATGGGTCAGAAGACGAGACACCAGAGATCAAACTGTTGAAATCAATTTTGATGGCTAACAACAAACCAAGACCATAACTTTCTAATTATGATGGCAGCCTGTCCACAAAAGCATTGTTGGACTGGATAAGTGAGTTGGACAAGTACTTTGAGTATGAGGAAGTTAGTGAAGATAAAAAAATCAGGGTTGCTACTACCAGGTTGAAAGGACACACAACAGTGTGGTGGGACAGTGTGCAAGCAGAAATGAGGAGATTGAACAAGCCCTTGATCAAGAAATGGGATAGGATGATTGTGAAGATGAAAAGCAAATTTCTGCCTAAAGACTACCAAATTGCCCTTTACAGGCAGGCGCAGAATCTGAGGCAGAGAATGATGACTGTAAAGGAGTACACAGAAGAGTTCTATAAAGTGAACTTGAGGGCTGGGTATGTTGAAGATACCCCTGAGAAGACAACAAGATTTATGAATGGTATATGGATGGAAATCTTAGACGAGATCAACATTCTTTCCCCTAGGGCCTAAAACTATAGAGGAGGCATATCAATGTGCTTTGAAGGTGGAAGAAAAGATTACCATGAAGCAAAATGCAAAGAGAGGACGTGGTTCCGGTAGAGGAAAGGGACAGTCCTATGGCAGAGGTAAAACTGCCAATAGTAGTGAAGAGAGTAGCAGTTCAAAGACTTCGGGACAAACTGAGAGAGAAGGTAGCACTAGAAGTGGAAGGCCATACGAACGTGGAAGAGGAAATGGTAGAGGTAGAGGAAATGCCTACCAGTGTTACAAGTGTCACAAATGGGGGCACAGGTCTTTTGAATGCCCTGAAGGTGAGCAGGGTAGGCAGCGGGGAGCATATGTTGCTCAACCCAACGTAGCAGAGGCACTGCCACAGGAGGTGGTGAATGTGCCTGAAACAGGTGAGGCCTTGGTGTTAAACAAGGTTTTGCTGAAACCAACTCAGGAAATGACTGACATGATGCAACGGAAAGCATTGTTCCGGACTGTGTGCAAGTTGCATGGAAAATGCTGCAAATTAATTATAGATAGCGAGAGCACTGATAACCTGGTAGCCACTGAGATGGTGGAAAAATTGGGTTTGAAGAAGCTGAAGCACCCAACTCCATACAAGGTGTCTTGGCTACAAAAAGGGTACCAACTGCTGGTTGATGAGCAGTGTGAGGTGGAGTTCCACATTGGCAAATACAAGGATAGGGTGACTTACGATATCATGCATATGGACGTGTGCCATATTCAGCTGGGCAGACCATGGCAATATGACAGAAAGGTCGTCCATGACGGGGAAAAGAATTGTTACAAGTTTGTTAAGGATGGGATAAAGCATACGCTTGTTCCCATGAAGGAGGAAAATGCTGTAGAGACCAGCGGATCTAAAACACTGCTGATGGGCGGAAAGGAGTTTCTGCGAAAGGTTGAGGAAAATGAGGTAAATTATGTAGTTGTACGAAGACGAAGAGTAGTATTGCTGCATACCGAAATTACTGATTTGCCTGTGGAGGTACAGGACATGTTACAGGAATTCAACGACATTGTGGTATATGACCTACCGAACAAATTGCCACCAAAGCGGAGCATTAGTCACCATATTGATTTCATTCCAGGAGCCAGTTTGCCAAACAAGGCTGCTTACCGAATGACTCCAAATGATAACGAGGAGATCATAAAACAAGTACAAGAGTTGTTTGACAAAGGGCTGATTCGATAGAGTTTGAGCCCTTGTGTTGTTCCGAATGTTTTAGCTCCCAAGAAAGGAGGTGAATGGCGGATGTGCACCGATTCCAGGGCGATAAATAAGATCACCATCAGGTACAGGTTTCCTTTACCTTGGATGGACGATATGATGGATTGTCTGAGTGGCGCAGCATACTTTTCAAAAATAGATCTGAAAAGTGGCTATCACCAGATTAGGATTTGAGAAGGTGACGAGTGGAAGACGACTTTCAAGACCAATGAAGCCTTGTACGAATGGTTGGTCATGCAATTTGGACTGAGCAATGCTCCCAACACGTTCATGCGTTTGGTGAATGAGATGTTAAAAGAATTCATTGTCAAATTTGTGATCGTATATCTGGATGATATACTCACTTTCAGCAAGACTAAGGAGGAACATTTTCGGCACGTCAGGTATGTGCTGGAATAATTGCAGCAAAATAAATTGCTAATAAATCTTAAAAAAGTTCTTTTTTAACGAAAGAATTGATTTATTTAGGATTTGTAATTTCTGAAAATGAATTGAAGATGGACCCAGAAAAAATTGCAGCCATAGTTGGTTGGCCATCTCCCAAGAGTCTATTTGAGGTACGAAGTTTTCATGGAATGGCAAGTTTTTATTGGAAGTTTATTAAGAATTTCAGTGGTATTTGTGCACCTATGGTAGATACCATTAAGAAGGCAAATCAACCTTTTCATTGGACAAAATCGGCTGAAAGGATTTTTCAGCTTTTGAAGAAGAAGATCACTGAAAAAACAGTCCTAAAACTACCAGACTTGAACAATCTTTTCCAAGTTCGTTGTGATGCCAATGGGACAACCATTGGTGCAGTTCTCAGCCAAGAAGATAAGCCAGTAGCATACTTCAGCGAGAAGTTAAATGAGAGCAGGCAAAAGTATATGTCTTATGACAAAGAGTTTTATGCGGTCGTCCAAGCGTTGAAGCATTGGAGACATTACTTGTTGGCTAATGAATTTGTCTTGTTTTCATAAAATTTTGTTCTGCAGTACGTTATGCAGCTGCACAAGTTGAATCATAAGCATGCGAAATGGGTGGAGTACTTGCAAAGTTTCACATCTGTTTTAAAGCACATCAACAGTCAAGCCAACAAGGTGGCGGATGCGTTAAGCAGGAGAAGTTTAATATTACAAGAAAGTGCAGTACAAGTGTTGGGATTCTGGCATCTTAAGGATTGTATGAGACAAATGCAAATTTTAAGGAAGCTTATGAAGCTTTGCCAAAATCCACTGTTGAGAGACAATAGCCCATGGTTGGACTATAACATGCAGGAGGGGTTGTTGTTCAAAGGAGGACAGTTGTGTGTTCCGGAGTGTTCCATGCGAGAGAACTTGATTTAGGAAAAGCACAGTGGAGGTTTGGCTGGACATTTTGGCGTAGATAAGACTTTGGATCAACTAAGCCACTTTTATTATTGGCTGAGGATGCGATGGGATGTACAGAGGTTTGTCACTAGGTGTAAGGTTTGTCAGCATGCAAAGGGATGTAGCCAGAATGCAGGTTTGTATACACCCTTACCCATTCTAAACAGACCATGGGACTCAGTCTGTTTGGACTTTGTCTAAGGGCTGCCGAAGACACAACGGGGTTACGATTCCATCATGGTGGTGGTGGATTGTTTCACCAAGATGGCGCATTTCATTCCGTGTAGGAAGACAAGTGATGCCACGCATGTAGCCATTTATTCTTTTTAGAGATAGTCAGATTACATGGCTTGCTGACATCCATCATCTCGAACAGGGATGTGAAGTTCACAGGCCATTTCTGGCGAACATTGTTGAAGAAATTAGACACCAAACTAAACTTCAGTTCGACTTGTCATCCACAGTTAGATGGGAAAACTGAAGTTGTGAACAGGAGTTTGGGAAATCTGCTAAGGAGTCTGGTTGGTGAAAATTCTAGGCAGTGGGATCGTGTGCTTGCACAGGCGGAATTTGCCTACAATGACTCGCCCAACAGAAGTACAGGCATAAGCCCTTTCCAAATCCTATATGGAATGCGCCCACGTGGAATATTTGAGTTGCGGGATTTGGGTCAGTTGGAGTGCAGGAGTGCTGATGGTGAAGATTTCGCAAATGCAATCAGCGATCTGCATGAGCAGGTCAAACAGAAGTTACAAGACAACAACCAAAAATATAAACAGAGAGCAGATTTGAAAAGACGGGAGGTACAGTTCGAGGTAGGAGACCTGGTATTAGCACACTTACGCAAGGAGAGGTTTCCTAAAGGGGAGTACAACAAATTGGAGATGAAAAAGATTGGCCCTCGCAGAATCCTTCGGAAGTTTTTTGCAAACGCTTACGAGTTGCAGTTACCTCTAGGTCTAGGGATCTCACCCATTTTTAATGTGGCAGATCTGTACCCATACGTTGCTGTTGATGTGGAAGACAGTTCGGAGAGACGAACACGGGATACTCAGGACGAGGAGGAACCATGGATTAAGCAGATGCCTTTGGCACAACCTTTGGAAATTGAACAGATTTTGGACACACAGGTAGCCGGGAAGACACGAAGAAAAGAATATTTGCAGTATCTGGTAAAGTGGAAGAGCCGCCCTATTGCGGACTGTTCTTAGTTGGACGCTGCACAAATTCAAAACGTCGAGTACTCTATTGAAGAGCTCATGGACAGGAGCCATGAGTTTAATTTACCTTGTGAGCCTGATGCAGGAGCATCCAACTAAAAAAACTACAGATGGAACTGGTTACTTTCTGCTGGGCAGAAATAAATTTTTGATTTAGTCTTTTGTTTTAAAAAGTTAAATTCGGCTAACACAGCCATTGTAATTTTTCAGTTAAGAATAGCTAGGTTAAAAATAGGTAAATGTTAAAGTTAGTTTTACCAAACAGTTCTGAAATTGAATGGCAGTTTCTCAACCACCTGGGGACTCTGGGACGGTATAAACCAACCCAAATCAACCCAAATGGGGGTCTGCCATCGTAAGGGAGAAGAAGAGTTAGCAGAGTTGGATTGACAATATGTGTGTGTGTGTGTGTGAATAAAATACATTGTTCAAATTCTCTTTTCAATAAAAGTGATTTTTCTGTATTTTGAGGCTAATATGAATATCAAAACGTGCTATGAGTTTATTTTAGTGACAAGTAAATGAAGTTACGGAACCCAGAATTTCAAACAGGACGAAGTCGAATTGAGTCAAGCAAGAACAATATACTGGAAACGGAATCACAGTCGAATTGAGTCAAGCAAGAACAACATATTGGAAACGGAATCACAGGTACACTTTAAAAAGCATTTGATAACAGATTCTATATTAGTCTTTCATTCTTAAAAGTCTGCAATACAAGTCGAACTGGGTAGTAGCATTGGAATAATATTAGTTAATTTAAAACTTCATTGAATAACGAAACTAGTAAGGGTTTTACAAAATATACAAACTGATAAATAGCTAGCGTTTATACCCTGCTTTCAAAACTGTAAGCACACCAAATCACGACAAGGACACCAACTAGGGTTTTACCTTGTTACGAAGTAAGCCACTAATAAATCAAAGAACAAAGCTATTCGACAACTAGATGCCTCGAAACCCTCTTGGGGTTCTCTGATCTTAACACTCAAAAACTACAATAATACAAGGGAAAGGTCCTACCTTGTTTTACGGGGAAGACCTTGACCACGACGACAGCAGGAGGTTGCACCAGGTTTGATACCTGCTTTCCACTGAAGAACACCCAGAATTTTAGAGCATAAGTATTTAGTTGATGCAGAGGAAATCGAATAAGGGACAGAGAAGAACATTTCCAATGACTTACCTGAAGTAGCAAACCCCAACGAACCAGGGACGAAGGATCAACGCAAACACAAACATAAATCCATTACAGTGAAATCGAGGAGGCCGTCACCTGCTAGCCAAGGCACCTGAAGGTTAGCAAGGCAAAAACGAAAACCAACAGTAAGAACCAGAACGCGAAATTACCTTTGTGTAATAGAAGCTAAGCTGCCCATGAATGAGATTAATACTTGTTGAATGCACAGAAACCAAGTTTTAAAACCAGAGTCAGATTACTGAAAACGACGGACAGAGACGGAAGAATAAAGAGAAAAGAAGTTCCAGTGTTACGGAGCAGACCAAGTATTCTTCGTGAGGACTAACGCTCCACAAAGAAGAAACCAAGTTCGACACACACAGTCAGACAACTAGCCAGAGTTGCAGGCGGTCACAGGGTCGAAACCCCTGCTCAACATTTCCTCTCAAACCCTTGCGACAAAAGTCTAAATGAAACTCAAACCCTAAAACGGGAAAGTCAAACACATTTAAACTTGGAAGCTTAGCCCACGGGTTTGGGCCCGTGATCACATTGTGTCAAGAGTACTGTGAAAGGGGCGGGAAAAATTCCAGCAAACAATGTACAAACTTATTTCGTTTTCCGTGCTTGCCTCCACCTAGGAAAATGTGCCGAAACAACAAAATATTCAAAACAGAAATTTATTACAGCAAGTAACAGCCTTGAAAACCATGCCCAATACTTAGCTGTATGGCCGTACGGACTGTACGGACATTACAGAAAAGTACAACAAAACTTCCTCCTCGAAAATTGTGCCCAACAACCTCGGAATCTTGTGTTTAGCTTGCTGTACCTTCTCCTCGATTTTTGTGTTGTCCCTCTCCTTGAAAACTGTGCCTCAAGCTGCTGTATTGACTGTTGCCTCAAAAATTGTGCTGCTGTTCGGACTTGCCGCCTCGAAAAACATGCAGCCTCTTGCTGCCTCGAAAAATGCGCAGCCTCTTGCTGCTGTATGGACTACTGAACTTTTCCTCTCCTTCACCTTCTCAAGCTTAGAAATTCTTCAGCTCTCTCTCCTTCTCTCAATTTGCTCATGAAAGACTAAATGATCTTTTCCCTCTTTTCCTCCTTTAACCTAACCCTAAGTGACTTTTGGGTAATCCCTAAATCGAATCGCTGAGATAGCTTTAGATCTAGGGCTGAGATTAAATGCTCATTTAAATCTCACTTTCTATTTTTTAATTCACCCCACTTTAATAAAGACCCTCCTAGTCATTTATTTCCAAAGTCACTTTTCACTTTCTAATTTCACATTGACTTCATTAAAGTCACTTTAAAATTAGACTTAGTAACTTTATCACTTAAAGTCATTTTTAAATTAAATTTGACTTTATAAAGTCACTTTAGGAGAAAAATTAAATTCTTTTGGACACTTTTCCTTAGGCCAAAGATCAAAGCCTTAGGGAACCACCTATCCTCCAGTAACCAAATTTCAACACTCCCTCTTATCGAGGAAGGTGTTCCTCACCACACCCATCTTGTCTCTGAAGTAGACATGCTTGCCCCGTGGTAAGGCTTTGGTAAGAATATCTGCTACCTGCTCATCTGTGGGAATATACTCAAAGCTTCACAACTCCCTTCTGAACATAGTCTCTGATGAAATGATATTTGATCCCGATATGCTTTGACCTGTCATGAAATACTAGATTCTCCGTGAGTTTAATGAAACTCTGATTATCACAGTATATCACTGAAGGTCTCAACGGCTGACCAAATAAGCCAAACAACATCTTGCGAAGCCATATGGCCTCACAACTAGCTAGACTGGCTGCCATGTACTCTGCTTCCGTTGAACTCAATGCCACTGACCGCTGCTTTCGGCTGAACCACGACACCACTGCCGAACCCAACCCAAAACAACACCCTGAAGTGCTCTTCCTATCAGAAGCACAACCTGCCCAATCAGAATCAGTGTAACTTGCCAATCTCACTCCATCTCCCTGCCTATAATCCAGACCATACTCCACTGCCCCCTGCAAGTACTGCAAAATGTGTTTTGCAGCAACCCAGTGCACTCTCCTGGGCTCACACATGCATTGGCTCATCGTGTTGACTGCGAAACATATATCTGGTCTAATGTTGACCAAATACATCAAGGAACCAATCAGCTGTCTATACAATGTGAGATCCACCAACTCGGAATCTGAAGCGTGAAGCTTCTTCCAGTTGGTCATCATAGGTGTCGACATGGGTCTACAATCCTCCATGTGGAATCTGCCAAGGATGTCCACAATATACTTGCCCTGTCCCAGGAAGAAATGCCCCTCCTCCTTCCACACCTCCAAACCCAAAAAGTAATGCATCAAGCCAATGTCCTTCATCTCGAACTCCGACGCAAGATCTCTCTTGCAGCTCTCTATGAGCCTCTTTGCACCTGTAATGACCAAGTCATCCACATACAACACCAGAATGAGAGGCTCCTCACCTATCACAATAAAGTATAGGTTTGGATCTGCATCACTCTTTGTGAAACGCATCTCCTGCAAGTACGTATCAATCCTGGACTACCAAGCTCTAGAAACTTGCTTCAAGCCATAAAGGGCCTTCTTCAGTCTGCACACATGGGACTCCTTCCCATGCACCTCAAAGCCCTGTGGCTGCTCAATGTACACCTCCTCCTGTATGAAGTCATTGAGAAATACTGTCTTCACATCCATCTGGTGGATCTTCCAACCCATCTCTGCTGCTATCGATATGGTGGAGCGAATCGAAGTATATTGAGCCACGGGAGCGAAGGTCTCCTCATAATCAACTCCCTCTACCTGGGAGAACCCTCTAGCCACAAACCTTGCCTTGAATTTCTCAATGCTGCCACCTGCAGCATGCTTTACCTTGTAAAGCCATCTAGAAGTAACCACAGATTTTTCCTCAGGCCTCGACACCACCTCCCAAACATCATTCTTCAAGATAGAAGAATACTCCTCCTACATGGCCTCTCTCCAGACCTGCTGGCTAGTTGCCTCCTCATAGCTAGAAGGCTCAGAGTCAATGATGTTGGCAACCATTGCCATATAACTATAGAACCTCTTAGGTGGTCTGCTCTCTCTGACCGGCCTCTTTGGCCCAGCGACAGATGTGGCCTCTCTCAAGGTATCTTGAAGCCACTTGTGCTTCCTCTTCCCTGAGCACACTTCTCCCACTGGAGAATGCAACTCCTCCTCCTCATTAGGAGCTTGAACTCCTGAATGTCTGTCTGCTGTCCTCCTACTTGAACCTGAATCTGTAGATGTTGAAGTATCGTGTGAACTGTCCATCAATGGACTACCTAGTGAACTGCTTTGCATGCTGCCCGAAGCACCACCCCTCTCACTCTGTGAGCCACTGCTCACTGATGGACCTGACACCGTAATCGATGTACCTCTTGATCCCTACCCACTGAATCCTTGTGCCTGACTCAGTTGCTCTTGAGGGTCTGGCTGATCCAGATACTCTTGTTGAAAAGAGTAACCAGGTCGGTCTTCATAACTATGCAAATATGTATTTATGAAAAGAAGAAATACCTCTCCAACACATGGAATTCATCATGATCTAGTCGACCTCATTCACCATGAAACTAGTTGGTCTAAACTATATGGTCAGCTTGCTCAAAAAGAGATATGCTATATATATACATGTAATGTGCCGTCATGATTGCTCAACCAAGTTTCTGCGGATCTCTCGGAGAAAAAGTGCGGAATGTCTGGAGTAGATTGCGAATTCCTCTGCAGTTTAAAAGAGGTAATACAGTGCGGGTTTAAGGAGGTCTACAAGTACGGGTTTAAGAGAAGTCTACAATGCGTAATTAGGTGAAGAAAAAGCAGAGACAACGGATGACTCATAAGCATAAGATATCTCTGAGATGATACAGTCATATATCTACAAGGAAGACAAGTGCGGATATTTTAAGAAGACGGTGCAGATGTTAATAGAATAAGCGGACATGTCCAAAGTAGAAATACGGATATTTACAGTGCGGACACCATATAAAGATCTGCGGTCATTATAGTAGAGACGGAGCATGACTGTATAGTGCGGACACCATATGAACAAGTGCGATCATACTGTGTCTGTGTAATCGAATGTCTCTAATGTAAGACAACGTTTGGAAAAGTAAAAGAAGGGTTGCGATCATGCTGCGATAACAAATGCAGATGCGAATTATCAAGAAGAGAATTTGTATTAACTGTTACCCCTCCAAATTCTCAACATGGTTTCAGAGCTAAGGTAACAGTTAAGGAAAGGGCATACAATCTAAGAGACACTCAAGGAACCTCAGATTAGTCCACCAAGACAATATTTAGAAATCCTTCTCTGAGATTTTCGGTGAATCTCTCTTTGTAATTTTCGGATGGGCATAACAGTTCGGTAAAATCTGAGATTTCGAATGGATAAGTACAGGAAGACAGTTTCGGATCTCCATTGTGGGATATCTCTGATATATGGATGATTACAGTAAACGGAATTCAGACTAATCTATGATTCTTGGATCAGAGATATAGTTCAGACATCATATCATATTCGGTACGATTACAAAGGATAAAATCTCAGTGTATTTCGGTGCCTCCATAGTTTGTTGGTATCACAGTTTGGTGACTATCTCAGATCTCGGTGTTGTGCCTTGGTGTCAACTTAATGGTCTCGATGATGGAGCAACAATCTACATTAAAGAAAATCATCAATAAAATCAAGGCAAATAAGAATTCACATCAACAAAGAATTGAATCCTCTAGTCATCTTATAAATAAATCTACAATGCAAAATAATGAAAAATATAAACAACCAAAAGAAACACTTCATATTCTTAAAGAAGGCCATCCGAAGAAGAAATAATCTCCATCAACAAAAGGAAGCTGGATCTAAAGATGTTGTCACCATAATTGAAGCAACTTCTTTATTGAAGGAAATCCTTTTCATGTAGAAGCATATCATCCAAAAGGAGAGCACTGATACATCTTTTCTCAGCCACCATCGAAGCAATCAAGCTGAAGCCTTGATCTTCACTTGTCAAGTAAGTATCTTTCATTCTATAATCAAATTTAGTTAAATGACTTTGTTTTTGCAGGGAGATCTACAAGCTAGTTGGGTTACTAGGAATCCTTGCATGAGGAGGATAGTCACAGTCCTCGAAGAAAGTAAAGTCATGAAAAGCCTATGAAGGATTGGAGACATCAAGAGAATATAAGATAAGTTGAAAGAACTATTCTATGCAATAAATAAGGTTATGTCACTTAGACTCGATATACACAAAATTGAGGTATCAAAGAATGAAGGGATATCTTCATAAGATCTCAACTATGAGATCGGGAAAATATGATAAGATGGACAACGTAACAAATAGACAAGAAAATTACCTCATTCAACTTGTGGTCTCTATGCTAGATCAAGGGCAAAAAAAATTAAAAAAAATTGTTGTAGTATAAAAGACTCAAACATTTGTTGAGGAAATGTGGAAGACTTATGAACTTTACAAGAAAGATGGTCCTAAAGGGACAATCTCAATAGGAGAAAGAAAGGAAGCTCATATCATCAAAAATAATGGAGGAAGCTGAAGAAAAGAAGTTCAAGGAAAATCACGCAAACTTATGAATAAGGAATTGATTTCTGTTGGTTATATGATAGGAAGCAATGTAGCATCCTGATCAAAGCATGGCAGGAACTCCTGGTAAATCAGCTCCAGGGGAAAACCTCTAAATAACATTACTAACGGAAAGCAGTCATCAAGAGCAAGGGTCATCATGGAAACATATTTTGGGATGTGATATAGATGAAACAAGCCAAGAGAATGAAGCTCTTCATTCCTGAGAAATTGCTACAGGATGACTCAAGGGAAAAAGGGTATGAGGTATGTATATATTTATATGATGTTCTGAAGTCATGTCATATGGTTGCAGGTAATGAATTTCTGTATTTTGAAGTATGATCTGTGGATGAGTATCTCTCAGTGTACAGACAGATGAAATCAACATAATATGTCCTCATGGAATATGAGGTGGTTGTATATGAACGAGAAACTAGAAAGGGTGTAAGTCCTCGGGAATGTGCAGAGAGGAAGAAGATCATGAAATGCAACCATGTCAAGAGGCAGTTATCATCCGGAAGCCAAGAAGATGTGACTAAGAGATCTCCTAGGAAGATATGTAGACTCTGACAAAAGTCTAGTAAAAAGACCCTTGATAAAACATATCATTAGGAGATGTGTCAATCTGTATGAAGGATGTCGATACCCACAGAAAGATGTCATGGTGAAAGATCATCACTAAGGTAACTTTTGTGCTAAAAGTTCATATGTATATGTTTATCTGAATGAATTTATGCAGGGCTGCTAATCATAAGAAATGATTCAGATCCTTGGGGATGATTCGAAGGAAAGCAGCGTGGCATAATGATGGACTAGTTGAGAAAGACTGATGAATCACTTTCTGACAGCGGACATGACTCGTGACTGAAAGTGACAGATGATCTGTGCCCTATGAAGCCAAAAGTTGAAGATTCTTCAAATTGAAATCCATGACATCGAGGGGAGGAACTCTTCATGAGTAGCTGGATTGCTGCTGCAGGACTCTGGTTGATGAGGAGCCTAGTGGTAAGTTTCTTGCTTGGAAGAAACTTGAAATATGTCCTCCCTATGTTAAGAGGGAGTGACGTATGTGATTCTCTATTACATGTGTCATGCACTAGACCAGAACTAATAGCCGTAAGTCTTAGTGAAGGCCATGTGAAGAGAATGGATAGACACATCATTCTGGTCTTCACCTGGAAGACAGAATGGATGATTGGGTAATCATCTGGCATTCGATACTCTTTGAGAATGAGATAGGGCATTCAAGATGAGAGTAGTCGTGGACTGATATTCTTTGAGGGCTGGCTACCCAAGAGAAGAATAGTCCAAGAAGGTCATACTCTGGGAACACCTAGGTGGTGTATGTACCTTGGAGATACAATGACTATGGTGTCTATTAGTCATGTGTTTCGCCAGCATTGTAGCCCATTGTCTTGTTGAAGAGATGGGGCTGTTAGTCAAGGCCTTGCACTTGGACAATGCTGGTTGATATGATGCTATACAGATGTGATTACCAATCTGATTTTTCTTATGATATTCTTCAGTTTGAAAGTGACCATGTACCTGTATGAATACCTCCCTAGTTAAGAGGGAATGTTGAAAAGAGTAACTGGGTCGGTCTTCATAACTATGCAAATATGTATTTATGAAAAGAAGTAATACTTCTCCAACACATGGAATTCATCATGATCTAGTCGACCTCATTCACCATGAAACTAGTTGGTCTAAACTATATGGTTGGCTTGCTCAAAAAGAGATATGCTATATATATACATGTAATGTGCCGTCATGATTGCACAACCAAGCGGATCTCTTGGAGAAAAAGTGCAGAATGTCTGGAGTAGATTGCGGATTCCTCTGCAGTTTAAAAGAGGTAATACAGTGTGGGTTTAAGGAGGTCTACAAGTACGGGTTTAAGAGAAGTCTACAATGCGTAATTAGGTGAAGAAAAAGCAGAGACAACGGATGACTCTTAAGCATCAGATATCTCTGAGATGATACAGTCGTATATCTACAAGGAAGACAAGTCTGGATATTTTAAGAAGACGGTGCAGATGTTAATAGAATAAGCGGACATGTCCAAAGTAGAAATGCAGATATTTACAATGCGGACACCATATAAAGATCTGCGGTCATTACAGTAGAGACGAAGCATGACTGTACATTGCGGACACCATATGAAGAAGTGTGATCATACTGTGTGTGTGTAATCGAATGTCTCTAATGTAAGACAACGTTTGGAAAAGTAAAAGAAGGGTTGCGATCATGCTGCAATAACAAATGCAGATGTGAATTATCGAGAAGAGAATTTGTATTAACCGTTACCCCTCCAATTTCTCAACAACTCTAACTCCCGTGACCTCCTGAAAGCCCTGTCCTCCTCGAACTTCACATCCTGCCTGACAACAACTCTCCTCTGTGCAGGAATATAGATCCGAAAGGTTTTCAAGGGCTCACTGTAGCCCACAAAGATACCCTTCTCTACGGTGGGCTCTAGCTTGGTCCTCTTCTCCTTGGGTACGTAGGAGTATGCAATACACCCAAAGATACGAAGATGACCAAATCAGGCTTCTTCCCAGAAAAAGCCTCCTTTGGAGTCACATGCCCCAAGGCACGATGCAGACTCCTGTTCTGCAAATATACAACAGTGTTGCAGGCCTCTGCCCACAAAAACAATGGTAACCCCTGATCATGTAGCATGGCTTTGGCAGCCCCTCCGATGGATCTGTTCTTCCTCTCTGCGACCCTGTTCTCCTGGGGGTTGTAAGGAACTGTGAACTCCCTCCTAATGCCTGCCTCCGCACAATAATCAACAAACTCACCAAGGGTGTACTCCCCTCCATTGTCCGACCTTAGGGACTTGATCTTCCGACCTGTCTGAGTCTCCACAAGAGCTTTGAACTCCTGAAACCGCTTGAAGACCTCACTCTTGTCTTCAAGAAATAAATCCAGGTCTTCCTGGAGTGATCATCAATGAATAAAACATAGTACTCATATCCACTCAAGGAAACATGAGACATCCGACTGCTCACATCGGTATGAATCAAATCAAGTATCCCAGTCGATCTGCTGTCACTGCTGGGAAAATGGGATTTGGCAAACTTGCCCATCGCACATCCTCTGCATGTATCTAGGTGATCAGTACTGAAATCTGGCACACATGTAGTGATCTCCCGCAATGTCCTCAAGGGCCCATGATACATGTGCCCCATCCTGCAGTGCCAAATCTCGCACAGATCTGAACTGCTAACTTTGCTGTCGGTACTACTGCTCAATGCCAAAAGGGGTTGAAATGCAAACTTGTACACCTTTGCATGGCATACTACCAATCACTCTAGCTGAATCAGCTGGAGCGCCCCTGGGATATATAAGCAACTTTCCTCTCCTGAACAATACCCCATACGCTCTGTCCTCCAATGCTGAGACAGATATAAGGTTCTTCTTCATCCCTGGCACATATAGAACATTCGACACTTTCAAGGGAGGTTTGGGTTCCCTATCAAATGTCAATGTCCCCACACCGACTGCTCTAACAACGTTGTCGTCTCCGAGTACTACCTCTATATCAGTGCCACTCTTTGAAAGTTCTGAGAAGTACTCACGGTCTCCTGTCATATGACGTGAAGCCCCACTGTCAACATACCAAATACCTGAATATGCTCCACTGGTGGAGGGAAATGCACACTCCCTCTCATCCTCCATGTCAGGTGATCCTGCACTAGTGGACTCACAAGCAATGAACCCAAACTCCCGGTCAAAGCTCTTTGAAAAGTCCTCCATCTCTGCTGATGCTGCCATGGTCTTGTTCTTCCCCTTCTTCTTTTTCTCTGGACACACAACTGCATAGTGTCCCGTCTTTTGACAATTCTAACACTTCACCTTGGAATAGTCCTTCTCCTTGTTTAGCTTGCTTACCTTTACCTTTGCCTTTGCCCCCACCACCACTTGTGGAAGCTTGCTTCTTTCCCTTGCCTTTCTTGCCTCCTGCTAACAGTGCTACATCCTCATCCTGCTCAACTGGCTTGGCTACCCCAAGCTGGTTCTTTCTGATTTCATTTTGCATGCAATCATCCCAGAACCTCTCCCAAGTGGGAAGGGTCTCACGTGCACAAATCCCATCAGCAAAGTTCAACCATGAACTGGGAAGACCATTCACTGCAATCTGCACCAACTCAGTGGGTGGAACGACCTCTCCTACTGCTACCAACTCATCTCTCACATTAGTGATCTTTGTGAGGTATGCAGTAGCACTATTAGTCTTTGCCATCTTAATGGCCTTCAACTTCTTTCTTAGGACCATTTTTTTGTTCTCATTGGTACTCTGGTACAGATTGGTCAAGGCTGTCCACATCTCATGAGCAAGTCTATTTTTTCTCACATGAGGAATGCAATGGTCTTTAATACCATCCAAAATCAGTCTCTTACCCTTATTATTCTTCTTATTTAAGTCTGCCAACTGAACAGGGTCAGTGGGCACATTAACAGGGCACTGTCGTGTACCCACCATTATACCTAGACTTTTGCCTCCTCAAAGATGCTCTGCATTCTTTCCTTCCATACGCTGTAGTTGCTATGCCCATCCAACTTATCCTCCACCCTCAAGCCCAAAGACATGCTTGCTGTCCTAATAAACTGAAAATGACACTGCTGTAGTAAAGGTTCTGATTTCTGTGTGTAAAATCAGCTTGCTGTAATTTTTCTTCTTGTTGTCCCAAACTGCACTTTTCAGCAATCTAGCTCTGATACCGTGTAGAAATTTTGTGACCAACCCCGGTTTTCAGTTTCTCCTTATTTCTCCCATTAAGTTAAATGCCCATTCCCATAACCATACATTCAACAAGCTGGAAAAATAAATATTTTCTGAGAACAGAAATTTTGGAAATTTCAAAGTGTTGAAAATTGCAAAAATAAAACTCAGAAAAATAAATCAGCCACACACATAAATTTGAGACGCTGATTTTTGGTCAAGATGACCCTGGAAAAACCCCCTACAACTCTTGGGGAAAACTAGTTCGAAAGCTTTTCTTTATTTTTGAATAATGCTTTTACAGAGAAGTGAAATGTACAGGAAAAATTCCAGCAAACAATGTACAGACTTATCTCGTTTTTTGTGCTTGCCTCCACCTCGGAAAATGTGCCGAAACAAAAAAATATTCAAAACAGAAATTATTATAGCAAGTAACAGCCTTGAAAACTGTGCCCAATACTTAGCTGTACGACCGTACAGACTCTACAAAAAAGTACAACAAAACTTCCTCCTTGAAATCCGTGCTTGCTGCCTCGAAAACTGTGCATAGCAACCTCGATATATGTGCCTTTAGCTTGTTGTACCTTCTCGATTTCTGTGTCGTCCCTCTCCTTGAAAATTGTGCCTCGAGCTGCCGTACGAACTGCTGCCTCGAAAACTGTGCTGTTGTACGGACTCGTTGCCTCAAAAAACGTGCAGCCTCTTGCTGCTGTACGGACTGCTAAAATCTTCCTCTCCTTCACCTTTTCAAGCTCAGAAATTCTCCAGCTCTCTCTCCTCCTTCTCTCAATCTGCTCATGAAAGACTAAATTATCTTTTCTCTCTTTTCCTCCTTTAACCTAACCATAAGTGACTTTTGGGGAATCCCTAAATCCAATCGCTAAGATAGCTTTAGATCTAAAGCTGAGATTAAATGCTCAACTAAATCTCACTTTGTATTTTTTAATTCACCCCACTTTAATAAAGACCCTCTTAGTAATTTATTTCCAAAGTCACTTTTCACTTTCTAATTTCACATTGACTTTATTAAAGTCACTTTAAAATTAGACTTAGTAACTTTATCACTTAAAGTCACTTTTAAATTAGATTTGACTTTATAAAGTCACTTTAGGAGAAAAATTAAATTCTTTTGGACACTTTTCCCTAGGCTAAAGATCAAAGCCTTAGGGAACCACCTGTCCTTCGGTAACCAAATATCAACATTTTCTTCCTCACTACTTGGACATAAACTTGAAGAAAACTTAAAAATGGAAAGTAAAGGGATATTTACAAGTTTCACATGATTTAAATGAAATTTCATGACTATTTTTTTCTACATACTTCGGTTGTGGTAACCTGAGATTACCATTTTTCTTGTCTCTGTGTATTTCTATGCCCAAGATTTGTTTCATTGCTCTTAGACCATTCATATAAAAAATCCTAGCCAATTGAGCCTTTTACTTGTCCATGTGATCCATGCTTTTGCTTGCAACAAACATATCTTCAACATATAACACCAAGATAATGAACATACCATTCAAATTATTGAAATAAACACAATGGTCATACTCACTTCTAGTATAATTTTGGCTCACCATGAAGAAATCAAACTTCTTGTATAATTTCCTTGATATTGCTTCAAGCCATACAATGACTTCTTGAACTTGCAAATAAACAATTTCTTTTGTGATGTTGAATAAATATTTTTGAATTGTTCCATGCATATTTCCTCATCTAAATCTCCATGTAAGAATGTTGTTTCAACATCTAATTGCTCTAACTTCAGATCAAGTAAAGCAACTAGTGCTAGCACAATACAAATAGAAACAAGCTTAGACGCTGATGAAAAGATCTCATGGAAATCAATACCTTCCATCAGAGAATAATACCCCTTTGCTACCAATCTAGCTTTATATCTTTCAACTTTAGCATCAACACACTTCTTCAATTTGCAAACTCACTTACACCGAGCAACATTTCTATGTTTTGGAATTTCTACCAGGTCCCAAATTTTGTTTTTCTTCGAGGCATTCATCTCTTCTTTCATTGCCATTTTCCATTTAGCATTATTGATGTCATCTATTGCTTCCTGATAGCAAGAAGGTTCTCCATTGTGTAGAAATTTCTATTTTCCCACCCCGGTTTTCAGTTTCACCTTATTTCTCCAAATAGTTAAATGCCCTTTCCCATAGCCTTACATTCAACACGCTGGAAAATAAATATTTTTTGAAAACACAAATTCTGGAAAATTTTCACAGTGTTGGAAATTGCAGAAATAAAAATCAGCAGACTAAAACAGCCACACAAAACATTTTAACACAGTGATTTTTGGTCAACATGACTCTGGAAAAACCCCCTACAACTCTTGGGGAAAACCAGTTCGAAAGCTTCTCTTTATTTTTTGAATATTGCTTTTACAGTGATGCAGAAATTTACACAGCAAAAAAAATTACAACAACTTCGAAACAAAACTTATCTCGAAAACCGTGTCAAACTCCACCTCGGTTTCCGTGTTCACAAAACAGAAAAATTACAACAGAAATTATAGCCTTCAAAACTGTATGAACAGCCTCGAAAACAGTGCTGGAATGGCTGTACGGCCTCCCTCGAAATCTGCAGTTTTATTTCCTCGAAATTCGTGCCCACTTGCCTCAAACTTTGTGCTCTGCCCTGCTGTACGGATTTGCTGAAAGTTAGTGCTGCTGCCCTCCTTCTCACTGCTCAGAAAATTCTCTTTAGCTCTCTCTTTCTCCTTCTCTCAATCTGCTCATGAAAGAATTAATGAATGAATGACCTTTTATCTCATTTTCCTTCTTTAATAGAACTCTATGTGACTTTTGGGTTATCCCCAAATCCAATGGTTGAAATAGCTTTAGATCTAGCGCTGAGATTAAATGCTCTTTTAGATCTCACTTTCTATTTTTTAATTCACTCCACTTCAATAAAGACCCACTTAGTCATTTATTTCCAAAGTCACTTTTTTTTTCTAATTTTACATTAACTTTATTAAAGTCACTTTAAAATTACACTTTAGTAACTTTTTCACTTAAAGTCATTTTTAAATTAGATTTTACTTTATAACTTTATAAAGCCACTTTAGGAGAAAAATTAAATTCTTTTGGACACTTTTCCCTAGGCCAAAGATCAAAGCCTTAGGGAACCACCTGTCCTTCGGTAACCAAATTTCAACACATCGTTAGTAATCAAAGCAATAAATGAAACAAAATCAATATACCTTTTAGGAGGATTTTTGTTCTGTGTAGATCTTATTCGCATCTTTTGTGGAATTTCCACATTTTTTTGAATATCTTCAGTATCTATAGCTTCTTTATTATCAAAACTTTTTCCTGTTTCTTAGTTTCTATCAATGGTTGAGACTTCAACTAAATTTGTTGATTTAGTGGTACTTGTTCCTATTTGAAATCAACTTTTAGAATGTGTGATTTAATGAGGGGGATTCATCAAATACTATATCTCTGCTAATGATGATTTTGTGGGCAGTAGGATTCCAAAATCTATATCCCTTAACTACATCGTCATAACCAACAAAGACATACTTCTTCAATTAGGGGTCTAACTTAGAATGACAATTTTTAGAAGAACGAGCATAAGCTTCACAATCAAAGACATTTACATTTGATTAATCAAAATGATGACCTGTCCATACCTATTCACAATCTATTGCAAATGATGGCGATTAGTTTACCAAAAAGCAAGCAGTAATGATTGTTTCTGCCCACAACTCTTGTTTCAAATTGACATTGTTGAGCATGTTCCTTGCTCTTTCTAGAAGGGTCTTGTTCATTCATTCTGCCATGTCATTTGTTCGGGAGTGTATACTATGGTTTATGCCTTTGAATCCTAGCTTCTTTGCAATAATTTTCAAATTCTAAAGATACGAACTCACTTCCTATCTATTCTTAAAGACTTGTTTGTCCTGCTAGTTCTATTTTCTACCATAATTCTAAATTGTTTAAATATATTAAACACATTAGTTTTTCTTTTTAGGACATAGAATGACACCTTTCTAGATTAATCATCTATAAATGTTATGAAATATGACAATACTCCAAAACATACTATACGGAATGGCCCCCAAACATATGAATGGATATAAACTAGAACACATTTACTGGTTTGACTTCATGCTTTAAACTTTTGTCTGCACCGTTTTCCGAAAATATAATGTTTGTAGAAATTCAAGTTTAAGGATCTTAAATATAGATAAATCTGGGGTTGTGGCCCTTTCTCGCTGATATGACCTAGTGGCTAATTCCATAAATGAGTAGAATCATTTGCCTCCTCAAATACCACCGATGCTTCATTTATTTGAGTAAACGCTTCCATCTTGTAAAGGTTTCCAAACTTTGTAGCCTCCATAACCACCAAAGCACCGTTAGACACCTTCAGTGCTCCACCTTCACTTGTCCATTTGTAACCTCTAGAATCCAAGACTCCCAAAGAAATTAAATTCTTCTTTAGTTTAGACACATGTCTTGCCTTTGTTAATGTCCTTATAATACCATTAAACATTTTAGTTTGAATTCTTCTATTCCAACAATCTTTTAGGATAAATTATTTTCCATAAGAACATACCACAATCAATATCTTGATAAGAAGAAAACTAACTTCCATGTGGACACATGTGATGTGAAGCACCAAAATCTAATAAACATTCTTCATAGTATTGTGGAGATTACAAATATATAGAACTTCATCAACCTTGGACTTTATTCAACCAGATTTTCTTCCTTTTTAGACTCTTCCTTGAATTTCCTCTTCCATCAATCTTTCTCGATATGCTCTGATTTATTACAATACAAACATTTTAGTTTACACTCCTTGCCTTTTGACTTTGATCTTGATGTACCTTTCGACTTCTCCCCTTTTTCTCTAAATTGACCTCTAGCTACCATTACTTTTGGTGTGGATGTTTCTATATTGGATCTCCTCCACACCGAGTCCTCAGACAACAGTGCTCCCACAATTAAATCATTGTCAAGAGTATTAGTTTTACTAAAGCTAATGGAAGTGACCAAGTGGTCCCAAGTTTCAGACAATGGACACAATAATGTAACTGTCTTACCTTTCTCATCGATTTTTATATCCACCCTAGTTAACTAGCATATAAGTGTATTAAATACATTTAAATGATCAACAATTTTGGTACCTTCTTTCATACGTAGATTGTACAGTTGCCTCTTCAAGTAGATTCAGTTTATGAAGGCTTGTGTCATATAAAGGCTCTTCATTCTATTCCATAATCTTGTTACCGTTTCCTCTCCAAGATATTAAAAATAACACCATCTGCCAAACATAACCAAATAGTTTTGAGAGCTTTTGCATCCAGATATTCCCACTCCTCATTAGTCATACTCACAGGTTTATTCCTCTTGCCATTTAATGCCTTATGCAGTCCTTGTTGCATCAACAAATCTTGCATTTTGAGCTTTCATAATTCAAAGTTTTTTTTTTCTTTAAACTTCTATACCTTGAATTTTGTGTTCGTTATCTTTTCCATTAAGTCCCTACAAATAAGCTCTTTCCAAATTGAATATATATATATAGAAAATATTTAAAAAATATGTTATATAACTTCACCACGAAACCAAACTATACGGCCTCCACTAACCAAAACAAATAAATTGCAAACCTCCACCAAATCATATATATAAATGAAACATACACTTGTATGTTACCACCAAAAAGGGCTTCATGAGTCCTACAACATGATTAAGACTGTGGGCTTGAAGGCCAGACACCTTCATGCCTTCTCTACGTGGCCAGATTATACGAAAAAACTGCACATGAATAGCCTCTTTTCGATAGAATTAATCGCTGATCGGACTCTGTTTCACAAGCCACAAACAGTGATTCTCTCCTCCTTTGCCTTCAACAGTTAGGGCCTTTTGCGATCACCACAAACAAGCAAAACAAAATTAAAAGTAATTTCTCTACTTTGAATTTTGCGTTTGTTATCTTTTCCATTAACTGCCTACACATAAGCTCTTTCCAAATTGCATATATATATATATATATATATATATATATATATATATATATATATATATATATATATATATAAGTGTGTATATAACTTCACCACGAAACCAAACTATATGGTATCCACGAACCAAAACAAATAAATTGCAAACCTCCACCAAATCATATATATATATATATATATATATATATATATATATATATAAGAAACATACACTTGTATTTTACCACCAAAAAAGGGCTTCATGAGTCATACAACATGATTAATACTGTGGGCTTGCAGGCCGGACACCTTCATGCCTCCTTTACGTGGCCAGATTGTACAGTTTGTATATATATAAATGTGTATATAACTACACCACGAAACCAAACTATATGGTATCCACGAACCAAAACAAATAAATTGCAAACCTCCACCAAATCATATATATATATAAGAAACATACACTTGTATTTTACCACCAAGAAAGGGCTTCATGAGTCATACAACATGATTAAGACTGCGGGGTTGCAGGCCGGACACCTTCATGCCTCCTCTACGTGGCCAGATTGTATGAACAAACTGCACATGAATAGCCTCTTTTTGATACAATTGATCGCTGATCGGACTCTGTTTCACAAGCCACACGCAATGATTCTCTCCTCCTTTGCCTTTAACAGTTAGGTCTTTTTGCGATCACCACAAACAAACAACACAAATTTTTTTGCTAGCGATATCATTCAATGTGACTCAGGCTTTTTTCTTTGTTGGACATAACTCAAGCTTAAAACCTCTACGACTTCTCGTAACCTTTGGTAGTGTTAACCGTAAATTTGTCCCTTGCAAATTCAAAGGCCCAAAGGGTTAATGACCAACACATTTCATGAGGTTGGAGGTTCAAAGATAGATGCATATGCAGATACAATTTTGCTTAAGATGGGGGTTGGTTCCAAGGTAGATTGGTTGCAGAATAGATTCAGTGATAATTCAAACACAATTTTTGCATAGATTGGAGAGAGTTACTATTTTTAGCACTTGTACTTTATAGGAGATAGAGTTTTGGGGTTTGTACGGTGGTATTGATTACACATTCAGAGTCCTTATGAACTCAGAATTATAGAAAGGCTTCTCTGGGTGAAATGCATGGCACTTTTATTTTTAACGGGTTTGGTATGGAGACTCGGATGTTAGAAATAATGGTATATTTGGAATCCTTACAAGATTTTGAATCCAATGAGCTACTTTTGGGCAACATGTGAGCAATTTATTTTTTAGCACTACTGGCATGTCAATTATAAACGTGGATTAAGATTCTTTACGAAAGACAATTCCTTCCAATCGGTATGGTTTCATGACAATCTGAGCACCTTCTATTTTTAGCAGTGGTTCTGGTTATATATTTGGACTCCCCATTAAGTTTTGGAGTTCACTGAGGGTCATTTCATCAAAGTTCGAGACATTTATATTTTTAGCAGTCTTTGAATGGGAGCACTAATAGCATATTTGGATTCCCCATGAGATTCTGAGTCTTATAGGCATTTGAATATATTTTTATTTTTAGTAATGTATATATTTATTATTTAGACATACCATATATGTTAAGATCATATCCATTCTGGACATTTTCTATCTTTTCTTATTTTTTGGGGGGGGCCGTTGATCCAGGTGGATATTGGTGGCCACCCGCCTATTCCACCTAGACCTCCAGTCGGTTTCATCAATTTCCTTGTGGCAACATTTACTATTTTCAATAGTTTTTCAGGTCCTGAACTTCCAGAGCAGTTTCGACCCCCTAAACAACGTTTTTTTGAGGTTCGCAGCAGATCCGTAGCCGTAGGCAAGGACCTGTGGCAAATCTTGTAGTACTCAGAAAGAACTTTCTGACAAGGTATTGTACGCGCGAAATGAAGATAATATGGCCAAATTATGACCCCGGGAAGTTGGTTGCCCAACTAACCCCAATGGGGCCCACAAACTCTTGCATTCCATCTCCCGGGGTTAGGATTTTGGCTGTTTAGGGTTTCCCATTGTTGTTCAATAATAAAAAGGCCCTTGAGCCTCATTGTAACACAATTCAAAGGCATTTAGTCTCCACATATCTTCTCAAAGATAAGCTACCATCGCTCGAGCTAGATTATTTCCATTCTGTATGTAAGCATATTTCAGTGATTTGATATTAATGAAATGAAGTTTTATTTCTACTGCACTATTGTGTTTATGTTTACATATGTATTCTATTGTGTTCCTGAATAAGTTTTGATCAGTAGTATCCGAGCGATCTGCTCTTTCTCATTTTTTCTTTGCATGTCCCCAATGAGGTTAGAGTATAAAGAGTTAGGGCTCGATTTGGTTGAACCTTTGCAAGATCAGCCTCGCAAACCCTGACGACCTCCCATGGTGGAAGAAAAGAAAGATGATGGAGTAGGAGATCCTTTCAAAATATTTCTCGAGGAGACTCTCGAGAAACAGAGGAACGCGATGATGGATAACTTTTCCCAGATCCTTCAACGGCTACCCAAGGCGACGCATCTTCATCTGAAAACCACTCTGGAGGCGCCACTCCTTTCAAGGTACAAGTTAACTTTGACATTCCCATATTTAAAGGTCAAATAGATGCAAACACCGTAGATAAATTGTTAAACCTGTTAGAAGGATATTTTTCAGTTCATGACTTTTCCAACTGGGAAAAGGTCACTTTTGCACTCTTGAAAGTCGCCCCCCATGTTAAGGACTGGTGGGAAACCTACTGTGAGCAAAAGGACGAAGGGGAATCCTCACTGTTCTCAGCCGATCGTCGATCGTGGCGCTGACCACTGTGCTCGAATCTTGTGGGTACAAGACTTCGGGGTGGCCGCATCTTTACAAAAGAGATCCAAAATTTGGCAACACATACCAGACATTGCTGGAAGGCAAGCAAGTTCCAAATTTTCACCTCGAGGATGCACTATTATGCCACCACTTGGGACACCTATGTGTTCCTTCAAGTGAGCGCGCCAAGATGATTTGGGAAGAGCACTACAGTTTGGTCGCTGGACATTTCGAGGTGGAGAAAACAGTGACAGTACTACATAAATATTTCTATTGGCCGAACCTTCGACAGGATGTTGGGAAGTACATCAGATCCTACACTGCTTGCGCCATTGCCAAGCCGACCATCAAGAAGCAAGGCCTGTATACTCCGCTGCCTACCCCTAGTTGACCTTGGGAATCCATCTCCATGGATTACATGTCGGGCCTTCCTTCTACCAAGCATGGAAACCACTGTGTTTCTGTGGTCGTCGATAGATTCTCTAAGATGGCCATTGTGGCGGCCTGCAAGAAGAGTATCTGTTAAAATTGGACAACTAGGTCCAAACTCCATGTTGTGATGCTCAGATGAAGATACCAATATTTTTATTGGGTTCATCTTTCGGAGAGGTGCAAGATCGATCTAAAGATCATCTTGATCCGATGAGCAGAACATTGATTTTGAATTTATTTTTAATACTTTCAAAATATGTGCACGTCGGCCTTAAGGTTTTACACCCCCAGGAAATGTGTCACACACCCTCAATGATGGATATAAATAAAGTCAACGTTGGAGGACATTTCACTAATTTCCTAATCACACATATTTCTCTCTCCACTTTTGATTGGTTCGAGCTCCAAGGAGGCAAATCTGCGGTTCACACGTGGGAGAAGGACGAACACTGTTTTTGCTACAGCTAGAGTTTTACTGCAAGTTTGACCAGCGTTGACTTTCGTCAACACATGGTCCAAAGGAGATGAATTTTGGCATAGACTTTGATTTATGTAGTCCGTACATTTTGGCACAAGAATCGAGGTCAAAGGTTGACCGAAGATGGAGCTGCGTTGACTTTTACTTGCTGCTTTTTTGCATTGACTTTTCTGGGGTTGACTTTGAGTTGATCGTTTGGCTGTTTTGAGGGTTGTTATGACACATACTGGGCTGGCTGACCAAGGAGACTTTGCTGGTTGAAGCATCCTGCTGATCGCCGTAACGCAACAAAAAATATATATTTTTCTGGCTTGTCTTCTGTTGATCCACTGGTATGTTCTCTCAGCATTTTACTTAATGATTTATGTGATTGCTGTCTAGTACTGAAGAGAAAGTAAAGTTGCATCAAGCATAGAACATTTACATAAATTTACATGGTATCGGAGCTGAGGTGAAGACAAAGTCCAAATTTGTAGCAATCACCAAAGAAGGAAATGGGTTCCACAAACTATGGCTTCAAGGAGTATGACAAATTCACTGGGAAGGATGACTTCCATGCTTGGAAGATGATATTGGATCTTAAATTGGAAGACCAAGATGTCATGGACTATGTGCAGGATAAAATCCAAGAACCTCCATCCACTGCTACTGCTGTTGCCAAAAAAAAGTACAAGAAGGGGGAGATCAAAGCAAAGCTGATGATCAGGGAATTCATTCATAAGAGTCTGGTGGCCTACATCTTTGAGCTAGGCACATCTAAAGAAATGTATGATAAGTTGGTCCTCATGTTCAAGGCCAACAATGCAAATCAAGTACTATTCTTCAAGAATCAATTGAAGAATCTAAAAGCAGTTGAGTACGTTAAATCCCAACACTTTACGAAGGTAGGCAGATCAGGAACAATCTGCTGGCTATTGGGGAGACAATAGCTGATCGAGAGATGGTACTCACCGCACTTGGAGGGCTCCCATCCGAATGGCATGTGTTCAACACTACCATTCTAAATAATAATGTGATACCTAACTTTGACGAAATACTATTGAGATGCGTTCAAGAAGAGACAAGAATGAAGGAGTATGGAAATGAAGGAAATGCTGCCTACGTTGCTCATTCTAGAAAGAAGAACTTTGGTGGTCCATAGAACAAAGGAAAAGCAGGGGCCCAAGGAAAGAAGGGCAAGTGTTTCACTTGTCATAGGATAGGTCACTATGCTAGAGAATGTCCTTTCAAGAAGGAATCTCCCGATGGTGATGACAACAACAACAACTGGAGGAATGACAATCGAAGGAACAATAGGTTCAAGGGAAAGAGGAAGGCTCCCTCCGGCGGAAATGAGTAACCTTTCAAAAGGTCGAGAAATTCCAGGTATGAGGAATCAAATGTTGTTGAGAAAAGAAATGAATTCATTCTTGTATCTGCCCTCTCTGCTGCATCTCCACCCGACACTATGGATGTCTGGTTGATAGATAGTACCTCGAAAGGCACATCATGAGTTCCGAAGCACTCTGATATGGTTGAGATGGTTGAAAGGATACTAATACGGTATCATGGGGGGTAATGCCACATATCCGTCGAGACGAGGCTGTGACCCTCCACTTGTCTCAAGAGTCCAGAATCCTCGGCAAGATGTCGCCTAATTTGAAAGAACAACATGTCTATGTTAGCCACTTGGAGAAAGACAAAAGGTTTCAATGCCTTGTTCACTAATTGAAAGAGTAACGCATGTGGAAGAAAAACGAAAACTATCATGAATTGAGTTTAGAGTTGTTCACTCTCGAGGTTGGAAGAAGTCCGTGAGAGTGACAGCAGTACTGTCTGATCTATGACACACGAGCCCAGACACCTTCACTACAAAGCCCTTCCCGAAGCAAGGAAGGTGGTGACAGGGATGCCCGAGTTTTCAAATAATCATGAAGGTGTATGTCAAGCGTCTCAAAGACATCTGATGTCTTGCAATTGATCCATTCTGATCTATCTGGTATGTTGCTCGTGACATCCTTGGGAGGATGTCCTTATTATATGACATTCATAGATGACTTATCTCGCAAAACTTGGATATACTTCTTGAAGAAGAAGGATGAGGCTTTCATGTGGTTTCGTACCTTCAAAGCCTTGGTGGAAGTGCTGCTAAGGAAGCTGGCATCAAGAGGGAGACCACAATGTTTGTAGGCTACAACAAAACTTCGAAGGCCTATAGAGTCTATGTGCTTGGTCAAAGGGAAGTGGAGATATGCCACGATGTCCCTTTTGACGAAGATGGTTCCCTGAGGAAAGTAGTCAATCTTCCGAGATCTAAGGAAGACTATGAAGCAAGGCCTGGAAATCAAGAAGGACCAAAGGATGAGACGATGCCCGATGTTGAAGGACTGATGGACCCGATCGATCCACCTCCTTCACTAGGGAAGAGACCATCATGGCTCAGGGACACTCTCGAGGATGCCGAGGGACATATGGCCCCAAGGGGGACATTTCGTGAAAGCAAGAAGCCGAGTAGATACCATGGGTATCTAGCAGCCATGAGTACTATTGTACAAATTTGAGCCTGGATCTTTTGAGGAAGTCGTTAAGCATCAAGTCTGGAAGGATGCTATGCATGAAGAGTATGAGTCCATAATGAAGAATGATGTCTGGGATGTGGTTCCAAGACCGGAGGACAAAACAATTGTCACTTCGAAATGGCTCTACAAGATCAAGTATGGATCTGATGGAAGTGCTGAAAAGTTCAAGGCAAGGTTCGTTGCCTATGGCTTCTCTCAAAAGGAAGGCATAGACTATGATGACAGATTTGCACCTGTGGCCCGATATACCACCATTTGATCTATCATAGCCCTTGTTGCTACGCAAGGATGGAGTCTCCATCAGATGGATGTGAAGACCGCATTTCTGCATGGTGCAATGAAGGAAGAGGTATATGTGGAACAACCTCTGGGGTTCGAAGTCCAGGATCGGGACACCCATGTCTGCAGGTTGAAGAAAGCCCTCTATGGGCTGAAGCAAGCACCCAGAGCTTGGTACGAGGGGATAGATAGCTACCTGATGAAGCTGGGCTTCACTCGTAGTAATGCTGATCCGAACCTTTACTTCAAGGTTGATAGGGAGAAGCCTCTCATTTTAGTGCTATATGTGGATGACCTCTTCCTGACAGGTGTTGACCCTCTCATTCATCAGTGCAAGAGGGAGCTCGCCGCTGAGTTCGAGATGAAGGATCTATGACTGATGCACTATTTCCTAGGCCTGGAGGTCTGGCAGAGACCTGGCGAGATTTTCCTTTCTCAAGGAAAATACATTGTGAAGCTTCTGGAAAGATTTGGTATGGTGGACTGCAAGTTCGTGTCGACACCGATGGAGCTCAATTTTAAGAAGTTGAGTGGCAACACTGCTGGACTCGTGCTAGCAAATCCTACTGAGTATCGTCAACTTGTAGGGGCCCTGATGTTCTTAGTGAACACCCGTCCGAACGTATGTGTTGCAGTGAACACTTTGGGTCAACACATGGTTGATCATAACATTCACTGGGTTGGTCCCAAGAAACTCTTGAGATATCTCTGTGGCACGATAGACCATGGGCTGAGATACACTGCCAGGAGCTTGACACTCCATGGATATGTTGATGCCAATTAGGCTGGCAGTGTGGTGGATCGCAAGAGCACATCTGGATGCTGCTTCACAAGTATATCTGCTTCGGGCAGGAAACGAAAGTCGGTAGCCTTGAGCACCGCTGAGGCCGAATACATTGCAACATGTATGGCTTGTTGTGAAGTCACTTGGTTGCGAAAGCTCTCCAGCGAGCTGTTCGAGCATGTGCTAGATGCCACCGTTATCCTTTGTGATAACTTGAGGGGGATTCGTTTGTCATAGAATCCCGTGTTCCACGAACGATCCAAGCATGTTGATGGCTGGTACCACTTTATTCGGGATATGGTACAACGAGGCGCCGTAAGGCTCGATCATATAGGAACTGATGAGCAGGTCGCGGACATTCTCACAATGCCCTTGGGGAAGGTCATGTTCCTAACCTTCCGTGAGAATCTTGGAATCGTGGAATGACCCTATTCTGAGGGTCCTGTTGGACGATGAGCTCTGGGAGCTCTGGGGGGCCTTGGGGATAGTTCCTCGGAGCTATAAGCACACACGGGGCTAGGCTTGCCGAACCTTGTAGTGCTTCTGCCCCACCGTTATGATGATTGAGTTGGTTCGCCTCTCATGATCTGTGCCCCGTATGCATCCTACCCATTTGAGTTTCAAACTCATGGGAAGTACCTCTCATTTGGCCAACGAGGTGGGAAAAGCTAGAGACTAGTAGCAAAAACTGATGGACGCATCAGAGATTGCCGTACTCTTTATCTAGGATGTCACGGTCCAACCACTTGATCTGGGATCAAATCTAGTGAGGTTTCAGACCTCCTACTGACTTCGGGTTAGATAAACCAACTTCGAGTTGGTATGTGACTCGTTGAGTCCATGTGAGGTTTCAGACCTCCAAACTGACTTCGGGTCAGTGAAACTAACTTCGGGTTATTATATATGAGACTCTTTGTGAGTCCTATAGAGGTTTCGGACCTTTGCGCTGAATCTGTCAGCCAGGAATGATGTCTTTGTGACTGACCCACTTCTATTCTGAAATAAAGAGGCCAACAAAGCAAGTTACGGCGGGATGACACACGATGTTTGATTGCACAGATGGATGGAGTTCTCCCTAGTTGAGAGGGAGTTTTAAAATTGGACAACAAGGTCCAAACTCCATGTTGTGATGCTTAGATGAAGATACCAATATTTTTATTGGGTTCCTCTTTTAGAGAGGTGCAAGATCGATCTAAAGATCATCTTGATCCGATGAGCAGAACATTTATTTTGAATTTATTTTTAATACTTTCAAAATATGTGCAGGTCGGCCTTAGGGTTCTACACCCCCAACAAATGTGTCACACACCCTCAATGATGGATATAAATAAAGTCAACGTTGGAGGACATTTCACTAATCTCCTCATCACACATATTTCTTTCTCCACTTCTGATTGGTTCGAGCTCCAAGGAGGCAAATTTGCGATTCACACGTGGGAGAAGGACGAAGACTGTTTTTGCTGCAGCTAGGGTTTTACCGCAGGTTTGACCAGCATTGATTTTGGTCAACACATGGTCCAAAGGAGTTGAATTTTGGCATAGACTTTGATTTATGCAATCCATACATTTTGGCACAAGAACCGAGGTCAAAGGTTGATCGAAGACCGAGCTGTGTTGACTTTTACTTGCTGCTATTATGCATTAACTTTTCTAGGCAACGTTGACTTCTCTGGGGTTGACTTTGAGTTGACCGTTTGGCTATTTTGAGGGTTGTTGTGACACACACTGGGCTGGCTGACCAAGGAGACTTTGCTGGTTGAAGCATCCTGCTGATCGCCGTAACGCAACAACAAATATATATTTTTCTGGCTTGTCTTCTGTTGATCCACTGGTTTGTTCTATCAACATTTTACTTAATGATTTATGTGATCGTTGTCTAGTACTAAAGATAAAGTAAAGGTGCATCAAACATAGAACATCTACATAAATTTATAGTATCACAACAGAAGCCACTGCTAAACTCTTCTTTGAACGAGTGTCGGTGCACTTTGGGATCCCATCTTAGATCGGGACAACACGTTCCTAAGTACATTTTGGTCAAGTCTCTGGTCGATGCTGGATACCAAGCTCACTAAGTCCACAACTTTCCACCCCTAAACTGATGGCCAAACAAAGGTTGTCAACAGGATGATCGTACACATTATGCGCATGTACAACTCGAAGCATCCTTGCACATGGGATGAAAGCCTCCCCTATGTCAAACACAACTACAACTGAGCTCTCCATAGCTCTATTGGCCACAACCCCTTTCAGGTGGGGTTGGGATTCCAACCACTATGTCCCGTTGATGTGGCCATATCATTTGCACTCACTCAGTTTCGGCTCATGTCCAGTTCGAAGCTAACAGGGCGAACAACTTCATTGAGCGCATTTAGCACGTCCGCCAGTAGGTCCATGACATATTAGACAGAGCCAATGCTAAGTACAAGTAGGGACATGATCAACATCGGGTGCCACACAAGTTTAAGGTGGGCGACAAAGTTTGGCTACATTTGCAGAAAGAGTGCCTCGCTAGACCCCACTGCAAGCTTCGCCTTCTCTGATATGGTCCATACACCATCACCAACGCTGTAGGAGACAATGCCTTCGAGCTCAACATTCCACCATTCCTTGGTCCGCACCCAGTGTTCAATGTGGACTGTCTCCGACCATACTTTCCACCATTACTGGACACATCCGAAATTGCAAAACAACTCATATCCACTGAGTTAAACCCGGATTGCATGGAACAAGCCACAACTAATCAGATCATGGACACACAGATCAAGAACACCTGCCAACAGAGGATCCAACTATATCGAGTTGTCAAAGCAGGCCAACTCCTTCACCAGGGCAAGTGGTTCACTAGAGACCAAGTTCAACAGAAATTTCCTCACCTCATGGAGGCTTTGCATGCAATGGGGACCATTGCTTCCTAAGGGGGGAGGATTGATCCAGGTGGATATTGGTGGCCATCTGCCTATTCCACCTAGACCTCCACTCGATTTCATCAGTTTCCTTGTTTATAGCAACATTTACTATTTTTAGCAGTTTTTCGGGGCTTGAACTTCCAGAGTAGTTTTGACCCCCTAAACGACGTTTTTTTGAGGTCCGCAACAAGCTCGTAGCCGTAGGTTGGGGCTTGTAGCAAATCCTATAGTACTCAGAGAGATCATTTCGACAAGGTATCGTACGCGCCAAACGAAGATAATATGACCGAGTTATGACCCCGGGAAGTTGGCTGCCCAATTAACCCCAACGGGGCCACATACTCTTGGCGTTCCATCTCCTAGGGTTAGGGTTTTGGCTGTTTAGGGTTTTCTCTTGTTGTTCAATAATAAAAAGGTCCTTGAGCTTCATTGTAACACAGTTCAGAGGCATGTAGCCGCCACATCTCTTCTCAGAGATAAGCTACCATCACTCGAGCTAGTTTATCTCCGTTCTATATGTAAACATATTTTAGTTCTTTGATATTAATGAAATGAAGTTTTTTTCTGCTACACTTCAGTGTTTATGCTTATATCTTGTATTCTATTGCAATCCTGCATAAGTTCAGATCAACTGTTGTTTTTGGCATGTCTATTTATAACATAGTAACATGTACCAGTTCTTGGAATAAACAAGTGTCGAGATTTACATATGAGTCATGGGTGATATGGTGAAGCACATGGGTAAATTACTTTGCACATGTGACACATAAATAATGGGAATTTATTTTCCTCCACCCTATTTTTCCTTGTACTTTCACTCTTATTTTCCTTCCTACTTTCACTCTTTTTCTAAGTCCATTTTTAATTTTTTCCTCAACACAAAAAGCATATCTTTTTCACCCTAATTCGAGTTAAAATATTCCCAATTGAATTAGCCAAAATTACCTTGAGAATATTTTTATCACTAATGGAATTTACTCCAAGATGCTTTTATCCAAGTTGAAGTATCTTAATTTGTGCTTAAAGATATTTTTATCTCACAAGAACTCACAAATCGAATTGTCTACATCGACATTACTCTCTTATCTCCATTATTCTTTGTTTCTTCTTTCTTGTCATCAGGTTTTTGTGGAATAAAGCTCAGTTTTGATCCACTCTATCTCTTTGAGTTTGTTTGATGTTCAAATTGTCTACATCAACATTAGTCTCTTATCTCCATTATTCTTTGTTTCTTCTTTCTTGTCATCAGGTTTTTTTGAATAAAGCTCAGTTTTGATCCACTCTATCTCTTTGAGTTTGTTTGATGTTTCAATGGTATCTTATGCAATTTCAAACAGAATTTTGAAAGTAATTTTGAGAGTAGATTTCTGCGTCTGATAGACTTTCTTAGCTTCAGTTCCTATATTGCTATGCTTGTTGTTTAATTGTTAAATTCACATCCTTAATAAATTACATATTTGTATTTGATATCACCAGCATCGAAAGTCCAGAATTTATGATCTGTGTCATTCTGTGTCTATATATCTTGTAGTACCGTTCCTTAATAAGTTACATATTTGTGTTTGATATCATCGGCATCGAAAGTCCAGAATTTATGATTTGTGTCATTCTGTGTCAATATATTTTGTAGTACCGTTCCGACAAAGGTTAGTTTGGATTATATCTGGACAATGCATGATCATATTGCAATTGTTTGAACTGTTACAATTTGATTATGTGAATGATGCGGTTGCTAGATGAGTATTAGAAACATTTAAATTCCCTTATCAATCTTTTATAAATGTTTAATTTTTCAAAATATTAGATTTTTATGTAATATATTTTATTTTGTAATTATACATATATGAAACACTTCAATTTCGAATTTATAAATCATTTAAAGTTGATGATTGTTTAATAACAAATTTTGAAACCATTTCAACAGTATATTTGATATGAGTATGTCACATGTAAAAATTAAATCTAAGTAGACAAGATATCAATAATTATTTTCAACTACCGAAAATAAATTATATATAAATATAAAACATATTTTCTATATCTTATTTTAGCATCAAACTATTAGATATTAGATATTTATATTCAAGATTATAAAAAGCCATGATTTTATTATTAAAGTTTAATAGATACTTATCATACAAATTATACACTCAAATCTACAAAATGTAGATATATTTTAACAAGTGTATTTCTTTACATCATGAAAGACAATTGCTAAATCTTTAGAATTGATTATATTGATAGGTTTGGTTTATTTTGGAATAAGCTTTTCAGAATTTCTATTAAAAAAAATAAAAAATTATGTACGATGTAGATGTAATAATGTGAGAATATTCTGTCATATACACAATTCAAAAACTAAAATTAAAAATTTTCAAACAAATTTTCGGTTTCTAACCTCCACTCCTATATTGATTTTACAAATTCTCAACATTCTTATGTTCACTCCTATCATAATATTATAAATTTAAGGAATTACCAATAATATATAGATATTTTAATTGCCATTTAATTATATAACTTTGCTAATAATAAATAAATATAATCATAAATAGTGATGACATACAAAATTAAGATTTTAACAGTTTTAAAAATTTACACCTAATTTTCTTAAGTGCATATCAAGCCCTGGGGTTTACATGGGTTTAGGCTGGTGACATTCATCAATGCAAGGTCTATATTAACTGCACTATCACATGAAGAGTTCATCCCCATATAATTAAATACATTATTATTATTATATACTAAAAGATCATCCCCGTATAAAATATATGTTATTTTTTATATAATAAAGTAAAGATCATCTCCATATTTTTTATATATAAAAGTGAAATAGATTAATAGGCCTTCACGGGTGCTGTTTGTTGGCCAATGAATTTATTGCTAAGACGTGTGTTACTGTGCAGGTGACAGGTCCAAATCTTGATTTACTCGTGCGCTGTGTTTGGGGTGGTGCACCATGTTTGGGGCAATGTGGTTGCACTTATAGATTACAGTGGCAGTCATCGGAATCAACTCTATGTCACATCGGAATCAACTCTATGTCACATGAACTAGTGCAAGAACTAGTGCGTTGCAGATTTTGGCAATGTGGTTGCACTTACAGATTATAGTGGTAGTTATCCGAATCAGCTCTATGTCACATGAGTACAAGAACCAGTGCATTGCAGATTTCATTAATAACTCCAAAAAAATTAAATAGATTAATAATATCTTCTTACTTTCGTTGTAAATATGCTGTGCACTTTTTTTTTTTATACCACTTGATATATGCAGTGATAAATAAAAAACACAGCCATGATTAATTTCATTGTATATATGCTATGCTGCTCTCATTTTTTATTTAAAGTATACGGTGAAACTTGATACATGTAGTGATAAATAGAAATTACACCCATGCAATATATGGTTAATTTAAATAGATTAATAATATCTTCTTACTTTCGTTGTAAATATGCTGTGCACTTTTTTTTTTTATACCACTTGATATATGCAGTGATAAATAAAAAACACAGCCATGATTAATTTCATTGTATATATGCTATGCTGCTCTCATTTTTTATTTAAAGTATACGGTGAAACTTGATATATGTAGTGATAAATAGAAATTACACCCATGCAATATATGGTTAATTTCATTGGCATTTTACATCAAATTTGGCATCTTTTAGAAAACGAATTATTCCGATCCAATTAATCGAATATTGCACAATGATGCACTAGCATTGCAAATGGTTGTGGAGCTCCCAACCCACCGTGAGAAAGAGGGTGCCTAAAACCCATGGAGATAAGTTTGAGCCCTGAGCTTCCCGGTTCAAAATCAAAATGTAAGACTTCTCCGGAAGATAAGCTGCAAACTTAATTTCCAGTGACAATTTGCAAGAATCATTCAAATTTGGTTTTGGAAGGAACCATACAAGTACATAGCAAACGCAGGTAATTAATGGAGTTTGAAAAAGATTCCAGGGCAAATAAAAACAAGGAGGCATACTCTGTAAGACTCAACAGAATGCTATGCCAATTAAAATCTGTTTGATACAACCGTGATTATGAAGCACTGTTAAAATTTTTATAGGATGCATCTAAAGATTAGAGGTAATCTTTTTGGCATCCTGAGACTTCGCAGCAGGATTAGAAGACAACACAGAAGCTGTTAACTTTGATACTGCGATTAATCCAGGCTCTGATGTTTTGGAAGACCTTTGCTTTGGTAGATTATTGTGTGAACTCTTTGCCGAGATAAGCTTCACCTCCCAGACCTGTTTCACGACAATCAGTCCCATTAAATCCAGACTAGTTTTTAAGTCCTAATGCTAAGATAATATTAAAGTTGCTGTCAAACAAAGCCACCTATATAATATCCAAATAAAGAACAGAATAGTTTAATGATAATCACTTAGTTATTTCTAGAGGATAAGAGAATAAGTTGTGAGGTGCAAGACCAGACAGCAAGCAGTCCTTAGCCCTACATTTTGCTTCATATGGTGATCACTATTTTGGCAAAAGTACTTTTGGGAAAGCAGCAGTCTTGGTCATATCTCAGAATTTCAAAGCTGAAGTTAAATTTTTATGTGTTTAAGCTTTTCATGTTTTTACATTTCCATTATGCAACATATAGAAAGTCCGGGAAAAGCTCTCCTCTGTAAGGGAGCACTTTTGCAGTAGCCGTGGATTAAATATGTTGGGAATGCCAGCTTTCTTTGAGGAAGTTGATGCATTAGATATATTTGGGAGGTGACAGTTCTTACCAACAGTCTTGCATTTGGGCAATTGTATCTTCAAAAAGAACACAAGGCCGGAACTTTTTTTTTTTTTTAACTGGCGCGAAAATGGATTCCAGATTTTTTCGTCACAAGGCCGGAACTTTAGAAGCTTCTAGAAAAGTACAATTTATGTTTTCTCTGTATTACCACTTATGAATACAATTCTCAATTTCTCTAGCTGAACACTGCACTTCTGCAGAGTAAGTCCAATTGTTCTGTATTAACATTTGGCATACAATTCCCAGTTTCTCTAGCTAACCATTTCTACAGAGTAAGTCTAATTGTAAGTCCATCTTAATCCTGGATCTATGAAACATGGAGAGATCAACAAGAAACTAAGGCTCAAACCTCTCAGTTATTGAAAGATTCAGGCCTAGTTTATTTTATTGTTTTTTATATATTCTTGCAGTAGTCTTAAGTTTTAACGCACTATGAAATGGCTCTTTTCTGTTGTTCAGACTAACAGGAGAGCAAACCAGCATTTTTGGCCTGAAATCCAGCAGTAATTATTTTGGATGAATGGGATGGATTGCAAATATCATATGTAATTTTGGATAATTCTGGTGTAGTAGGGGTATTCGAGAGTGCCAAACCATTTCTGGATTAAAAACTGCATTTTCATCAATCCAAAATTGTAATTTCAGCAATGATTGTCTGGTAGCATTCTGGTGATGGCAAAGGGGAAAAGGTCAAATTCGTAGAGTGTTTAGAGGCCTTATATGTTTTTACATTACTGGGATTAAGGGCTGGCTAGCTTATTTTTAATTTTATTTTTCACATCACTGACCACAGTATTTTCATTTTGGTTTATAAGTTCTACAAGGATGTGACATATCCCGTGCATAGTGCGCTGTAGAGTGCACTTAGCTTCTCTTAGCAATAATTATCTTGTTCCATATGTGTGATTTGCCACAAAAGGAAGACAATGGAGCGTATTTTTTGAGTTGTACAATGGCCTTGGGTTTCTATTATTGGAGTACAGCAGGATTCTCATTTCTTTTTAGGTCTATTAAGGTGGAGAGGTGCCATTCTTCGAAACAATTGGATAATGATGTGGCTCAGTAGAGAAATGTGGAATACTAGATGATTCATAGATCTTCCTTTATTATGGAAAAGGAGTTATAGAGCTATCTCTAGTGAGTCTACTTAGCTTATCAAGAGAAAATACCAGCTTTTAAAGCTGGCCTAGATGATAAGGTGACAACTAGGTTAGGCTGTATCCGATGATATACTGACACATGAGAGTTCGGTGGTACGGCTGTCAAAGGTACGTTGAGGGGTTGAGGGATTTAGTATCAGAATATATATGCCATTTTCCCATTTCCTGACATTGTGGCAGTAGCTCTTCTTCCAATTCCAATAGCAAGTAGTTTCAGAACAAAACTTCATTTTGATTTCACTATTTTAGGTGGCATAGTTTTCAAGAAATGGATTATAAGTCATGCCATTAGATTCAGTCGCTGATGAAATTATTAGCATTCACTGAAGTTAAAGGGCACCTATAGAGATAACAAAAGTGTTGAGGATAGTGATAGTGACATATGGTAGATGGTGATGTTATGGCATACGAGAAAAATAACTTCAAATAGAAACATAGGTAGTATTCTGGGCAAGCAGGAGATGCCGTCTGTCACACATACTGTCAAGGTGTGGAGAATTGGCTGGCAGGCAACCAATGCACTATTTAGATATTCCATTTTAGTCCCAAGGACTTGCCCCATTACGTGAAGAACAAACAGATGCTGTGGATACAATGCTTACTCAGATAAAACTGTTTTATAGAAAAAAAAAGAAAAAAAAATATTGAGATAAAATCCAAGAAGGTGATGGGCATGTTAGTTAAAAATAAGTTGCTTCCATATCTATCTTCAGGGTTATACTAGCAGGAAGAAAAGTAGAATTCTGAAATTTACAATAGCAAAAACGTAGCCGCAGTCTTCCACATGTAAATTCAATAATTTGACGGCCGGAACTAGTATGACCAGTAAAAACTAAATTCCTGAGTATCATCCCCCTCCTGCGTGAGTAATCACTTAAAAGTTAAAACAGACAGATCTCATAACAAAATTATACTGAAGACTTAGTAGTTCAGCCGACTTAAATAACTACTAACAACCGAGATGAAAAGGAGGATTTGACTCCGCTCATAAGAATCACTCCCCGTGAGATTAGATTCAGAAAATGTACAACCCACCCAGCAGAGGAGATTTTGCTCTAAAAACGCTAATTGAAAGTTGAAACTCAGAAAGTCCTTCATGTCCCTAATGGGATATATTATCTACTGTTTGAAATTTCAAATAAATCTGGCATGTAACTAAAGTTCCAAAATGTATTCTACGAGGGATTGCAGTGATAAAGTATATCAAAGAAAGTATAAACTAAACGGATCAACGAACAGGTCTGTAACCTCAGGGAACGGGTGTACAGGAATGGACAAAGAAGCATGTTTGATTGAAAAGGTTAGTAATCCAAGTCCTTATGAGCTATGGTTGGTCTTTTACTCCCATATTTAATTAGGGGTGTTGGAGACAAAAAAGTGAAATTTCAATTTATGTGGTAGCAATGGAGCTAACAAAGTAATCGCATTTCATGCCTGATCGGCATCACATGCAAATTTTATGACAGTGAAGCTGGGAAAATTTTTACATCAAAGGAAGCAAGGTGTATTCTACATCCCAGTATGGATGTGTAACATTTATAAGCCAAAATGAAAAAAAGTTGAGGTCCAAGCTCACAAGGCAAGCTGCACAAATTGTAGAACTATTCAGTTGCATAACAGAGAAGTAGGTTTACAAAATACAGACTCAAAATGTGAAATATGACAGTAATATTTCAAAATAATATTACTCAGCCAATAGGCACGGTCTAATGGGTTCTTACAAGCAAGGTTCACTAGTAGCCTCAACTGTCTACTTGACTAATCTCCATGTAGTGCATGCATTGCAAATAGGGGTACAATTTCTTGCTTGCCAGTGTTCCAAGAAAATAGGAAATCAGAAATAGTTCTCAAACTGGAATCTTAATAGATGACCTCTTTAAGAATCTTAGCTATTAATTTAGACCTGGTCAAAATCAGAAGCCGCCTGTAGGTATATTTTAATGCATATCATAAAACCTCAGTTGACCTTAGAATAGTTTTCTGGGTCTAGCGTCCATTGTGAAGAATCATCTATATCATGAAACCCCAACTAGCATGCAACCCCAACTAATTCTAACCCTAATAGGTCTAAATTTCTAACTAGACCAAAGCCTTGGATCACTATCTCAATGCTTAACTGATAAAAAAGAGCCAATATTCTTGTTATGCCCTGAAAAAGCATGTTTATTTTGCATTTTCATGGCCTTTGCCGTCTCCCTAAGCACTGCAAAAAAGATTCTTGGAGTTCAGTGGTGGTTACAGGTTGCGTTGAGAGATTTGGTGGCCATGCACCATGTTCTATCATGTCCAAGAACTTTTCATCGTACATAGAATAACAAGGATGCAGGGGGAGTATGGTTGGCTTGACGGAGGATTTATTTCAAGGCACGTTTGTTCATGAGATTCCGTGTGGGCACACGACACATTAGGCCCAAGACTATGTGGATGGAGGATGTGAGCAAAGCAAACCTTAAAAGATGAACACCATATCTCAAGAGGTGTCCAAGACATGATTTATAAATTATGACAAGATAAAGGTCAAACACAGCCCATGGGAAAAATGCCCTTTCTTGTAAGCAGTTCAAAGTATGACAGGGGCAAGGAAAGAAGTTAAAGGAGGAATGCCCCTCTTATAAAGGTGACATGCGGTAATAGAAGCATTTGTATGAAAAAAAGAGGTCACATGGGGACATTACACATTATTTGAGGCCTATTCTAAATATTTGGATGTGTGTTTTCGGAGAAATTTTGGGGTTAGGGCATATTATTTAATCCATTTTCACATATTTGGAGCTGTATTTGAGGGTAAGTATGCATTGTTCAAGATATTTTCTACATATTTGGAGACAAGCTTTTTGCATCGGGGATGCCATGTGGCCTCATTGACATGATCAAACCCTCAAACTGAATGCGTTTTACTTATGGAGAAGGCAGGTGGCATTGTGAACTTGTTTTAATCTCTCAAAGTGGCCTCATTGACATGATCAAACCCTCAAAGTGAATGCGTTTTACTTATGGAGAAGGCAGATGGCATTGTGAACTTGTTTTAATCTCTCAAAAGGCAAAGGTGAGCACTCCACTCTAGGATGATTCCAGGGCCTCAAATTTTTATTTTATTTTATGAATTAGGGTTTGATTTCCAAGATAAATAGAGAGGATTCATTTGCTAAAGACATGGTTAGAAGGTAGGGAGTTCCCTTCCATTAGTTAAATATCATTAGGAGGACTTTTACCATCTCTTCATTTTATTTTTATGGATGATTAGGGTTTTTGAAAGAATTTTCATGTGTTTGTTGTTGAAATAATCTTTGTAGAAGGGTAGGTTTGTCAAAAGAGAAGAGATAAGCCTTGAGGTTGTTAAACCTTCCCTAAATTCTTGATGTAGCTTTGAATTATCAAAGGATTTTTGTATTGTAATTTTTTGGTAGGGTTGTTTAATTCCATTTTTGTGCACTATCTTAGCTAGTGAGGAAGGTGTGACCTATTTGGTCCTCTTGATTTTGTTCTGAAATCAAATTTGAAGAAATGGTGTATTGTTGATTGTTCATTCAATAAGAACGTTGTCCTACATTGTCTGATTTATCTAGTGTTTCATCTATGGTTGTAGCCATCTTGTTCATCTTGTTCATTGCACATTATTACTTTGATGTACTTTTATGGTTGTGATGGCTCATCTTGTTTAAGGGTTTTCACTTTATTCTTTCATAACTAAAAATTTGTTTTGAACTAACTATGACATATCGATGGTGGCTTAATAATGTCTTCTTTGTCATATTCAAAATCCTTTGTTCTTTGGCCTAGACTCTATGGCCCAATTTGATAGGCATTGGTCTTGGTAAATTCCACCATCCCTTTTATTCTATAGAACATCATAAAAACAATACTTTTTAGGGCTATCTTGTGTGCCAACAAAGAATCAACTAAAAGTTAGAGTTTATGTGGTGACGATATGCAACCTTCTTAAGTTCCCCTAGGATTGCACTTGGTTAAGGGAGTTTGTAACATTTGAATTGTAGGTTAGGAGGTAACAAATCGGCATTGTTATTTGGGACGAAGTCTAGTTTTTGAGATTTAGTAGTTTGACTATAGTGATTTCATGAAGGCATTTATTCAAAGATCTTATTCTTATTCGACAACTCCACAAAGAAATGAAGCCATGTTCCAAAAAATTTTGAAGTGACATGTTTGCAGAGGTGAGGTATTCCTTTTATTCATTTGTTTGCTAGTGTGTCTATGACTTGTGGGACTAGCCTGGAGTCTAAGAAACTGTGACTTAGGGGACTCTAAGTTGTCAAAATTACTCGAGATATCCCCTGACCTGGTGTCACTTCCTAGCTACCACAAATTTTGAACCTTTGCTACCTAATTGAATGAAACTCTCAAAATCCAAATGCACTAGTGGGATTTGACTATCTATGGTGTGTTTTTATTTGATTAAAACATTCACAATATTCAAAACATCTACTATCATTTTGTTTATTTATTTTTGTAATTTTAATATTTTTAATATTTTATATATTAATTTTTCTTTTCTTATGTATAAATGTGAAATGACCAAGATTGAACGGTCTCAATTTAAAATTAAAAAAGAAAATGTAAAAGATAAAT